>JAQFVV010006244.1:0-600000 GCA_028023455.1 Epiperipatus broadwayi | reverse complement strand
TCCATCTGTTTACTTTTACTGATACTATCACTATCCCTTTTATAGCAATAGTGTTTCTATTTACATCTGTAGCAATTTGTGTTCATCTCTTTATTTAAATCTTATTTCATTTACTATTAATGGCTGTCCAATTCTCTAAAAATGATGAGTAATATGCTTGGCCCACTATAAATTTCCATTTTGATAAATTGATTGTAAATTTTTGACATCTATTATATTACACGTAAACTCATTTTCCATTACTTTATTAATGTTCACTGAATTTTTGAATGCTTCTTCCCTCACTTTACTAATGGCAGATAAATCTTTGTTGTTTTCTGTCTGTTTTAACAAACATTTGGAAAATGACATCAATCTGAAATTATTACATTTTCCTTTTCTAAATTTACACATTTTCTTTGTGTCTTTTTTTTTCCAGCAAGAACACACACAAAGATCTTGTTTAATATTCTCAGTTGCCTGTTTTCTTGTTTATATATGTGATTGGTTTAATTTCATCTGTCATTTTCAATAAAATATTGAATTTGTTTTTTTCTTGGTATTACAACTTTCACCAACAGATTTCTTGGTTCTGTTAGTGCCAGACTGTTTCTCCAGTCAGGATCTTATGCAGAATCAATGTAATGGTAATTCTTTAGGATTCATAAATTTGAAGAAATTTTTAGCTTTGTTTCATCTGAAAGCAAATGAGCTTTTTATAAGAAATGTGTATTACTAGTGGAAATATCTGTTGATTTTGTGATTTTTAGTTAAAACTAAATTCTTTTGGATATTCTAAAGCAGTTTCATATGCTCTTCCTTTTTCAATGGCTATGATATAATTTAGTGTAGACACACTTAGCAATACTTTTTCAAGTTTTCCATTACATGTCCCATAACTGCTGGTCTAACAGCATTTCTTCTAGTTAGTCTTTAAATTGGCATTTCTTTGTTAATTCTTGATACAATATCACAGTTTCATATGTTTTCATTTGGTGACAACATTCTATTTCAGAAGTGAAATTGTGCTATATATTTCAAAGTTGTTAGTTTGAGATATAGATTTATCTTGCATAGCAAATGTTTGAAAAGAATATCTTCAGACAATTTTGGATCACACAGATGATTAGCTATTTAAGCTCATTCTTCTCCAACATCCATATAAGAATAGAAACTTTTAGTTTATTATTCATAATGTTGTTTGTTATCATGTATCTCTTGACATGATTTATATATGCCATTGTACTGGATTGTTTATGTCGAATTATGCTATTATATTGTTCTGCATTGCCTTGTCATTTGTCAATATTACTAACTGGCACCATATGATGCTTACAGGTTTTGCACTGTTGGCTTCAGCAACTGAAATGTACAGTGGCCAGATTTGTTCTAGCGAGTTGTACATTCAGTAAATTACCTTAGAAATAATACACAAGAAAATTTTAAACTTAAGAATGAGTTTATTAATCTGAATATAAAATATTAGTAAATTGTTAGTATTTCTATTAGTGGCTTGCTGGTTGAAATTCATAAATTAACTCAGTCTTAAGTATGCATGCACAGTTCTTTATAGTGTTAAACTATGATGCAACATTTTTCTTTTAACAGTATTTTATTTTATTTTGTTAACAATATAAATAGTGATAATACATTATGTTTTCCACGAGGTTGGTCATCTTCATGGAACTAATATATTCAAAAAATAAATATGTATAAAGTATCTAGAGAAAAGTTTTATTTAATCATAATAACATTATATGCTTAGCATGCTTTTGATTAATGAGTATTCATAAATATACAACTGATTGTAAGAGGGGCTTATGATGTTTGTAAAAGAATAATCAAAATAGAGAATTTGCATATTTGAATTCTAAATAAATTTATTCAGATGAGTGTAATGATGTCAAACATAAAATGAAAGAGGCCTAGCATATCTTCAAAGATAGACATACTATCAACAAAAAAGAATCCTGTGTCCCCCTTTCAAAAAAGTGGCTCATTTGAACACAATTACAATATTATGCAATTTCTCTATTTAGTTATTCTCTTATAAACATCACAAGTCATTTTTATAATCAGTGCTACATTTAAGGCTACTCACCATGATGTTAAGATTAAATAAAGCGTTTCTTTAGATACTTTGTATGTATTTATTTTTTGAATTATTATTGTTGAGAAAAATTCTATTGAAATTTTTGACAAAACTAATATACGTTTATGTAAATAGAATTTATAAGATAAATAATTTAAATATATCATTTAAGTGATAATGAAATTCATGAGTCTTTCTTGTTTATTACTTTGATGTTATTTGCAAAAACCATGCTTTTTTATATTTTCTATTCAATTATTGTGCTCAGCACAAACAATTTTAATATTAATTGGATCAAAATTGTAGCCAGATTTGATATCATGTTCTAAAAATATAGTCTTAATATTGAAGTCTGTTTTAATGCATTTGTATATATATATATATTCTAACCTGTATTCTCGTGCATCTTCACTTCCAGATAATATATGATATGAAATAAAATGGGTTCTATTTCAGTTAATAATTAATAACTAAAATATTCAGCATTAAAATTAAAATGTTTCACTAGCTCAAATTTAAGATACGAATAAGGTTCAGTTTATAAAAATAAATTAAATAAATATTTAATATTTTCATGAGACTTGAAGTGAAAATACAGGTGACAAGATAGATTACATTGAGCCAATATCCCACAGGATACTACCTCAATGGCATAAGAACACTATCCCCCCTTTATTACTATTTCAAATAACAAACTCATAGTATTCTTACGACTTTAATAACTTCTACTCACTAAGATTAAACCAATAATTAAATCTTAATCTTCTATTTATAATAATCTAGCTCAAATAAAATAATCTCAGGTTCATAAAGTTTATTCTAAGTTAATAAAAATACGGTAGTAAAATATGAGAAGGGATTTTATGTCATAATCTACTACACTGAAACTAATAATAATAAATAACAGTAATAATATTCTTCATTGTTTAACTAATTCTGTATATCTTTTCTTTTTACTATAATTTTATTACCATAATAAAATAATGAAATAATATAATATGATCTTATATCTTCATGTAATGATATAATAAATACGTGGTAGCATTTTAATAATCTGACAAACAAAATATGTGTGGCAACTGATAGCATATAATTTAATATAATATTGTGATAACTGATTTATGACCAATAAAATAATGTAAGATTATGATTATTTAATTATAATGAATACCAATAAAATATTTAAAATTCTTAAAATAATTCTCTATTTATCTTTTGTGCAAAATTATATATTTGTTTCAATTATTATGCATATATCGTGATTTCATGCAGCGATGTGGAGAAATAAATAACTCGGACACAAAATTTTTGAAATAACAAAATTTAACAAAGTTTATTACTAACAACAAATAAATAAACAATTTATTTACACTATTTACAGTGGATATCCTTAACTTTTTTACTTTACAGTTTGATCTACCGGGTTATAAAAAAAATAATTTATATTTCAATTATATCTTTATTTAGATTTAGGACAAAATTTTAAAAAAAATGTTACTATTTGGTTTCTCATTATGGTTAACTTATTACAAATATATTTATCTACTTTATTAGCAACAGCATTTTATCCTTAATATTATTAAACTATCTTATTTTAAAAAATTCATACTTAGAAAACATTCTATAGAAAACAAAATTTTATAATGAGTATGGATTTCTCAAAATATTAAAAAAAATTTCATCTTGCAAAGTCAAAGATGTTACACAAAATATTATCCAAAAATTCAGTACTAGATTTTAGTATTTATCACACAATGTTTACTAATCATAATATATTCTTCTTTAAGCCTTACTTTAGTATGATATAAGTGTAATCATCAATATATTTCTGTTAATCAATAAACAAAAAATATACTATGCATATTGTTTACATAATTTACTTTGTACTATTGTATTTTAAAAATATGCAATACTTATTTTTCTCTTAAAAAAATAATACTAAAGCATTTAAAATTATTATCACTTTAAAGAAAATATCTTTGTTTAGATACTTTATTTTAAAAAGTTTATATTTCATTTCCGAAATAAAATTCAAAATATATTCTATGATTCTTTTCTTTCCTTAGGATACTTTGGATCTTCAATTTTAAGTTATAACGTCCTATTCCTTCTAAGCAAATAAACCAATCTTATACAAAACGATAGCATAACCTAAGTTCTAAATTATTTATCATTTCTCTTAAACATATCTTACTGAACGATGCAGTTACATGAAATAAAGATAGCGAAAACAGATGCATAGGATTAAGGAAGAAAGCTAGAGTATTACTCTTAACATATCTCAAAATCATGGCACAGTGCGAAGAGGTATGACATTTACCTGCCTAATATCCTCTAGTACAGGGACGATGTTAAAGCTATTTCTTCAGCTTTATTAGAACATCAAATATTTAAAGAAATATAAACACTGTCCAAATAAAATGTGTATCAGTCATAGGGCTTTGTTAACTATGCTGATATTCACATAAAGACTAAATATTATTTCCATTCCTTATAACATCCTATTTCTTAAAACATCATCTTGGTTTCCTGTTCACTAAGTACTTCCAAGCCACTATCTCAACATTATTTCTCAAGATTTTCCACATCTTACATCGATAAATAACTATCTGCATTTACAAAACAATAAATAAAATTCATTAATAGTTAAACAATCTTACGATTCCATAAGAAAAGTTGCTTACTTCATTGCTCTGTATGTTTAATCATATACAATCTACTTAGACAATATTTGAATATCCAATAACATGAAAATTTTAAAAGAATCACATAATTATTTGTTATGTTGGATTATATCACTAATAAAAAAAAAAAAAATCGTCGTATGCATATTTTCAAATCAATCCTATCTCATAATGTTTTTTAAAATGTTGTATGAAATGCGGTACATATAAGTAAAAAAACTTTTACACTTCATTCTTCCAATTTATGGATGATCTAAAGAAAACAAAAAAAATATACATTATAAATTATCAATAGTTATTATTATTACCAATAACCTTTATCTAGTCATCGTGTTCAGTAGGCTTCCTTTATCCACTTGAGCATTGCAGATATAAAAAAAATTCACACCCATACACTTTATATTAAAATATTTTTAGCTAAATTATTAGATTGTTATATTATAAAATTTTAATATTAATAAATTAATGTTTTTATGTTTTTCCTAATCTTATATAAAAATTTAGATTTAAACTAGGTTAACAAAATAAAAGGAATCAAAACTATAATTACATATTTTCTTGATGATAGTTCCTGATAAGTCCAAAATGTTTATTATTTTCTCTAGAGTTTTTAAAAAATGTTCTCCTCCAAGCGTGTTAAAGTTTAAAATAAAAATAATTATTAATCCATTTAGTAAAATTTATAGAAAATAATCCTTGGTTTTAGTATTTAGGACGATAATTATTAAATCATAATATTAATTAATCCCGTGAAGCTTCTTAATCTTCTCTACCAATATTCTCTGTGTATCCGATGCATCAATCCATCTAATTTAACTTTTAAAATATTCGATAAACTTTTAAGTACTATTTGTATTTCCATGGATCCATCTTTTATTCAACTATGTGTTCACTTTTTTATATATGTTTCCTTCTTGATACATTTAAACTTTCATTTGGTATTTTTATAAATCTCTTTTAAAAATAGAAAAAAAAAACTTCAAGTACTTTTAAACAAATCTTTTCTAAATACATTTTTAAATAATTCTAAGACCGGATATTTTAATATCAAAAACGCTTCTGTAACATATTCTCCTGGGTTCTTTCTTTAATTCTTGAAAATATTTTTTTTTTTCAGAAAGGATATAACATTTTACTCCTTTGAATATCATATTATATAAAATAATTCATGCAATATATAATTATCTTATTACCATTTAAAAATAAATCTTGGATAAGCTTATAAATAATATGTTTCAATACATTTTTTTAGACTCCGTATAATGTCCGAGCTGTGGTTTTTTTATGTACCAAAACAGTTCTCCGGTTATGCATTAATAAAGCTGTATCAATAAATATTCCAAACATTTTTACAGTATTACAATTTATATCCATTTTATTCCACAGTATATCCATTTTTTTATTGCGAAGTTTAGGTTAAACTTTTAGATAAAATACGACTGGTAAGTACTTTAAAAATTAGAAAATCATTTCCACGAAGTTTCTAAATTATTATATTTTAACACCCTCTTTTGCAAAAATACTTTAAAAAAGTATCAATTAGTTTTTTGCAAATAAACGATAAGAAAGTACTAAAAAAAAAAATTGACTAAAATAAAAAATTTAAAAATAAATACTATCTCTTTGATAGTTATAATTTACCTTTCTCTAGTTTCAATACATTATTAATCTCCCCCGATAACTTAGTTACGATGATATTTATAGTCTGTAAGAATACCTATTCCTATTGGTTAATTCTTACTTTAGCTTGAGAACAAATTTACATATTTTTAGTTTATAGTAGAATTAAATTTCAAAATTAGAAATTATGACGTAATGAACTTAAAATATTATTTAAAATATTACTTTTAAATCAATTATTATTTTATTAAAATTATTTAATCTTTTAAAATAACTTTTAAAATAACATTTAATAACTTATTCCATTTCTTAATATTCAATATATCTATTTTTATTTAAATAAAATATTTAATTTTTATATTATGAATGTATTCGTCTTTATTACATCATTTAAGCATTTTGGAAATAACTACGTAATATTTTAATATTCACTTCTATGATAAATAATCATTATATCCAACTCTATAATACACAAACTTTGTTATTAAATTCTAACCAAGCGTGTGTGTGAAAGTATACATTAAAAGTCACATGATTAATAACTTTGACAGACAATTTTCAATCTATTTCTCTGCCTAGATTTATAAAATTGATACACTTATTATATTATATAAAATAATTATAAAAAATTTGGAAGAACAATTTAGAAAATATAGAATTAAATACAATTCTCACCATCATAAAGTTTATTTTTAAAATATATTATATTAATTTTGACTATTAAATATGATTATAAATTTAAACACTGTATTTATTAACTTATCAGTTTTAAACTATTAAAATCAAATTTATTAAATATACTTTTAATATTTATAGCTGTGTTATTTAATATGGCCAGCTTTTACAACCATATGAAACAATATTTTAAGCTTTACATAACTATTTTTTAAATGATTTTATATACTACGTATTCTCTTTAGCTTCAAATTGTACTTTAAAGATATAATTGACTTAATACAATTACCATATTAAAAGAACATATTCTAAATTTAAAATTTTTAGTAATTGACTGTTATGAACTATTACTGACCTATAGAAAAGGGCACAATATATATATATATTTGTGCTGTGCTAATCTTGTAGCAAAGATGGCACAAAATTCACCATAGTAAATTGCATTATATGTTACTTTGCTGCATTTAATTTTATAAAGTATTTGGAGAGCCTGGTCTGGAAATAATTTGTTTTTAATGTAGACCATCATTTGATTCCTAAGATTAAGTGGAGTTCTATAACTAACATTGACTTCATTTGAGCATATTGTTTTTATCTTTTTAAATGTACATGATATAAAAGGAAAGCTGATCCATGCATTAATATTGTTATTAATGTTCCTGGTATTTAAAAATGAATAGAATTTTTTAAGAGTTTCATTTAATAAATTAATATTATATTCTGAATTAACTAAATTTTTTTATATAATTTTCAATTTCGTCTTTACTGTTGCTTCAAATTTTGCATATTTTATAGTTTTATACAAAAAACTTTTGAAGGTAAATAATTTGTGTGAAATTGGAGTATATGAATGCAGGTGAATTACACTACAAATATTGATGGTTTTTATAATTATTTTATAATTTATTTGTGCATTTTAATGTCTAAACTCTTTATATTATTTGATGTATCTTCATTTTTTATAGTGTAAACCAAAGAAGATAATTGACATAATTCATCCCATATATCAATAATAGTTTTTTCTTCAATATAAATAAAAATATCATAAAAAGAATGTTGCTGTAGCAAACTTTTTTGGAATGCCTAATTCAAATTGATTTAATACTATACTACAAATTATTCCACTTAGAGGTAGCCCCATAGGCCTGCTATGTTTCATTGTATAAAACCTTTTGCTAAAAAGGGCCATAATGATCCCATTCATCCATTTAAGAGCACCAATCATAAAATTTATTTTGTGGTTATTGAAAATTTAAATTAATTAAAATGTCATTAATTATACACTAATAGTTAGCAGACACAATACTGAACCATAAAGTTTCATTACATCTAATGAGGCAAGTTTATTGGTAGGGTTATATATTTATGAATATAAAATTTGTGAGCATTCATATGAAGATTTAACAGTAAATATTTCAAAACCTATGTGATTTATTCACGATTTAGCTATTAATTTTTCTATTTTATAAATAAGTCCCTCCAAAATCAATTAAAAGCCTAAGAGGTTAATTTTCCCAAAATCAATTAAAAGTCTTAAGAGATTGATTTTCTAAAGTCAATTAAATATTTGAATGTTTCTTGCCTAGCTAAGGATTGTTCTACTTCTTTTAATACTAGAAGCAGGTAAGTATTCATAGAGTCTTCAATACTACCAGAGTGCCTAACAAACTTCAAAGAATTATTATAGTAACAACAGTATAGGAAGTGTTCCACCAACATACAATTGAGGTGCTCCTTATGCCATTGCATTACTGCACTTGATAAAGGATTGTTATATTTATTAATATGATCAACTCTGTGCTTACATAGGTTGGCTGTTTCTAGTTTATCATTTAAATTTTCTTCAGCTTTTTTTTTTAATATAACTCTATTGAGTAATTTTGCAACACAGTCAGTTGTAACTGGCCTCTTTTGAAGCCTTTTTTGAATTCTACTGCAGCATTCTGAATGTGTGATACTTCTTGATCAATATTTTTCTGTGCCGGCTTGAAATTTTTTGTTTAAAATCTTGTATAGTGCCTTTAATGTTGGATGCTCCAATGCTTTAAGGTCTGTCATTATTTTTTACTATGCATGTATTTATGACTGATAGAATTATCAAATTATATATATATATAATCATTACTATAGCATTATTGTAAATGGTCTTCTTCAGAATTAATTCAATTGTATTCACATTCAAGCTTTTCACCGTCTTTAACATTTTTGTTAACTTTTCTCTATTACACTCTCTTCAGAAATTTTCTCTGCACATAAACTTTTGGTTTGCAAGCACCATAACTGCCCATTACACACTGCTCTCTATTGCTCTCTGGCTTTTCCCTTTATTGCATTAGATAGATTATTTAAATAACCCAATTTGCATAAATAATTTTGCCATTATCTCTTTGCAAGTGAGAATATCTAGGTTACTTTTATATTTGTGTAATTTTACTTATTATGCATATTAATTATTTTTAGAATGAAACTGTAATAGTCAATATATTCCCACACACTCATGCAACTTTATTGTTCTTTATTATTAGTCAAATATAACACCTGTTGGTAGAGATTTTAACATATATATTGATGTATATTGGAGAAATGTTATATATGAGTAATGTTTTACTAATAATACTAATAGAGTGAATAAGAATAAGGTAGATTATTGCATTTAGCCTGAGGCAAAACAAATAGTGCAATGGAATGAAATGAATAATGGAAAGAAAGTAGTGGAGGACTGGTCTCATAAAGGTCCTTGTGTCTTTTACATCCATACAAAATGTATAAATATGTTGTAATAAAAGATATGATGCAGGATAGCCTATAGCAGATAATAGTTAATGTATCAGTACAGAACATAAACTTTAGATATATAGCATGTGTTGGCAAGCTCATCATCACTGTGTGAATCAGAAGATTCAACCTAAATGTGAAGATATTGCCATCTGGCAATCACTCACCTCATGAAGCATGGCATCTGAAGGATTATACAAATCCATCTCCAACAATGAAGAGGGAATAAGATAACACAATATTAAGTTTGTATATCGTATGTGCATGTATATGTTATGACTTTCAGTTAGTTTTCAACCTTAGCTACAGCTGTTAGGATGTCATCAGAAGTGAAAGAGTCTGAAGTACAGAAAATATGACCATCTTTGAGAGTTTAAGATTACATATATAAATAAACTTATTCTTACACATAGATCAAGATCACTAAATCAAAGTGACACCAGATGAGAAGTAAAGCACTAGATTGAAATAGATGAATAACATGATAGTCATCTACAGCATAAACAAGAACCTGAGGAGCAACAATGTAACCATAAACTACATATTCTTGTAGTAATCTTAATGTAAATGTAAACAATAAATACATTAAGGTGTAATTGATGTTTGTATTATAGATATTAAGCACAGAATACAACAGACTTATCACAGATGACTATAAGGATAGACGTAGCAATAAAGTGGAAGTAGTAGCTGTAAGAACAATAGACTTGTGAATTACAGTAGGAAAGAACATAGGAGCCATAAGAGCAAGAGACTTGACATAGTTAACAAGAGACTTGAAAACCAAACTGCAGCAGAAACAAGTCAGACGGAAAAGAATTCATGGTAAAAATATTTATTATTTTTTATTAGGCTAGGAAAAGTTAAAATTGCTAATAAATGTAATATAGAAGAGTTGATCTGAGTTAACCTGAGTTGTGGAAAAGTACATAGAGAAAATTTAATTTTTTGATTATTTAAAATAATGTTAAATTAAAGTTAAGATTGACAACATTTGTCAGTTTATGTGGAGCAGTCACTCAGGCATTCTCCATGGAAATAGCAGACGTAATATTTGAGACAGCTATAGAAATTCTAGATCAATATTTTTTGCTGAAGCTAATCACAATAGAGAATGAAACAGTAATAAAATGCAAGATTGACTAAGAAATCAGGCAAACAAATGTGATTTTTGTACTTTCTTAAATGAGGCATTATGAGACAGATTTGTTTGAAACTTGGCAAACCACACCTTATGCTTAAGGCTTTTGCTTGATAATTCAGGAACATTTGACATGTAGCAGCATTAGTGAAATTAAGTGGACATCCAAACAATTGTGTTTTAGTTGATGGAAATCAGGAAGTAAAATCCACAAAGCACTATCAATTAAGAGGAGGAAAGGATAACAATAAAAGCTTCATGAAGATTCTTTAGATGTAATGCTACTCATAGTTAGGGCATATGTAGATTCAAAGAAAGTGGTTTTTACTATAAAAAACAGGCCACATTGAAGTGGCATGCAGACTATTAAAAGGAGATGGCATCACAAAATTGTCTACATGGGATGCTAATACAAATAAAATGAGTTGAGAAAATAATAAAAATAAAACCAAGAGAAAAGAACTATAAAAATTATTTAAAAAAGATAAATTCAACATGAATACTACAAGGAAGATTAATCATCACATGATAATCATTTCTTATGCTTGCACAACTTGTTTACACAGAGGCTAAACTCTCCATGCAGTAAACCACTAGTGCAAGCAAGAGTAGTCAATGGATGCTAATAAAATAAAAAGGTGATTGCTGGAGGGTTGCATTAGATCCTAAGATCTAGGTGCAGTGCTCTCAGATTCAAGGCTCCCCACTGATGAAAGTCACAAGCTAAAAACTAGACTGGGGATATTGGATGAGTATGTGCTAGATAGGGATTTTATGCACAAACCATCTTGCATCCATCAATTACTCTGGATTTCACTGGTGGTGCTACTAGTAGCATGGAGAGTTTAGCCTCTGTGTAATACTATAAGGAATGAAAAAAAAAAGGTAAAAGTATTTTGGACATGATAAAAATTAATAATGTTCTAGTTAAAGTAGAAATGGATTTGGGATCGGCACTAACTTTAATTTCGAATAAATGCCACAAATAGATAACTAAGAATAATTAATTAAAATTAGATCTGATTACAAAGAAAATTTATGATTATCAAGGAAAGCCAATAATCTTATCAGGGACAAACTAAGGTTAGCATAAAAAGAACACATATAGCACAACTGCCACTTCTGGTACAATGGAAGAATACAGTAATTTTTTTGGAACAAATTGGTTAATATTTCTAGATTAGACTATAGTACATGTAAACAAAATTGTAAATAATAGCAAAGGCATTGCAGATTAGGAAAATTAAAGAAATTCCAGTTAAGTTTATGTATAGATGATAGTATCAAACCATTGTTTATTAAATGAGACAGATTTCCTTTTGCAATCAGGGAAAAGGTGATTCAAATAGATAAATTGGAAAGGAAAGTAGTAATAGAACATGTACAAACATCTGATGGGCAACTCTCATATGAGTGAATAATGAAGTAAAATGGTGATATTAGATTATGTGTAGACTATAGGTATCATATTAATGAAAATTATCTCTTTTCATCTGTTAAGCAAATATGAGCAACTTTAGGAAAAGATAAACTTTTTTTACAAAGTTAGATATCAGGTAGACCTAACTATAGTTACTGACAGATGATGAAATGGCTGAATGTTTGGTGTAAATAACTCATAAAGCACTATATAAAATAAATAGACTATTTAAAATAGCATCAGCTCCAGCAATATTTCAGAGTTATAGACCAGTTGGGAGGAGTAACTAAAATAGCAATCCTGTATTTTGATGATTTCATAATAGTATGGAAAGATTTAGATTAAGTAATGAGATCTACAAGGAAACAGGGATATTTAGCAAAACAGGCATTTGATTAAGCCTGGATAATGTAGATTTGGAGTTAAAGAAATTAATTTTCTAGTACTTAAAGTAACAAGCGAGAATATATTTCTGTCAAAAAATAAACTTCAAGCAATACAGAATATTAGTAGTGTAGGATCTGTGCTACCACATAGAGAGACTAAGAAAAGATCTCCCACTTGCATATGCATCATGAGTGCTGTCAAAAACAAAAAAGTAACTATGCAAAAATTGATAGACAGGTGTTAACTTTAATAGCAGGAATAAAAAGTTTCATTAGTACATGTATGGTACACAATTTACCTTACAAATAGTTATTAGGAATATTTAACTCAAAAAGGGTAATACCAATAATGCATCTCCAATGATTATAAAATGGATAAACTTTCTTAATACATATAACTTTAATATTAGTTTATATGAAAGTTTCACATGACTTGCTTAGTAAACTCCCAAATGCATCAGATGTTATAGATAGAAAATTATCAGCTGTAAATATGGTAGATGACTGTGATTATATTAATAATTGTATCATTGCTGATTGGACAAAAAATTATAAGGGATATAGTGCTCTATAAAAATGAATTTGTAATGAATGACCAAGGTCCAGACCTTTAGTAATGCATGAGGCAATTTGGCAAAAACAAAATGAATTATCACTGCAGGGAAATTGCATTACTTGAGATTCAATAATAATTATTTCACCTCAGAGCAGAGTGAAATTAGTAGGATAAAAATGCTATTTTGATCATATGTATGATGGTCAGAAACAGAAAAGGATGTAAAGAAGTGTATTGAGGAATGTCATAAGTTTAAATTATGGTTAAATTTATTCCCAAACTAGGGATGCACTTTGCCCATAAGCTTTGAGATCATGGCAAATAAAAACATAGGCTCTTGAAAAGATGAATAATTTTTATTGATCTTTGATGCATTTATCAAATGGTTAAAAATCTACAAAGCAAACAAAATAGACTCAGCATCATTGATATTGCACTTGCAATGCACATTTGCAATGTTCAGCATTACAAAGATGGTCCCTGGTAATGGAATAGCATTCTTATCTAGTCAATTTAAAATGTGTTATGCAAAACACAGTACAGCATCTAATGACTCCATTTCACCCCGAAAATGATGGACTGGGTAAAAGAAATGTTCAGAGGATAAAAAGCAAAGCCAAATGAAATGATTGATAAATGAAATTAAGCAGAGTATTGTTCTATCAACTTGTAACTCAATATATTGCAATGGTAAAATCTCTAAATGAAATAAAAAATACAAAACTATTTATTAGATATAATGGAATTCTGTGTGCAAAAGATAAAAGAACAGAATTCATGCAATAAAAAAGGCAATAAAACACTAAGTTAGATATATATATATTGAAAACAGATAGATTCCAACAGTAGTAATAGAACAAAAAGAAAAATATATAATTGTACTAAAAACAACAAATGCTAAAACTCAGTAAAAGCATCAAGACCAATTACAAACAGATACCAGTAATTTTGTCAAACAAGATCATCAAGAGGAAATATACATGAGTATCCAGAAAATGCAATTGTTAAACCAGGGATTGCAATTGCTTCAAAGTAACAGAAAAGATAATCAAAAGTAACTAATTAGAAACAGAATGAAACAAACCCAGCATGAGACCAAAAGGGTCCATATATGACCCAAGTATCTTTAAAGCCATGATTTAAATCCTTACCTAATATTGATTAAAAAGAACAAATTCATGTCAGGAAAGAGGAATTCTATATATAAGTACAGTTTTACTAATAATACTAATAAATAGTGTATAAGAAAGAGAAGGTAGGGTAATGGATTTAGCCAGAGGCCAAAACAGTAGCTGTAATAGAGTAGAATTGGTAATATAAAATAAATAGTGGGGGACTGTTTTCATAAATGTCCACTTGTCTTCTAAATACATACAGAGAGTATAAATACTCTTTAATATAAAAATATGACAGCACACACACAAGCATGATGTTATAGCAGATAGAAGTTAACATCTCGGTACAGAATTATGCTATGGTATGTATACCAAAGCTTTAGTTATGTTGTACAAGCTAACCATTGCATAAACAGACCAGAAAAAGATAATCTAGATGCAAAGATGTTGCAAAAAGGTCACTACTCACCTTGTTAGTTATTGCATCAAAACATTTATACAAGACTATCTTGAAGTCTGTGTATTGTATGCACAAATATAATGTTATGCCTTGCAAGTAGTGTTTGATCTCTGCTGCTGCTATTAAAAGAGCAGTCATGGAGTAGGAATGGATGAAAATCAAATACAGAAGAGTACAATAGTCATTGAGCATCAAGTACAGAGCAGCACAACAGTCTTCAAAAATCAAATCTACATATAATAGTAAATTCACTATTATGGGGAAATCAATGTCACTGAGGTAAAGTGATACTAGATAAGAAATAAAGCTATAGGCTGAAGCAATTCAAGCCAGATAGATAAACGACAACCTGACAATCTTCGTTGTGTGAGCAAGAATGTGAGGAGTGAAAGTAGAACTACAAACTACAAATTCTTATAACCTTAATGTAAACATGAATAATAAACATGTTAAATTATAATTGGAGTTTATATTATAGATATTAGGTCACAGAATATAACAAAAATATTTTTAAAAAGTGCAAAGTAATAAACTTATTAAAATAGTTTTTTATATATATATATATCAGGAAGAGTTATTTATTTTGTACCAATTGATAAATTATACTTAATGATTTTTTAAAATATCTAGTTAGTATAAATGCTATTTAATGGCAAGTATAAATTAAATGACAGGTCTGTATTGTTGAAAAAAACCATAATTTATTCATTTGTAAAATTGATGAGTTTGATGTAAATTTTAGATGTATTTATTTACCTGATATTATTTGCATAATAAAATTTTGTGATACATTACTAAACTTTTGTTAACACTAGTTTCCTAGTTTCAATATATTACTTATTTATATCAGTTTTATAAGTAATGATACAAACAATGTATTGAGAGCAAGTTTTATTAATGCAAACAATTATGAAGTGCTAAATATGCTTTTTGACTGGATGAATGAAAGAGAATGAAAATATTTTCATGGGATAAAATTTCTCGATTTGTACACTCAACACGATACAGGTGTATTAAATTATAAAATGCTGATTAAACCTTTTCATGTATGTGTCTTTTATACACCCAAAATCACTTATACAAATGGTGCACAAATTCTCAGGGCTCAAGGCATTCCTACACAGAAATCTCCAACTCTGTAAATTCGAGTCTGACCGAAAAAATAACATCGATACATACATATCATAGCTGCTTGGATTCACTGATTCATTGCTTGTCTTGATCTTTAATTTTTTTATTATAAACTACAGTACTCCCCTCCACAAACCAAAGACAAGTCTTGAATATCCCTTTCCTAGCTAAAATCTCTCATCTAATTACTAAAATAGTTTCCTCTACCCATCAAATTCCTTTCTGTACCTCTCCCCAACTGCATTGTTTAACCAATAACAAAATATAAATTACCTCCTGATATGCACTCTGATTGTTTACAAAATTAAATGTCAAAATACTTCTTGCCATTCTGTATATTACAGTGAGTCCTGAGCCAACTTATCTATCCACTTAGCTCACCATAAACACCTTTACAACTGAGCTAAAACTCATACTGACATAAAGTCCATCTTTTTTATCATTTTTCTAAATTTGATCATAGTTTTGAGCTTACATTATTTAGCACAGTCTGTATTTAGTACAATGATGCAAGCATAAAGTCAAAGAGGCTTGGCATATCTCTGGGGATAAATACACCATCAATCAAAAAGAATCCTGCATTCCCCTCTCCAAAAAATGGCCCACTCTAACTATTTAATTTACAAAACAAACAATATGCAAATTATTTCATTTGTTTTTGGACTAGTTGTATATCTTCCACTTCTGTTATACTTATTGCTATGTCTATGACTGAATACAGTTGAAAGCATGCTCAGTAGTTTATAATTGTCTGCACTAACAAAGCTTTGCCTCTCGATATGTTGTTGGTATCTTTTACTTATATTACAGTTTTGGAGATCAGCCATTGAAAAGTGTCATATTTTTACATCAGTTTTATGAATATTTTAAAATTGTTTTTGAAGTTATATATGTTTTTTTAAGTTTCTGTATCTCTACAGTATCTAAAATCACGTAGACATGATTTAGGAGATTACATTTGAATTTTATCTAGTAAATAATACTTTTTTTTTCAAAGTTGATTCTTTTTTTTCATAGCATGGAAAAAATATAGCTGTGTATTTTAAGAAAGTATGGAAAAAGTAATAGAAGCATATTGGAATAAAAAGAATGAGTTCATTTAATGTTACAGTTGATTTAAAATCTCAAAGCCCATGTTTAAAAGGCATTTTTTCACAAAAATGCTTGAAAAATAGACCAATTGCAAGGTTTTAAAAAATGGCTTAAAGTACTTTTTTTTTAAAAAAAAAGAAGCTAAATATATTATGAGGGTAGCTTAAGTTCACACCCACAACAAACCGTAGCCACCTGAAATATTGGATTGTCTTTTAATTAGAATGTAAATATAAAATAAATACTAAGTTTTGTCAGAACACTCTTAAAAAATATAAATGTATAAATAAATATGACAGTGTACTAATTGTATATTGAATAGTGGGAATGATAGATCACTTATATAAAATCGCACATATATATTAGTAATAAAATTCTAATGTTTAATAAAAAAAATGTAAACATTGATAAAGTTCACATAAATTTGTATATATATGTTAACAATTTTATTGTGTTGAAGTAATAAATTTAGACAATGACTTAAATGATGAAAAAACAGTCATAGCAATGAAAAAAATCAAGTATTGTACTAAGTAACCGAATATAAGAAGGGGATAATAATATTATTTTTTGAAATGAATGGATAATCACAATATTTGTATAATGCAACAATAGGCATGCACTGTGAATAAATAATGGAAATGACTCCAGGTATAAAAAGAAAGACAATTACAACTCGTTCTTCTTTAATAATTGTGCGTTTGACATGAAAAGTCAACTTTATTGAAGTAGTTATTTTTAGTAACAATTTTTCTACAAAATGGACATTTTTGAATCAGTATCTCAACAAATGTTAATTTTTTATTTATTTGCCATTTTAAAAAAAAATTAAGGAAGCAAACAGAAGATTCTTATACCAGCTGAATGATCAGATAAGTTTAAAATAACTTATAAATTTAAAAAAAAGGTGTTATGATTTTTTTTTAAAATACTAAAAAAGAAATGACAGGAATATGTTATATAACTAATATCACAAATAATAAATAACTATTTTATATATATATATATATTTTAAATGTGAACTGCATATATATATAAACTTGTATATATATTGAAAAATATGATATATATTGGCTAGAATGATTGTCATCAGGTGGAGCATTTACCCACCATTATGGCCATGTGAAATTAATATATATCTGTCTACATTGAAGTGCCTGATAAGCTGGATCCACACATGATGGAAATCTACATGAAGAATAAAATAAAACCACCCACTGCCAATATAGATATGTTCAGAATGTGCTATTCAGAATCAGTAAGGTCGAGTAAAATGCATAAGTGTAAGAACTATTATGTAATGACTCTGATGAATAATTGTGTCTAATCATATTGATTCGTGAAATGTTGTAAATATTATGATTTTTTCTTTTGTATAGATATGTCTTTTTTTTATTATCTCAGTCTTATATTTCGGAAGTACTAATTGTCTAATTCAACAGTTTGGAACAGTTCAACATAAGAAAGGGTGAGGAGAGAGGGGAAGGTTGAAAAGTCTGAATTTTTACTTTTAATAAAATTTAGGTAATTTTCTTCCAAAATGCTTGATTTTTCGTCCATGACTGTAAAATTGAGTGCTTAAACTGAATACTTAAATGGTAAGAGTTTTTATTTTTTAAATTCACTAAAATAACCAATGCCACAACATGACATGACCATTTATAGTATATGTTATATGTTTTACTAATAGTATTCCTAAGATCTTTTTAATGAATAAATGATTAACCCTTTTAATTAATATTCTTTACTATTTACTTACTTGCTATCATATCATGTATTGTTTCATTATTATATTTCTTTCATGATATATAAATATGCAAAGTGATTATTTTAGATCAACCAACTTCCACACCTAGAACTACATACTACATCTGGAGTTGCACTTAAATTTCTAATTAAGTTAGTTAGCAATCTCACTTTTATCTAATAAATTTTTCATTACTTTTGGATATATAAATGTCTATATTATGTGTATCTATCATGGGAAATAGGGGATAAGTAATTTTAAATTGCTTAATTAACAATATGATAGAAGTTATAAGTATATAAGAATATATCCAAATAATTCCTTTGCACTCGATTTTTTTTTTGATTTTTTTTATATTGATTGATAATTTTTTTTATGCTTTTTAATATATTTTGTTTTGTAAATAAATATTATAAAGTTTTGTTTAATTGACAAGTTCTCTCTAGTTTGTTGATCCAACATTTACATTCAATCCTATAACCAATATTTTACATATGTACACACACATTAATGTTTGATAAGCATGAGAGATAAATGTTAAATCAAGGTTATTCATTTCTAATAAATAGAATGAGTTAATTCAGTTATTGATTAATAGTCTGGATAGGTACATCCCTGTCAAGAGAGTTGAATGTGAATTCTTTCTGAGTTCGAATACTGAGGCAATGGATCAAGAGAGAATGGTGAGATGTTAGATAAACTGACTTAAATTGCATGTAAATTTGATAGATAAGTCTTATGCTAGTCTATTAAAGATAGATGTACTTTATTGTGTCATTTCCAGCATCCTACATGAAGACCCTAGGTCCGACCGTAGTCACATCATCGACCGGATCATTACAATATAGATAAGAAATGCATAAGACATCTATGCACAGACACAAACATTAATTACCATTCAAAAAGATATCCCAGTTAATAATAAATCAAAAAATTTCTTAAATGGGATGATTTGAACAACTATCAGTTATATATCTAAAAAAGACATATTTGTCTTAGCATTTTAACATCTTGAGATGTATTTTTTATTAATAATTACATTAAATAAATTTGCAAAACAAGGAATAAATTGTAATTTTATGAAAATAATAATTTTATAGAATTAATATAGTATTGAAATAATAAAGTATGTGATAAGATTTAGTAATTATTTATAAGCTATCACATTGATTTTAAATGCAGTAATCTTTTATTTTAGTTTAGTTTCAGATTTTAATGAAAGAAATTGGTTTAAGATTTTAAATAGATTAAACCGTTTTGTACTGATTCTGGTGAAAACTTTATGCACTTTGTCCATAAAGATAATCCAAGATTCCGGACAGTAGAATAGGAAACTATTAATTGTTCACAAAATCATATAAAAGTAGAATTATTAGAAGTGCTTTCTATAGCATCCATAACAAAGTATTGAAAAGTTTTATAGATAAGAATTGCTGAAAGATAAATCATAGTAAGATATGTTGCCAGGACTTTAAAAATCTTTCACAAATTTGTAGTCCATATTATGACATTTTGAAGTACCATCATTTATATATCAAAATTATTTTTTGATAATTTAGAAAATAAAATAGAACATCTAAAAGCAGACATTTCTGGTTGGTTTTTCCAAATAAGACCACAAACAAAAATCCACAAAGAGAAAACTATTGAATCTTTAACTATAAAGGAGTCAAACATTTGTTTTATCTATCTATCAGCATGATTGCAATATGAAAGTCTGGGGAAAAAATTGGATATCTATGGTTTTATATATTTATGTATTTATATATACTTGCTTCATTAAAAAAAGAAAAAAATCAGACAATGAAGTTGAAAGTCTTGCAATTTATATATTCACAATATAGCTGTGAATTAATATCACTATTTATTTGCTCACTAAACCAAATATTATCAGTCAGTAGGCCTTCCATGAATACATTTTTTATTATTAAAAAACAATCTGAAAAGAATCAATGGAAAATGTATTTGAGTTTTCAAAAAAGAAAAATATTAGGGTTTTGTTCTTCTCACAGAATTTTATCAGCTAAGTTAATAACCTTTCAACCTATTCTCATATATATATATAGTAACGATTGTGAAATATATGTTGTAAAAACACACATATATGTTTATCTGCATTACATATTTTAAAATAAATAAAATTATTAAGAAAAAGAGAAATGAAAAATAATTTGAAAAAAGTAGATTTGTAAAAATGAATTCAATAAAATAAAAGATTGCATCATTTTTTGGAATAAAACAATTTATTAAGAATGGGGTGGAGAAAAAGAATCAGGTAAGATAAAGATTAAAGACCCACTTTCTTCCTTTTATAAATTAAATTTTTTAAAAAAGTAAATGTTAAAAGAATAAATGTGAAATGTTTTAAAATAAAACTGATAATAGTATTAATTAGTAAAAAGAAAACTTTTATAAACTATCTCATCGGCATGAATGTGATGATAGTAGATGAATCTAAGAAAAAAGATTAAATAAAAATGTAAAATTAATTAAACCAAATTAAAATTATTATTAAAAAAATAAACAATGGGAGAGTTAGGTATAAAAAAGCAACTTATTCATTGTTTCCAGTCTCAGTTCAAGTCTCAGTTTAATTTTCATTTCAAGTTTCCAGTTTCAATCAATAGTTGCAGAGTTTTTTCCAGCTCACCAGTTTATCGGAAAATATAAACATAGAAGCTGCAGAAGTAGCAACATGTATTACCAAAGAACCTATGGAGTTTTTGGCTGGGCTTCATGCCCTGGATCCTTGGCTCCATGAATTGCTCTCATCTGGAATCAATACCTCACCCACAATATAGACAATGCCACATAATCTCTCTTCCCATTGTCTGTCAAAAGTACAGAAGGAAACCCATGAAGCCATCACTGGATACCAAAAGGCCAGCCATTTGGAAAATAAGAATTTAAGGGGAAATGCCAACTGCAGAAAGATGATGTCATCTTAAGTTAATAAAAAATCTAGGTAAATATACTTTTTAACAGGATTATCTCAATGAGAATTGACTTGGAGAGTTGTGTGATTACTGTGCTTAGTGTGTAAGCTCCACAGTCAGGTTGTGATGAGGAAGAAAAGGATAAGTTTTGGGATGACATTTGGGGCTCAATTCAATAAACAGATAGAGTTTTTCTCTGTAGAGATTTAAATGGATGTGGGCAAAGAGAACAATGGGCTAGAGAGAATCCTGGGAAGTCAGGGAATTGGGGAAAGAAATAAAGAAGAGGATAGAATAATTGATTTTGCTGTTTCAATGGATATGGCACTATTGAACACCTTCTTCAAGAAACCCCAAAATCAAAAGATCAGTTACATGAGTGGCAGAAGTGAATTCCAAATTGACTATATCATGTATAGACGAACAGGCCTAAAATGAATACAGGATTTCAAGGTTATTCCAGGAGAAGCTATAAGTCAACAGCATAGACTTTTATTATGTCATGCAAATCTCATAGGAATTAAACTGAGTCCTAGAAGAGGCATTATCAAGACCAATGGTAGAAACTTGGGGATGAACTTGCTGAAAGCAATTTATTTACAAAATTGATGAAGGTTGAGGACAAAGAAGAAAAGGAAAATCTCTGGACAAGAGCAGCAAGCAACATTCATGCAATTGGGGAATAATAAAAGAGAATAAGGAGACTTGGTGGTGGAATACAGAGGTAAAGGAAAAAATTAAGAATAAGAAAATGGTCAAAAAAGAATGGGACATAGGGAGGTGAATGGTAGAGTCAAATATAATACAGCAAAGAAAGTTGTTGCCGAAGCCAAACCTGATGCATACTCAATTTATATGAAAGCTTAGAGAAAGAAGGAGTTAAGAAGATTTTGCGCATTGCAAAACAATGAGACAAGAATGGTAAAGTTATTTATCAAGCAAATCAAATAAAAGACTCTAACAATAATGTGTTGTACAGCAGGAATGAAATCACAGCTAGATAAAAGCAGTATTATGGGTACCTACTAAATGAAGAAAACCCACAGATTGACAAGGGGTTGGTAACTCCAAATTCAGGCCCAATCTTAGAGATCAGTAGGGAAGAAGTCAGATGAGCAGTTAGAAGAATGAAGTGTGCAAAATCAGTGGTATCAGATAACATCTCTGTGGAAGTGTGGAAGATATTGGGTGAAGAGGAAACCACCTTTCTGACCAAACTTTTTAACAACATCATGGTCACAGAGAATATGCCAAATGAGTGGAAAAGAAGCATTTTGGTTCCAATCTATAAGAACAAAGGAGATATTCTAGACTGTAGTAATTACCGAGGAATAAAGCTGATGAGCCACACAATGAAAATATGGGAGAGAATAATAGAAAATCAGTTATGACAGGAAATATATATCAACAAGGAACAGTTCAGCTTCATGCCAGGTAGAGGAACCACAGATGTAATCTTTGCACTGACACAGAGATGTCAACCAAAAAATTGTTCTAATGTTCATTGACTTGGAAAAAGCATTTGACAGAGTGCCTAGAGATGAATTTTGAAGATGACTCAGGGAAACGTTGTTCCTAGAAAAATACATTCTGATCCAAGATATGTATCGAGGATGTAAAACCAGTGTGAGATCCAGTTTGAGAGAAACAGACTCATTTTAGGTGAAAGTGAGTGTGCACCAGAGATCAGCTCTGAGTCCCCTACTATTTAATATCACCATTGATGTTCTAACAGAAGATATTTGCACAGAATCATCCTGGAACATGATGTATGTTGATGACGTTGTGATTGCAGCCAAAGACATCAAAGAAGCTCAGGATAGAATAGAAGAATGGACGAAAAGCACTGGAGGGAGGAATGAGAATTAGCAGAAATAAAACTGAAGTGCTCTTTTGTGGAAGTGGTAGAAGGAGCATTATGTTAGAAGGAAAGAAGTTACCTGAGGCTGAAAAAAATTTAGATATCTCAGCACCTGGATGTATAATGATGGATCACTGGATGGAGAGGTGGGGAAAACTTAAGCTGGGTGAAATGATTGGAGAAGGGTCTCTGGGATACTCTGTGATAGGAGAGTAGGAACAAGACTGAAAGGGAAAGTCTATAAAACTGTGGTGCATCCAGCACTGATGTATGGGATAGAAACATGGCTGACCATTAAGAAAATAGGGGATAAACAATGTATAACAGAAAATGAGAAATTCTTAGGTTTACCTTGGGTTTGACTAGAAAGGACAAGGTGAGAAATGATGTAATATGAGAAAATATGAAGGTGAAGAAAAGGTTGGGGTGGTTTGGACATGTTAGAAGAGAAGAAAATTATGGAAGGAAGATTATGGAGATGGAACAACCAGGAAAAGGTTCAGGGGCAGACCCAAGAATAGATGGATTGACTGAGTGAAGAGGGACCTGCAGGAGATGTCACTCAAGGAGGAAATGGCTTCAGACTGAGCAATCTGGAGACAAATAATCCACACCAGCAACCCCACTTGAAGTGGGATTAATCAAGCTGTGGAAGAAAAAGAAGATTGTAAATTGTCTAGACATTTTTTTATTGAAATGAATTATAAATGAAGGACAGTCAGTAATATTGATTTTGTAACAGTTAATGTGTATTTATTTATTTTCTGTGTTAAATTGTACTGTTATATTTATTTAAATATATATGCATATGAATAAAAAATGTTTGCATAAATGTTGTTTGGTCTATGTTTTCTCTCTCTCTTTTAACTACATCACCATTTAAAGATTGAAAATATTTCTATGTGTTAATTAGTACTGCACTGGGTCCATTGATTAAGATTATGAGTTAGCTTGGGTATATGTCAAATGCTGAGTTCATGTGCCTGTCATCAAGGCATGACATCACATGATCACCATTTCTTATGCTTGCTCATAACTGTTATTAAAACAGGCAAAACTCTCCATATGTATTTGCCACTCAGTGCAAGCCAGAATAATCAATGGATGCCAGAAGGCTTGTGCATAAAAACCCCATGTACTTCCTACTCATCCAATATCCCCAGATTAGTTTCTGGCTTGTGGCCTTCGTCAGTGAGGAGCCTTAGATCTGAGAGCACTGCACCTAGATCTTAGGATCTAATGCAGCCCTCCAGCAGCCACTTTTTTTATCTCTACTTAACTACAAAACTATGGGTCTTAAATTGAAAACACATATAATATTTTCAATAACAGTTATGAGCAAGCATAAGAAATGGTGATCATATTATTAGCTTAAAACCAATGCTGCCTAATAGGATAGTGGTGGCTATGTTTATTAAGGAACCAAAAACACCAAAATGTGCAGGTACTGAAGACCTATATGACTATATAAGCTAATGAGCTTGGATTGAAAATAATATAGTGTTTTCAATTTAAGACCCATAATTTTGTAGTTAAGTAGAGATAAAAGGTCCTAAAATCTAGGTGTAGTGATCTCAGATCCAAGGCTCCTCACTGACGAAGGCTACAAGCCAAAAACTAATCTGGGAATATTGGATGAGTAGGCACTAGATGGAGTTTTTATGCACAAGCCTTCTGGCATCTATTTATTATTCTGACTTGCACTGAGCGACAATACATATGGAGAGTTTTGCTTGTTTTAATATCATCAAAGCCTGCTAGCTATATATAATATATTTGGCCAGATGGCACCTGAGACTTGTTCTCAAAACAAATAAAATGCTTTGGATGGCAGACATTGTTCCAGCAGTATGGAGAGGTGCTATGGTCAGGAGGGATAGTCGGGGTTGTTTGTTTGTGTAGCCTCAATCTGCCATAGGTATTGTTTATGGTTAATCTATCAATTATATTCTACCCCTTTGCTTACCAAAGGCATTAATAAGAAACCCAATCATGTAAAGTAAATAATAAAACATTAGTAAATAACCATATGAGTAATAAATAATAATGAAAAATAAAAATGGTAAATATAAAAATATGTTTTTAGACAATGGATAGTTGCAAATAAACCATAAAGGTCAGTGATGAGTAGGAGATAGTTACAATATATACATATGTAATAATTCTTAAATTATTTATAATTTATATTAGTTTTATATTAAAATCCAAAACTGAGAATTTAGACTAAATCATGTTTAAGAGAGAGGCCAGCAATCTCAAAATATTATCAATGATAATCAAGCATTGTTATTATTGTATGATCATACTATCATAGTTTTAGTTATTTATTATAGTTTTAAGGAGAGAATTTTATAAATAATTAATGAAAAGCTGGAATTGGCAATCAATTAAAAAAAAATACTGTACAGTGATTATAATTTTATAACATCTACATTTTTTAAATTTTTTTTTTTTTTTAATTACAAAAATAAAAATGTAAATAAATCACTATTTTCATTTAATTTACCACATTATTTAATTTCTATATTTTTCTTTTTTTTTTTTTAGCCTATACCAGATCGTTACTCTTTAGAATTGCATGTTCTTATTAACGGTCTTCTTGATAAAGATCCTGACAATAGGCCTTCGTAAGTAAATTCAAGCTATAATCAAGTTTATAAGAATATGCATAAATACAATAGCTATGTATATGATGATTAAACTAATATTGGTCAAGATTTTTTGATATCTCATTAATAATAATATATATTGTTGTACAAGATGGTCTAATGCTTTATAGCTCCATTTGGGCAATTAAATGCACCATGCAATCTAAATGGTCTTATGGATCCATTTGGGCAGCCAGATATACTAAAGAGTCTTATTCATATTCTAGTTAGGTATCAAATGAAATTCACATTGTAGTGGGGTTGCTGAATATACCAGATAGGCAAAGACATTACTCCAACTTGAGATACACAGCTCCATTCGGGTATCCAAATATATCAAACAGGATTCAAACCTTACACTTTAAACATACTCTATTGGGGGCAACCACATGTTACTGATCACCTATATTTATTTCATATATCTATTTTTGACAGACAGATTAATTAGATTTCTCACCATAATTCTTCTAGTGGTCAGCCTGCGGATCACCTATTAATCAGTGCCAGTCATTTTAAACATTATGGCATTCTAATTATAACATGTTAAATTAACCCTCATTATTATTATTACTGTTATTATTATAATAATACCTGGTATCACCCATAATAACTAACTCTTCTATAATTAATTTATTTTAATATAACTAATTTTATATTTCTCACACATCGTACATTTGTCTCTCAGCTTATAAAATTTTATATCTATTTTAAAATGCTGCCAAGAATAAGAAAGAAAAACATGTTAATAAGACTAATGATTTTAAAAAAAATTACTATTGCATTTTTAAATCTAAACTATCTCCAAAAAATAAATAGGCGTTTTCTTTTACATATAAAATATTATATATAGAGTACGTAAAAATACACCCTCTTATCAAGCTTTTAAAATACCCTCAACCCCAGACCATAGTTTCTGCATCTAGCGTCATCTCGCTAAATGCAGAAACCGTGGTCTGGGGTTGAGGGTATTTTAAAAGCTTGATAAGAGTGTGTATTTTTACGTACTCTATATATAACATTTGTAAATACGAGCTTTATTAAAATTAGGTCATATGACATCTGACTTGATTTTTTTATCAAATTACATATAAAATAATAATAATTAAAAAAATTATAGGCACAACTACATCCAAATAAATGCAAAAAAAAATATCATTCTTTGGTAAAAAAATATGTTGACATTAATTACATTTATAAAGAAAGAAGCGATAAAATAAGTATCTCACCTTTTTTATATTTTAAAATGCATACAATTTTATATACCTATTTGCTCAAGATTTTATGTTATGTGCACACAAGTAATTCATGTCAATTTTTTTTTACTTTAACATGTCACAATATACTTTTCTATGTGCTGTCTTCGTACAAAGTTTACAAATCAGCTCTTGTACTTTTCTAATTCAGGTACATGTTATTGTAATGCCTTTTTATTTCCAAAATTCTGGAATTGATTTATTTCTTTTCAACATTAACTTTTAGCATATATACACAATTAATGAAGCATTTACCTGTAGATTTGATTATCTTCAAAAGCATTGAATATGAAATTTAAATATTTCTAATGATCTAAGATCATTTCATTTTCTCTTCCTCTCTCCTATAACAAGTTATTTTAACAAAACTTTAGGCAGGCTGAGATGTTCTCTTTAAAGTAGGCTCCCCATTTTCTGGCTATGGACTGCAATAATTGGTACTTAAAACCTTTTACTATTCATTCAGATTAAAAATTACTTTTCCAAAGTTAATTATTTTTAATTTCTCCTTTGGAAAGTTAGTTTCTCCTTCACTTGCAATTATTACTAGTAGTTCTAAAAGCAACTTATGATAGCAAAGGATTTTCTTTGTCATTGTAGCCTAATACATAGTTTTTGTCTTCCACTCCAGATCAGAAACAGGTGGAAAGAGAGTAAACAAAATGGAGGCAGCTCATTTTATAGCAAAATTGCTTAATTGTGTGATCAGATTCAAACAGATAAAATAACAAAAAAAATTAGATTTCATTTTTCTCATCTCTTGTTTTACTTCATGTGATTTTTAATTTAAAAAAAACATATAAACAACTTAATCTTCTTACAGATAAATTAAATCTGTTATCAATTTCAATTAATAATAGAGAATTAAAACAAAGTTTAAAAAAATCAAAAGGGAATTATTTAAACTTTTTTAAAAAATGTTATTAATTTTTTGCAAGGTTTAATAAATCTGAATAACTATTTAATTTTCTGACATTAATATATAATCATACATGACTTTACATATATTTTAATTATACACTTAAAACCTTTTAATTTTTATTTTAATGAGGTAGAATTTTCAAAGTTCAAACCGAAGTACCTAAATGTACTGGTACATATCCCCTCACCAAAAATGAAATAAAAAATGGTTATAGGGTCTAACCTACTATGAATACATTTTTTATTTACTAATCCATTTACTTTATTCATCTAATCTTCCATTTCTAAGCTATGTTATTGTTTACCCTAATTGTACTTTTTTAAACTTATTTGATCTTGATGAACTGTAGAGTGTTCCAAAAAACTTAAGTTTATTCACCATCAAACCCTATGACTGAAACATGCAGATATATACCTCTGAAAACTTCTGAAATGCTTCTACAGCAAGAGCTAAGTGTCACAGAATAATCATGTAAAGGTTTGTGGAAGTAAACTAGTGTTATCTACAATTAAAAACCTAACAAAATAAAAAATAATAAGTGATAAATTCATTCACTTACTATTTAAATAAGCAACTTTCCTTCATCCAAAAATGTGACAAATAATAATAACCCAGAAGATTCCATCTCAAGCTTTAAAAATTTTTAAAATAGCTTCAAAAAACTTTTTCCCATGATTATATGCATACAAAACTATCACTACATAACACTCGACCCCCTCAGCAATGGACAATGGTACACCATAATCCTTAGATCTCCAGTAGCTCAGGCAATATCACCACACACCAATTCTCTTCACACTCACCAATTCATTCTGATGAATTAATATACTAATTTCTAACTAGCTTTAAATTTTTTGACATTATATGGCCTTTTATAGAATTTTATTTCTTTACTTTTTTAATATTCATTATTACAAATTCATTATAATCAAGTATAAGAAAAGATAATAGTTAATATTCAAAACTTTTACATTTCGCAAAGCATTCTTTTACCTGTTTTGTTTAATAGTTAAGACTTATGCCTATATATGGTTGTGATTTATTATGTAAATGAGACATTTAAATATTCTCTTTTTGATATTGGAACCCATGACTTCTCTCTATTAATTTCATTTGAATCCTTTCCATTTGCCCATGCCTTCTTATATCTTTGTTCCTCATCATCTCTTTCAGCATAAATCATGCTTACATTAGTAGGACTGAAAGTATGACCCATAGTGAGCTCATGATCAGAGAAGATCAAATTGTATTCATTATTTCATTTAGCTCTATTATAATTCTTGAGAATATATTCACATATGATTCTCTGCAATACACAGAATTACAAAATAAGACATTATATGTAATTTTGTAAACCACATGATAAGTGACTCCTTGGTATGTTGTCCTTTGAATTATTTAGCAGATTGTTTAGTGATGTAGGGGATTTAAAGCTGCTCTTATAAGTGTCCATGCATATATTCAATAGTTTTTTGCTATTTTAGGGAAATATGGCAGGCTTATCCATGCATTTGGAAAGTTGTGTGTGACTTTGTTTTTATTTAACTTAGTGTAAAATGTTCCAATTGTTTATATTGTACTAGTCAAAAAAAAGCCAACACATCAACAAACCCAAACTCAAAGTCGGATTCAAACTCAGGTCCAATTTTTTATATTGTACCAGTCAAAAAAAGGCCAACACATTAACAAACCCAAACTCAAAGTCAGATTCAAACTCAGGTGGTTCAAACTGAATTCAAACCCAACTCACGAGCTCAGATCAAATCAATGGATGACATATATCGACGGTACATGACTATGCGCCAAGGAACTAGCTCAACGGATGATGATGATTAATGAGAGACCCCTGATCTAACTCTAATAAATTATAATAAAATAACTAAGAATATTTATAAGTCAACTCATATATATATGTTCGGGTTGCTAATACAGACAGTGAGCATTAATATTAGAATACTTATTGAATAAGAAAGAAAGTTAAAAACCAAATGTGTTAATAAAGTGTTTAATAATAATAACAATTTTGTTCAACTTTTACATTATGATTATATAGATTACCTCTAGTCTTTAAACAGAATTTATATTTACAATAATATTCTAGGAGAAATATATGTATCTATGCCCCGACGAGGAAGTAAAGGTAGATAAAGGTATTTGGCTGTGACAGAAATTATGATTCAAATTCTAAAAGAAAGAATGTGAGATTTATTTTCACATTTGTAAATCAATTCACAAAGAGCAAGATACGTGTTTAGGGCATAACTTTAATATTTAATAGAAAATTTACTTAATTATAAATAAATATGAATTTGTTCGACTTTAATAAAATCAATTCATCACGATTTATGAGCATGAGAGCGGGCTTTACTGGAACTGAGAAATGAATGGTACTGACGACTTATGAGCTATAAGAATAAATATGAAAAATAATGGCTTGTCTGTGATTTGAGGAAATAGCAGGATAAGCTTGTATTTGACAAGTCTTTGATGCTCTATATGAAGGATCCATAGAACACGGAAAACCAGGTTGGGTCGTAGCCTCGAACATTTGGTGTTCCAAATATAAAACGAGCAAGTGAGGAAGTACTTTCTTCCTATGTAATTTAACGAACAGTAATATCACCGAGGACAAGCCTGTGAAGCAGGAGATGGCTCGTGTCAGCAATGTTCGGAAAAATGATGAGTCTGTAATCATCTTTTAATTAATAAAACCTATTTTATATAAAGAATGCTCTATGTGATGACCTGACCAAGTTGAATTAAAGTCAAACGAGCTTTAACTAAAAAGTACTTAATGCAATTATAGAATCATATCAATCATGCCCCGAATGTCATGCTCTCCCTGAATATTAATACAGAATTACAAATTTATGTTCATTTTATTCCCTTTATCAACCTTTAGCAGAACATTTTAATATTATTAATGTGGATAAATGAATATTATAAACTCAGTAAAGTGGCCGGGAGCATAGGTTAAAAATTGAGCTAATAATTTGTTGTTATTAGCCATTAATAAAAATAGCAAAAATTGTATAAATCCTTCAACTCGATAATTAATAGAACTGTAGCCAATGAGTTCTAGTGGGTAAGAATTACTATAAAAATTAATATATTATTTAACAAGGCAAATGCAATGAAGGAAATTATTATCGAGTTGAAGTTTTACTGGCATATAATTAAAAATAAACAACATTAATAAATCACACAATAAATATATATAATATAATAAATGAACCGCCATCGTAAGAAAAGAGAAAGTTAACAAATATTAAATTTAAAGACTAGAGATTAAGATAGAGAATTACTACATAATTTAAACTAGCATCAATACATTAAGGAAAGAGGAGTTTTTAACAGTACTTAATTTAAAGGTAGTGTAAAATAAAGTTCGAAGACCGGCCAGAAAGTAGCGGTTCATATAAGAAAGATATTACCATTTCTTCATGGTTGGCTCCTTAAATTACACACAGCAGAGTCCAGTTGGATGAAACGTAGATGCGCATTTTGAAAATATAAATGATTTAATATGTCATAATAATCTAACATAAATTCATGAAAAGTGAAATGGTGAGAGTGGGTAAGGTCATTAGACAGCATAATTCTTTGAAGTTCATCCTTGTACATGTTAAATGATTAAATGTTTTCTATAATAATAACAATGAATTAATTAATTTAAATATATGGATTTATCTATTGTTATTTATGGAGATGTTAAGTTTGAGATGTATATGTATTTAATTTTATTTTCATATATAGTCGATGTGAATGTTAGGTATGAATGGGTTAAGCTATTTAAAGTTTCTAATAATGTTTCTGCCACTAATTGTATCCTATATTATTGCCTTGAAAGTATAAATACAGATGTGGTATTCCTGCTCTTATGATAAATAAATATAAATGCAGATGTGATATTCCTGTGTCTATGATCAATAAATATAGATGTAAGTGTAGTATTCCTGCTCATATGATAAATAATGATATGCATATCCACCGTTTATATTATTAATGTATTTTATTTGTTGCAGAGGAAGTCTGACATACAATGAGTAGTTCACTACATACTATATGTATTGACATAATAATATTTTATGATGTATATATTTATGCATGCATTTGAATTGCAGATATATTAAAAGATGCATATCATCAATTTGATCTACTGGTGCAACAATTTAAGTCACATCTGCCTGATCATTGCTTCTTATAGAAAACTGAGTGATACAGGTTAACAAATTATACTATTTATGATAGTAGGTTTAGTATTCATACATATAGAAAATATAATATCACAGGGTACTTTGCATGCTTGGTTCACAACTGCATGTATATTAAGTCATTGATTTAAACCCCTGTTTAAGGATCTAACTTATTTAAATCTACATGAAGTGATTATTGGATTATATTGTGTCCATTCATGTCCATGAAATTCATTTGGATAATAGTATTATAGATATTAAGGAGTTCACAAATAATACTATTATATGAAATTCATTCAACTGTTAGATTTAAAGTACAAAAGATAGTTCTCAAAATTTTTTACTTCACAATCCAATAGAAATGTAGATATTTAGCTGTGTAGAATATATCATAAATATTCATCTCATTTGTCAGTGTATAGTACTGTATGTATTTTAACTTTGGCCTACCAATGTGAACAATTAAATTTTTTTTTTGATTATGAAGATATTAAAATTTGTTATTTGATTTATGTTTTAATAAATATGTTAATTGATTTACGTGTTTGTTATTTTATTCACTTATAATATCATTTCTTTGTCAATATCTTATTAATTCTAATGTTATTTTCATGAAGGAAGATTGAATATAATTATATATGGACAGAACCTCATATTTCTTAACTGATTTATCCAACATTAAAGGAAATATATTCATTATGATGGAAAATGTTATTAATGATGAGAATTAAAATATGAATCAGATAAAATTCATAATTATCCACCATCATCTCCTAGACTGACCATTACATAGTATATTTTTATAATTTTATGCTATCAATATAAAAAATTCAATTGTAAAATAAAGACAATTCTGAGAGATAAGATATAAGGTAGTTATTATAACACTGAGAATAGTATTCTTAATTCTATAATTTAAAATGAGATAGGGATAATACTAACAATGAACATATATGTCTATAGCTTAAAAAATTTATTCTAGTTATAATTAAATGAACATACTAAAAGAAAGTGGATAAATAAATAGTTCAGATCCAAAATAAAAAAAGTGTGGACATATTTTGCAAAGCTTGGGGATGAGTGTAAAAACAAATCTTGTTTATGAAATAATTGTTAAAGCACATTAATATAAAAAGATGGAATATATTGAAACAAAAATAGTTAGGCAATTTTAATAACATAAGGTGTTCATGATATGGTAATAAAAGAATGTTGCAGAAAAGTGGGAGTTAAGAATAAAAATGAAGTAGAAATGAAAGATAATGTAGCAATATTTAAAAATTATAAAAAGCTTTACAACGGGAAAGTTTTAAATTACAAAAATAGATATCAATTAATATATATTTAGATTCAAATGAAGTTTATGATCTAACATGGTAATAAATAGATATTGAAAAGTGACTTTTACATGCATAATTGCATTGGTTTTCAACTTTAAATACCAAATCCCTTTTGATAAACGCTGAAACCGGATATCATTCTGGGAATTGAAATTAAATTGTAACTACTGTCTGGTAAACTATTATTATTATTATAGAATAACAAAAAAAAATGTTTTTAATTATTTAAATATGTATCAAATTAATCTTTATTGTGTATGTGTATATGTAAATAGTTAAGAGAGAGTTTTATTTGCAAAAAACTTTAAAATGAAGTAGTATTTATATTCACACAAACTAATATTTAGGTATACATTAAAACTATTTTGTATAAATATGTTTATAATTCTTAGGTATCTGCAGATATATATAATTATATACTAGGATTTTAAAATATGTCTTTATGTTGTTTGGTTTTATTGTTAAATTTATTTAATTTCAATCTTTTAATTTTCATTCAATAGGATTACACATTTACATTTTGACAAATTCTACTTATATTATCTCTCTTTATATAAATACTTTTAATTAATATCCTCTATGTATTGAGATTAACATTGTGAATTAAGAAAATTTTAATACAGTCACCAACTCTTGTAAGCACTCCTGGTATAACAAAATAACATCTAAGATATTCATTATATAGGTAGTCATAGAAATTATAAAAATGTAGTACTGGATGTTAATGCAATTGCAAAAAAAAAATATGAACATTATAATCACTAAATAAATGTTACCTTTAAGAAGCTTCTAAAAAAAATGCCTGTTTAAATCTATATTTGATTAAATATCATAAATTTGTGGGAGGTTTATTATATATTGTGCATATTTAAGGTAGGAAATAATTTGAATTGACCTAATTTATATATATATTGTAACAGACTGGAAAAACCCTTTAGGATGGTACACCCAGAGCCTTCTCTACTTACAGGTCCTATTATGACTCAGGGTTCTAACTCAGTGTAGACATTTGCTTTTAACTCTGCTCAAGGATGGATTTAAATAGGATGGCAATAATATGACCTCTATATAGATCCTTAATGGCTATTGCTAATAATATATTAAAATCTGTATACATGTATAATAGCTATTCTGATGAGTGAAGTATGAATGATGCTTAATAATCTAGGACCAGAGACACAAAGATTTTAATTTCAAACAACAAATATTTATTAACATATCAGGGTTAAATTTATATTTATAAATTAATAAAATATTGATTTGTCTTTACTACAATAAGACTAGCTGTGATTTAAATATTAAAGTATCAATTGAAATAAAAATTATAAAATCATAGTGCATAATGTACAATAAAGTAGCAATTATTTTAAATATGAAATTATATTACTAGATATACAGTTATCATTTTGTTTATGTCCTTTAAATGTATCTCAAGGTTATGTCCATGAATTGCTAATTTGTGTTTTGTAGATATAGTTCATTCATAAACAGTTATTCATGCAAACAAGAAAATATATTTATATAAAATTACTTATTAGTAAGTCTAATTAATATTTAATGTTAACATATTAAATGTCTAATTAAAATGTATATGTGTAAAATCTTACCTTTTGTCTTTTAAGTCATTGTCCATTTAATGTGTCCAATTATGTTAATATTTTATTTACAAACATACAAAAAAAATTATCTATGCATACCTTGAGTTGTGTATTTGTATCTCTCTTCCCTTTTATAAATTTAAATAAATGAGTTCTTTTTTTAAAAAAAATGTTTTCTGCAAATGAATAACAGGGTGAGAAAACTTGTAACAACTCTCAGTATACATTTAAAAAAATACAAAATTTAAAACATTTATAAGCATTAATTGAAATCTTGGATTTCTTTAAAACAATAGCAGGTTAAATTTTCAAGAGTGGCTTCAGTGTTCTTAGCAGATAATGTCTTTCTTTTATTCACGCATATTAAATCATATTAAACATTCCAAGCATTAACAATTCCCACGACGAAATCGAATTCCTGGACTTTTGATTTTATAGCCATCCCCTTCCCAATTCCATCCCCAAATCATTCCATGCTGATTTAAACATTAAATATACCAATGAATATTATACTCCATCACCTGCCAATGACACCAAGGAGATAGAAAGATCCCATGACACTTAATTAACAAAATTGCATCGTTAGATTTTATATACACACATATAAATTGTTAAATATAAATCTTTTTCCAAAGCTTGCGTTATAATATAAAAACGAACGCTATTTCTACACAGTTTTTATTTATATATATATGAGATGCATGATAAAGATTTTACTTTAAAAGTAATATAAATTAGTGTTAATAAAATTCTATTTCATCATTAGTTGACTTTATCTTTTACAAGAAACATTTTATAGTAATTATATTTTTGACAACGATAAATAAATATGAAACTCTTAGAATTTATTTGAACGAACGAAAGTTCATCACTTAAACAATGTCTTTTTTTCTTTTTTAAAATATTTTACACTAATAAATAATAATATTCATTAAGGCTGCAGCCTCAAGCACATGCGTATAAAATGCGATAGTAGGGACCTGTAGAGGTACTATTGCATTTTATACGCATGTGATTGAGGCTACAGCCTTAATGAATATTATTTACGTAATGAATGTGTGTTTAAATAAATTTATAATTACTAATAAATAATGAAATTCCAAATATTAAACAGTTTTTTTAATAACAAAAGGAAATCATAATAATTAATATAATAATAATTAAAATATTCTTATTCTACAACTTTACTTTCACGTACTCCATTTGAACAAAAACCAACCAACAACTAAAAATTCCTGTTCCTTAGTTTTTTCCACATTCCAAAATCAACAAAGGTTTACTCTTTTTTTTCTCTTTTAAACAAAAGAAATTTGGTTAATAAAATTTAATGTCAGATATTTTCTTTATTATTTTTGTCACGTCGTGATTTAAAATCGTAAACATTCATGTATAAATGTGTGTATGTATATATTTTATTCTACATTTAATAAAAAAAATATATTAGTTCATTCCTTTATGAATGTATGGTTATGTTTGTATATATGTGTGTATGTCTCCAAATATCTAAAACAATTATGTTTAAAAAGTTGGCTGCCTATTTAATCTTTATACATGTTATCCCAAAACATCAGTTACTTATTATTATTTTTTTATAAGGATTGGGCATCACCTTACAATATATATATATCACCTTATATATGTTGACACAAAGATTTTCATTATCAAAATCATACACAAATGAACCCGCAAATGGATGTATTAAAACTAAATTTCAAGAATCATGGCCCAAAAAATATTTTTATGATATTAAGTAAATTTCTTCCTATGTTTATGCAACATAAATAAACAAAGGTGAATAAATGTTTTAAATCCTCATATAATTTTTTTAAAATCGCAATTATTTATAACTTTAAAATTTATTGCAACTTTACACTTTGCAGTGTTGATCTTCTAACTATCATTCCAGTACTTACAACTTATTTGGTAAAATAGGAATGGTATATTGTCTGTGATCTTTATCCAAATTAATTGATGGTTTAATTATTAAAACTAACCAACATCATGTAATGTAATGTGATGCACTGTGACTTCTCCTTAAACGGAGTCAGGAATCTCTCAGCACCTATGCCCAGAGAAACCTGTTAGCCACTTTACCTTCCTTTTTCATTACCCACCCTAAGTTTTCCCATAATCTGCTCCATCCCATTTCCACAACATAATCTTTGTCAACTCTATGGCTTTTATATCTAAATCCCTCTTATATTTTCCCAAATCCAGAATAAAAATCAATAACCCACTTTCTGTATAATCACTTTGTTCATATTTATTCTTCCATAACTTCATTATTTGTGCCCTTTCTGCTTTCAAGCATTTACGTTCAATTAACAGATGCCTAATATTTTCTATGCCTTCCTTAAACAATTTTCAGACTAAATCACCCATATTTTTCCATTTACATATATATTCTCTTGTTGCTAAAGATCCCATTTGAACCTTAAACAATAAACTACTTTCCTTGCTATTATTATAAATTAACTCACACCCAATGTTCTGTTTACTTTTATATATATTTAAACTCTTTTTACTCTCCATTCTTGTTCTCCATCTATCCAACTCCCTATTCTTTATTAATGCATCTATTTTTTATCCCACTCCTTACCACTGTAACACTCAACAATCCTAATATAAATTCTTTATCCAAATCTTCTGCATATCGCATTATCTTCCTAGTTTATATTTCAGTTCTGCTATCTAGTGTAAGTTTGAGTAATCAATAGTTTATCAAATGATAATTTTTAATAAATCCCTATTCAATCCTGGAGGAAAGGTGAAATGCATTCAAAATTATTTACTCATGAAATCTGTACACTGGAAACTGTTTTAGGGTTATGCATAGGCCAGCAACGAAAGGGATTTATTAAGCACTACTATATGCAATTCATTGATTACTCAGATCTACACTAGATGATGTAACTAAAATAGAATAGATAGATTTCATATATAAAAGTATTGTGAAATCTGATGTCATGTGATTTTGTTTATTTAATGAAAATCTTAGCCAAAGAATATTTAGATAGCTATAGGTATTAAAAAACTGCAAATTATATAGATATTAAATAAGTATCATATCTATGTAACTAAGTTGGCTTATATTTAAAACATTAAGATGTTTAGAATTCTGGGCTGGTAGAATGATAGTAAAAAAATGGAGTAAAACAATCTGTAGTAGGAAAGGTGCATTTGATGTAAAAAAAATTCATTTGTACTAGATCTAGATCCAAAACTTGTTATTGATGAAAATCATAATTGGGGATATGGATAGAAAAGCACTGGATAGGAATTTATTAAACATTTCCATCTTGGAAGTTATTGATTACTCATCCTATTACTAAGCAACAGAATTTAAATAGAAGAAATAGATTTGCTATATAAATCAATTATTATATTTGGTTTTTAAATTGATGATGTGCTGCAATTCATTGATGAATAACTATATAATCAACAAAAGTATTAATATTAATTATATTGGTATATGCATCTTATGTAATCAATCAATCAATAGTATCCTGTTCTATTGACAGGTCCAGAGAGCAGTCACATCACCAATTCATTCATTTCTTCACTCCATTCTCTTTATTTTACAGCTCTTTAATTTCATGTAACTCCTCCCATCTCTTATGTAATCCAGCAAGGCCAATCTTTTCCATCCTATCTTCTTTGTTTCCATTCAGATTCCCTTCAAAACATTTTTCATTAAACTATATTTTCTTCTTAATATATATCCAATCCAGTTTCTCTTTCTATTTCTAATTTCCTCAATATTTTTTCATTTAGTCTTTTGAAAACTTCTTCATTTGTTATTTTATTTAATCCAACTGATTTTTTCTATCATTATCCATGATCATATCTCAATCACTGCTCCTAATTTTATTACTAATTGCATGTTTTACAACTATACAATAGCATATTCCACACATAGCATTTAAAACAAGCAAAACTCACTGACGGTGATCATCTGATACTTACATAGCATTTAACTAATATTTTCTTTCTTTTTTCAAAGGCCTACAAATATTTTCTTTCTCTCTTGCCAATGCTATTCTTCTAACTTCATTTTCACTTCTTCCATCCTCATTCAAACAACTAGCTGAATATCTAAATCCTTTTACCTGTTAAATTATATTACTATGTAATATTATTTCGTGTAATAGCATCCTGAATTTTTTGTAGTTATTTTAAACTTAATATTCACAACATTAAAAAAAAGATTATAAACAGAAAATAGATTTTCAGTTATCTTTATTAATTCCACTATTATATGTTTAGAAATTGGGTAATCATTAACTATGTGGTCATGGTTTGTGTTTTTCTTTATCCATTCAAATCAAATCTTTTAAATTTATTTCTAATGTAGATACACATAGTGACTATAAATGTTCCTGAACGATTGATGACATTCAAATAAAATTTGGAAAGATGAGATCTGATTTCATTATTGTATTAGGGAAAAAGAAATTTGTTTGGATTTCAGAAGAGGCCCAATTTTTCTAATATAATTATTTGGTTACCTGGAGGCTTTAATCATTAAATGTCCAGCAAAACCATTTTGATTAAAAGCACATCTTAGTAGAATATTGATTGTAATTAATAGACTTTGATATTTATTTTTATAAGATAATTTATTTTCTGATATCTGATAGAAAAATATATGAAACAATGATAAGTCATTGCAAGAGAAAGCATTTTGAATGTATAGCAATTTTTCTTTAAACAAGGATCCAGGACTTTCCAATAAAATGCGCAAAGGAAACTGTTCTTAGAATATAACTGTTCTTAGAAGTTGTTTTTTAGGAATTAATTTGAATATAACCACTGATAGATAAAAAGTATAAGTTTTATTTAAGCAGTTTGAGATTAGGGTTATGTTTTAATATATTACTTTAGAAAATTGTGTTCAGTTTATGAGATGTTTGCCATTGTTTAGATGGGAAATTAAATATGTTTGTGAGTATATGAATGAAGCATCAGTCTATGAAAATATTTTTCCAAACTTTTCACAACTTAATTATTTTTTTTATTATGGAAAAAATCTTTATGAGACATCAAAACAATATCTTTAATATAGATAATTTTTCTGCAGTCTGCTTTTAGAAGATTGATAATAAATTTATTAATTCAGTAAGTGATAAATTTAAATCCTGTGGGAGCGTATAATTTGTATGTACTATGATTATAATTTAAAGATATTCAATGTTAATAGTTTGTACATATCAAAGAACTTTAAAGGCTTTTTCCAAACATTACCATAAATAGAATTAAATCCATAAAGTATAGCTCTCAAAATGTTTTTAATATCACTTATTAAAAAAAAAAAAAACTGAAGTGTCTTAAGATTACAAGATAATTATATCTTAATGTTTTAGTTTTATAATTGCAAATTGTTTCAATGATAAATGAGTGATTTGTAATATATTTTTTAAAAGATATACTATATATATTGCTGTAAAATAATTTTAACATTTTAAATCTGTCAAGAGTTTCAAAATCTTATTTATTTTTATCTACAATAGAAATTTTAAAAAATATTTTATTTATAGCAAACACACTTTTATGAAAATAATTAAATATACTTAGAAAATAAAAATCTTTAATTTAAAAAAAAAATAAATTAAAAATATAAATGGTTATCCATTAAAATCTATTATTCTTTTTTTTTTTATATTCATTTTAGCATTTTATATTTATTAAAACTATTCTTCTCATACAGATCCAAATTTATTAATTCATAAATGCTTAAAAATCCAACATTTGAAAATCTTACATTTAAACCATGATACAGAAAATGACTAATTATAAATAAACATTTACTACTATGTTTTCCAGTAGTATTCTGAGATATTTTTTTATACTTTATATATATAATTCTATAGCATCATTTTCAATTATCAAAATCTTTCTTTCACTAATGCACAATTTTCTCTTAATTTTTCGTTGTAATTTCTTTCTCTGCACATTTAAAATGTTATACTATAACTGGAAAAACAAACATGTAGTTATCTAATGACATTTTTTTGTTTGTTTTTATAGAGCAGAAGAAGTTTTGCAATTTCCATTTATGCATGAACATGTACCAAATGAAGATGATGAAGATGATGTTGGGACTGATGCAGACTATTCTACTTTAGATGTTAGAGCCTCTTCTTCACCCTTGGGATTGAGAGGAACTCTGTAAGCACAGATATTTCTAACAAATTTTATTTTCTGAAGTGAAAATATTAATTCTTATTAAGTGCAATGTCAGCACTAATACTTAAATAAGACTATAACCTTAGTACATGTGCCTTGAGTGCTTAATTTTAACAAGAGAGACCTCTACAAAAATCATAATGCAAGATTCGATTTTAGAAAGATAAGAAAGTCGAATCTTGCGTTATGATTTAAGTATTTCTGAAGTGGAGTAAAATGTTTAGCTTAAGATTTTTTTTACTGCAATTATACTTTATCTTAATAATTAAATAATTAAAAAATAATTATACTTTATCTTGGGGAGATCCTTTTTTTGTTGTTATCAGCCATACATAATAATGATGAAAAAATAAAAAATTATTGATTAGAAAATTATATATTTGTTACCTTTACATAAATATTCAAATTAATACACTATACAGTCTTAAACCCGTATATATATGTAATGTATGCGGGATTCAAACTCAGACTTTCACACAACTCTCCACTGTTCTTGCCATCTCATATTGCTGACCCATCTAATCACACACATGTTGAAAAGATAAATAATCACCAATATACGTATTTCGTGCTAAACCAGCACTCATCAGTTGGACCCGATTACCATCTCCACCCATATATACAATCAGCGCTCAGCTTTATATTAAGATAACCAATCTTCATACTTTAATGGACAGGCTTCAAACTACTCCAACTCACAACTCTTCAGCCTCCATTTCTTTAAAAATCTGATGATGGAATGTTCAAAACCCACATTAGTGCAAGGTTGTCATTCTACCCATGTTGACATTTAGTCATTCTGATCCCTTATGTACAGAAGAATAATTCATTTTTACATACATATGTGAGGGATGTGCAGACCTTTGACACACTATGTTTCAATATGTAAACACTATGCAAGCTTAATCCTGAACTTATATGTGTAATTTCTGCAAGATTCAAACTAAGACTTTCACACAACCCTCCACTCTCCTTGCCGTCTCATATTACTTACCCACCTGATCACACACATGTTGAAAAGATAATCACCAATATATGTATTTCATGCTAAATCAGCACCTAATGTGGGCTTTGAACATTCCATCATCAGATTTTAAATGAAATGGAATGATGAAGAGTTGTGAGTTGGAGTGGTTTGAAGCCTGTCCATTAAAATATGAAGATTGGCTATCTTAATATAAAACATGAAGATTGGCTATCTTAATATAAAGCTGAGCACTGATTATATATATGTGTGGAGATGGTAATCTGGACCAACTGATGAGTGCTGGTTTATCACAAAATATGTATATCAATGATTATTTATTTTTTTAACATGTGTGTGATCAGGTGGGTCAGCAATATGAGATACCAAGGAGAGTGGAAGGTCATGTGAGTCTGAGTTCGAATCCCACATACATTACATATATATGCAGGTTTGAGTCTGTATAGTGTATTAATTTACATATTAAAACATAGTGTGTCAAAGGTCTGCCCATCCCTCACATATGTATCTTAAAAATGGATTATTCTCCTGTACATGAGTTGTCAGAATGACTAAATGTCAACATGGGTAGGATAACAACATTGGCATTAATGTGGGCTTTGAATGTTCCATCATCAGATTTTCAATGGAATGGAAGGTTGAAGAGTTGTGAGTTGGAGTAGCTTGAAACCTGTCCATTAAAATATGAAGATTGGCTATTTTAATATAAAGCTGAGCACTGATTGTATATATGTGCAGAGATGGTAATCTGGATCAACTGATGAGTGCTGGTTTAGCATGAAATATGTATATTTCATGATTATTTATCTTTTCAACATGTGTGCCAGGTGGGTCAGCAATATGAGATTGCAAGGAGAGTGGATGGTCATGTGAAAGTCTGAGTTCGAATCCCGCATAAATATTCAAAGTAATCTTTGTGGTATATATAACCCTGAAGCATTATTTAAATAAATGTTTAAGTATGTATATATTTATATAATATACAGACACATATAATGGTGAATTATTGAGTCTCCTATATATACATAAATAAATAAAAATAATTCACATTATTAATATTTTTTTAAATTTACTATTTAGCATATTATGTTTATTTTAAGTTTCTAATCAAATTTTGTTTGTTTAATTTTTCATATTTGCTTTAAAATGCTAATGACAGTCTGATTTTTTTTTAATTTTAATTATATATCAATGGATCTTTTGTAATGTTACAAAATAATAATAATGTAAACAATTAGCATATTATCTTAAAATTAAATATATATAAAGAAACCCTAAATTATATTTATTCTCAGATCATCTCTGTACATTTAAAATATTACAAAAACACCCCTGTTTTAGATGATAACAGTAGCAAACTCTCATACAGTAGAGCCACCCAGTGCAAGCCTTAGTAATCAATGGATACAGGAAGGCTTGCACTGAGTGTCACTAATATATGGATAGTTTTCTATTGTTGATAACAGCTTGTGCAAGCATAGAAAATGATGATCATGTGATGTTTTGTTTTAGATCACATCAAGAAATAATGTAATATAAGGGGTTTGAACTCAGACTTTCATACAACCCTCAACTCTCCATGCCATCTCATATTGCTGACTCACCTGATCATCAAGACATAATGTGGGTTCTGCTACATATTTTACCTGTCACATTTTTTGCTTCCATATATATACATATTGAAATGATATATTCCATAGGAATATATTTCATTGGTGTATAGATTAAGGAAATGTATGGAAAATAAATTTTATTAAATGATTTTAAAATAATGTGGCATTATTGAATGTGTTTACAATATTGTATTATTATTGTTTAAAACATTATGCACTCTTAATTTATAAAAGTGTATTTTATTAAACTATAATTTATAAGTCAATATTTTTATAATTGTACAAAATATTATTTTGGTGAAATCAATTCAGTTTTATTTAAAATATTAATCTGTAAAGAACTGATGTAATTTCTTTCAATAAATATTCTTTCATTTATTGATCATGTGAACAGATTGGATTATCCAAGCTTTTAAAAGAAAGTAATAAAATTTTAAGCTCTATAAATGGATTTATAAATATATAGTTTTATCCCAGAAAGGTGAAACCAAATGTAAATCGATAATCTATTCATCCATATCTTCATCAGCAATAAATAGGGAGTACTTTTTAAACCATCAATTGCTGCAAAAATTATATTCTTCAACTTTGTTTAGACCTGTCTTCTGTTCATATATTTAAAAAATTGATCACCATAATGGACAAAATTGTTTGCTTCTGTTTAATGACTATCATTTTTTCTATCACTTATTAAAGAAAAACAGAACTTTTTTATTGGTAAATAAAATATTGTAAATAAAATCAATTTATAAATCTGTTATCAAATATATATATATTTTAAAAAAATAAACTTTTTGATAAATATTTTTACTTATACAACTATTAATTACTATTAACTTGCTAAAATGTCCTAAACATTGTATAAATTTATAATTTGTAAGAAAATAGATATTTAAATTAATCTTTTCAAATATTCTATTGTAATAATTAAAATATGGTTTAAATTTGAATAATGCCAATATATTATTTATAAAAATATACTGACATCATATTTTGATGCACATTTTAAAATATATAATTTTTGTTATTTAATAATAACTTATAATTTTATGTCTATGATGATGTTTAATTGGTAATAAGTATTGATTTTGTATATGGGACTTGGACAATGCTGCATGTATTGACAATTTGGATATTGTGTGGTTAAATGTGTTTAGATTGATATTAGTTTCAGTTGTAAATTTCCTATAACTTCATTTTTATGACTTAGTTGTAATAAATATTTTTATAAGAGCATCATGATGTCATTATATCTTAATGAGTATGGCTGTAATGATGAATTAGTATTAATATTATTTAAATATGTGATCTTAAGATTAGTTGCTCTTTTAATGCCATTACTTTAAACATTCAAAACTCTCCATACACTAGTTCTGCTCAGTGCAAGCCAGAGTAATCAATAAATGCCAGAAGGCCTGTGCATAAAATCCCTATCTAGACCTACTCATCCAATATCCCCCGACATAGTTTCTAGCTTGTGACTTCACCAGTTAGGAGCCTTGGCTCTGAGAGCACTGCAACTAGATCTTAGGATCTAATGCCACAATCCAGCAGCCACCTTTTATCTCTACTTCACTACAAAACCATGAGTCTAAAATTGAAAAACAATAATATTTTCAATTCAAGCTCATTAGCTTATATAATTATATAAGTCTGAACTCAGTTCAGTACCCATACATTTTGTGTCTCTAGCTTGCACTGAATGACACTACTGTATGCAGAATTTTGCCTGTTTTAGCTTGAGCAAGCATAAGAAATGGTGATCACTACTTTAAACATTATTATTGTATTGAGTTTGTCTTATCTTTAATAGGCATTTCACACATTGCTTCATCTTATAAGCTCTTAGTGTGTAGATTATTGCATTACTAATTATTTATATGAATGCTGACTTGGTTTAGTTTGTCAATGTGTTGGATTGTCAATCATGTGTTCATTAGTTGATTTTGGTGTTGAATTTAGGCATTACTGATTGTTACAACAATATATAATTTTTAAATAAATTATTTACTTTATTAAATATAGATTTTGTTTATTATTAATCCTTATTTGACTAATAATTTGAACAAAACTCTAAATTATTGATATGCTAAATGTAATGTAAGTAATACTCATACCTTCTCCAAAATTTATTATTAATTTTTTTGCTTCCCCACATTTGTGTGTGTGACTTTATTGGTAAACTTAACTTCTTTCTTTAGGTTTTGCTTTCACTAGTTAAAAGTATTAATGAATAATAGTTTGGTAAATGAAAGAAGTGTAATGCGATGTGATATGGTTTCTTCTTTATCGAAGTCAGGAATATTTCAGTGACTATGTGCAAAGATATCCATTAGCAACCTTACCTTCCCTTTTCATTCTGCACTCCAACTTTTTCCCATATTTTTCTCTATCCTGCTCTATCCTATTTCCACAACATCATCTTTATTTACTCTGTGGTCTTTATATCTTTTTTCCAATCCCAGCTTTAAATCCAAGAACCCACTTTCTGTATAATCACTTTCTTTATATTTATTCTCTCACAACTGCCTGAAAGCATTTACATTCAATTAGCAGATGCCCAATATTTTCCATGCCTTCCTTACATAACTTGCAGACTAAATCACTCACATTTCTCAATTTATGTGTATATTCCCTTGAAGCAAACGATCTTGTTCGAGCCTTAAACAGTAAACTATTTTTCTTGCTATTATTGTAAATTAACTCATACCCAATATTCTGTTTATTTCTATATATATTTAAACTCTATTCTCCATACTAGTTCTTCATTTTTCCAACTCTCTATTTTTTATTAATGCATCTATTCTTCTATCCCATTCTTTTCCACTATAACACTCCACTCAACAATCCTCCTAACACAATCATCCTATGTTTTGTACAAATATACTGACATAAAGTCTTTATCCAAATCTTCTGTGTATTATACTATCATTTTCACCTATTTTGTTTCCTGTTTTATTCATAACCCAATTAAATATTACTTTGGCTATTCTCTTGGTATCCATAAATTATAATCTACCAAACATTTTCATTTTGCTTTTTGTATCTCTTATATAAAAACTTGATCAGACCATTTCTCTTTGAATTGTCTTCTTTGCCATCCACAAAATTGCATCTAATGCATATCTTTCTAACTCTGTTTGTACTTTTTCTAAATAATCTAACATCCCTTTACTAACACAAAACACATTATTACCATAAGTTAACTCTGCTATTGCCATTCTCTTCCATACAATTCTTGCTACATCACATTTATTATATGAAAACACTGTTAATTTCTTTATTAGTTTTTTTTCTTTGCTTCATTTATCAATTTTTTTTTCATTCATCCAAGCAATTCCTCTGATTACTAAAGATGATTCCCAAATAGTTATACCTATTCATCACTTTATAAATTTATGTGCCCCAATAAAAATTCTTTCTCGTCTCTTTCTCCATAATTTATCATCATTACTTTTGATGTTATTTCACTAAATTTAATCCCCATCTTTTTACCAACCAATGTGCACATCTTCAGCACAATTTTTCACATTTTCTCTACTTTCAATGCACAAGAAGATATCAGCAAATAAAAGACCTGATAATGTATACATTCCCTTGTCATCTACTAATGGCATCTCTACCACTCTTTCTAGTCTTTCTATTGCTCTTTACATTTCTTTCAAATATTTATAGTAATTATTTTTATACAATCTCTTAATTGGATCCATTCATTCCAAAGTTTACTAAACTTACCCATAATCTACTTCTATTTACTTTATCATATGCTTTCTCTATATGTATAATGACCATATATAACTGCCTGCCTACATTCCTATTTATATCTATAAGTTATGTGACTACAAATAAACTATCTCTTATATGCCTATCCATTCTAAAATCTCCTTGCATTTTTTCCAGAATATTATTTTCTTACATCCATTTTGCCACCCTTCCAGCCCCATATATGCAAAAAGTTTATATAGCACAGACATTACCAATATCGTTTGTAATTGTTTTATCTTTCTATGGACCTTATCTTTTTCTTTAAATAATAATCACTCTTGTATTATTTCAGCTATCTGGAAATTCTGTCTTCTATGCCATCTTATTAAGAGATGATAATAGAGTTTAATTTTGCTTTATTTTCCAAATTCATTACCAACTGCTGTCCATCTATCTAACCCTCTTGCCTTTCTATTTTTCAACTTCTTTCCTGCCTTATTAAATTCATTTTCTGTAAAACTAATATTTCCATGACTATGTGCTTTTATATTTGTTATCACCCTATCTTTGTCATCTAACATCTTTTCTATATCCATTACATACTTATTTAAATTTACCTCTAATTCTTCTTTAGAATTTACACTATTTTTTCTCATCATTTAGTAATACTATTTCTTTTTCACCTACATTCCTTCTTTAAATATATTTCCAAAATTTTTTACTCCCATCTTTTCCACTTTTATTAATATCCTCCAATAATTTACTATTTAAATTTCATTCTTTCTACATAATTATCTATTTTAGTCAACTTTTTAAAAAAATAGTTTCCCCATTTAATATTAATATCTTTTTCATTTTCTTTGTTTTTAATAGCACATGTATATTCTCTGCTTTCTTTCCCTCTTTTAGACTTTTACTTATTCTCACTTTTTTATTACTTTTATTCTTCTGAATCTTTTCACCTAAAACCCTATTGCCATTTTTCTAGTTGACTACACATGTCCTTATATTCATTCCCAACAAACTCTTCCATGATTTCTTATACTTTTATTTTATATTCTTCCAACTTATTCTTATCATTCACCCTCCATCCATATCTTTTACTATCCTTTCTACTTTTATTATTATTTTCCATCACATACTTTAATTTTCTGTAATTTATTCAGTCCCTCTTTCTTTACTAATAGATAATTTATTGTGTGCAATATATTATTTGTAGGTCATGTGTGTTGCCCCTCATAAATATTTGATAAAGTTCCAATACTCAAATACATTTTCTGACAAAAAAATTTACTAAAGCTGTCTATTTTTGTTATCCACATCATCAATTTCTTCAATATTCACATTCATATTTCCTATAACCATCTTCCCCCTCCCTTTTTTTTTGAAACTCTGTATATTCTTAACTAGGCATTCATATATATTACTATTCCACTCTATTATAGTTTGACTATCTCCAGTGGCCATATACTCTGTAGCCCCATCCATTCTTGTCTTCTTAACCATATGTTCTTGACACTTTACACTATTTAAATATTTTTTGACATAAGTCCTATACCACTACTTCTTTTTTTTTTTCTTTTCTATTTATACCTTGCCTTACTAAATCTTCCAGTGTAGGTTTTTTTTCTTTTAGATGTGTTTCCATCACTGCTAATACCTCAAGCTTTTCATTTTTAACTACTTTGTTTAATTCCAACTATTTTTCTGGTCTCCTACCACCTTGCATATTCAAATATTCAGTTTTAACAATTTTTTTTTTCTTACTACCCTTTTATAAATTCTTTTGACTCTTTCTTTTCTTCTATATTACATTTGTAATTAACTTGTTTATCATTAGTTTTACAGTCCTCTCCACATCTACATTTATATTTAAATCAGTATCCATTATTTACTTCATACATCCCATCCATTCTTAACCTTTTTTTGATAATACTGTAATTTAAAACCCTATCCCTGTTTTAAGTTTCCTGAACTACAATATTTTTTATAAATCAAACCTCGTAATGTTTCATTTTGTTTTGTTAAGTGAAGTCCATCTTTACTATATAACCTCCACTTACTAATAAAAAAATCTCACACATTCACAAATATAATGTTATTTCTGTTGCATATTTTTTTCAATCTCTCATTTATAGAACATGCCCTATCTAACATATACCTCTTGTCAAATCTTGGCAGTAATCTAGTTACTTTTACTTTTTCTTTAACCTTATTCAAACTACTAATGAATTCTTTGTATTCTTCTATTACTTTCTCCAATGACTCTGACAAATTATTTGTCCCTACCATAACATAAACATATCTACTCCCCTGTTTCTTTACCTTATCTGTAACATGCCTAATTGTAGCTCCAGGTAAACATACTTGTAAATACCTATTTCTATTTTTCCTTGCAATTATATCTCCACATGCTTTAATTAGTGAGTCTCCTATCAAGACTGTCTCATAGTTTACTTTCCTAATTTATTCATAACATTCTTTTCCACTTTCTGGATTTCCTTATTTACTTCTTCCTTATTGTTTCTATTCATTAATTTTTTAATCTGCTCACACTTCATGTCTAACTATTATCTAGTGATACCTTCTAGTGAAGTTACATATCAAACTACTTTATCCATTACAATATATATATATATAGTAACTTTTCAGTTTTGCTGTAAATTAGCTATTATATTTAAAAAACTTTATACAATTTTATTGGCTTTAATTTTTATAATTCATCACTGTCATTGGTTGTATAGCAGCTTAGTTAATCAATATCTTGTTTAATAGTCTCTCATATTAATGTTTATTAGAAAATATATATTTTTAAATCATTTTTGAATCACTTTCCAAGCAGATTTTATTATTGATGCTTATATAAAATACATAAGTGTATATTTTGTCATAAAAATTTGTCATTATTCTTATTAAGGAACAAAGATATCAAATGGTATAGACAGATAAAAATGCTCGCATATAAAACAAGTGATTTCATTCAGAAATAAAGAATAGAATTATAAATTTAACATAATTATACTAAAAGATTTTGAGGTAAAGCAACTATATTTAGCTTACATTTTTATTTATATGCAGAATAGGTAATTTTTACTTTTTTATATTTTGTGTATGTGGGGAAGCTTACATGTTTAGATTTTTATTTACCAAAGATAGTATTAGAATATTTATTTAATGATATTCATTAAAAGATTAATTTAAATTTAATTACATAAATATCTCAGAACTATTAAGTTTTATGATTTTTTTTATTTTAAATAAATGCTTGTTGAATTATTTTGAAATCCAGAAATGAATGGGAAGCAATTATTTTCATTTTTCTTCATTTTTAAATGATGTTTCTAAAGTTTGGCTGTCTTGATTCAAAAATCTTATTTCTAACATTTTCTCAGCAATAACCATGATAACCAATTCCAATATTTCCTTGACAAACCAAGAAAATCCAATGCATGATGGAGAATATTCTGTAATCCAGACATCATGTGATAGCTGGTATAAAAGCTGAAGTTCGGACAATTGAGAGTCTTCACAAATTTTTATTGCAATCATAACCTAAATATATTTAAAATTTTAAATAGCAATTTTGATTGCCATTTAACTAACAGCTAGATATTTGTTTTTGCTAGGTAAAATGACTTCTTATTATATTAGAAAAAAATGAACAACTATGGATAAAATAGAAGCTATCATTAGTTAATTCATTAATTCTTTATTTTAAAATATCCCATTTATTACTGTTAACTGTTAGTGAAACAATGGATAGATTGACTTATGGAAGGCTCTCTCACAATTTCAACAAAAAATTGCTGGACTTCAATTAGAAATAATATTAAATAGCTGATATAATGGAAAATTATATTTATTAACTTCAAATTAGTTGTTGATTATTTTCAAAATATTGTAACATAATTGTTTTATTTTTACTTCAAGAAAATCTGCCCATCTTCAAAATATTGTAACATAATTGTTTTATTTTTACTTCAAGAAAATCTGCCCATTAAGTCTCAATAGTGTCAATTTATCTCATCTTTAATTATGTAAGGAAAAACTTTAAACAATAATATTTAAACTCTTAGACAAACGAACTTTGATTCATAAAGTAATGAAAAATCGTTTTATTATGGATGAACTATTTGCTTTGTCAAACATACAGTCAGAATTACTGCCATCATGGATTAAAGATCTTTAAATGAATAGATGAATTATATATCTCAAATTAAAGAAGTAATGAACACTAATCCTTTGGATAAAATTATAACATCTGCTTAAATAAATTAAATTGCTACATGTAATAAACTATTAATATGTATTCAGTGCTTAAAGAAATGATTTATAAGATTATCAATGCTAAATATTTAAATGCCATTTTTAAATTGTGGATTATCAAACCAAATAGTAAATATGATAAATGGCCAAGTGATAAGCAATCTTAAAACAGATTAATCTGTTGAATGTAATTTACCTTGAATTAACAAGTATGATAAATGGAATTTATTAATCTTTAGGCTATGTCCAGAAAGGATATTACAACAATGAAATTAATTGTGCAATAAACCCATGGATTACTTAATGGACATTCTCATAATTGCTTCTTAAACAAAGGAATTTTATGCACAAGCCTTCTGGCATTCATTGATTACTCTGGTTGGCACAAGGTGGTAATACTGTATGGAGAGTTTTGCTTTGTTTACAAACAATTATGTGCTAGTATAAGATAGTGCTCATGTGATGCTTAATTGCTTTTTACTTGGTTAGTTAATCCAATAAACATCACATGACCACCATCTCTTATGCTTGTGTATAACTATTGGCATACGTATAGTGAGTTTTGCCTGTTTTAATTTGGTTACTTAATGTTATAGTTGTTATTAATGTAATAAAGTTTTCTCAGATATTTATTATGCCCATGTACAGATAATATTTTTATTTAATATTATTATTGTTGATATTGAATGGGATTAAATGGGATTTACCTTAGGTTTAGGTTGGATAAATGTAAATAATAAATTTATATAAAGCTGTGCTATACTGCAATTATTAAATGTTTTATGGATTATCATTGCTAAATATTTAAATACAATTCAATGGATAATGGATTATGAAACTAAATATTTAAATGCTACTTCCAAGTTGTGGACCATCAAACCAAATCTTAAACATTCAAGTGATATGCAATCTTAAAACGGATTAATGTGTTGAATGTAACTTTCCTTGAATCAGAAAGTATTATAATACAAAAATGAAATTAATTGTGCAATAAACTGATGGATTATTTAATGCACTTTCTCATAATTGCTTCTTTTTAAATTAGTTAATATTATAGTTGTTATTAATATAATAATGTTTTCTCTGATAGTACTATGCTCATATACAGATAATATTTTTATTTAATGTTATTTTTGTTGATATTGAATGGTATTAAATGTAATTTACCTTAGGTTTAGATTGCATAAATGTAACTAACTATTAAACATATATAAAACTGTGCTATATTGCATTTGGTATATGTTTTATGAGTACTTAAGTTTCAACCTCAAATTAATTATCCTTATTTAGATGAATAGATCTGCAAGGAATATTTTATGCCTCAATATTATATTTTGTATTAATATTTTAAACTTAATATAGTACATAACCAGGCATTCTAAATATCTGGTCATTCCACTAAATATATATAGTTCATTCTATTGTCCTTATCTATATTTTTCTCCATTTCGTCTGATTTTCTCCTAAATTATCTACACTTACAAACCATTTTTTCAACTCTTTTATCACATTTATACAAGATCTATGCAATCATAGACCTTTTACCCCTTCCTAGTCTTATTTAAGCATTTCAGATGGAAAACATCAAGCATGCCTAATTTCCTTCTGACCATCACACATGTATTATGGAATACAAATGCATTCCATATTTCCTTCCAATTACCTTGCTCTATATTTAAATTTATAATTTTTCTACCATTTTTTAAATCACTTTATGGCAACAAATAAACACATTTTCCTTTAAATTCACACCTCAAATGTTACCCACTTTTTCAAATAAATCCTTCTTACTTAAATTGAAAAATTTTTTTATAGCAAACCTCCTAAAATATAACTAATCTTATGTATGTCTTAGTTTTAAAGCTCCTTTGCAGTAAATACACACACACACACACAATTATTTTTTCTTTTATATTTAAAAGGTCAGTGTATCCGTTCACTTTCCAAACGTTAGCAATATTTTTCTCGATCTTTCCAAATCCAATTAAATCTTATCTCTCTGCACTCTAACACTCTTTTATCATCCACTTTCTAAACAAATATTCTCCAGCAACAGAAATTTTTATATAGATGTTATTAAAAATGAGTAAAACAGCCACATCAGAACATCACATCAGTCAAAAATGATTAAAAAATCCAGTCCATTTTTCTGTGAAAAAATATATATATATATTATTTCACAGAGGGCAGTGCTGCATTTTTTAACCATATGGGGTAATTTAATATTTGTATATACTGTATATACTCTATTATAACAAAATAAACATACAAAATGTAATTTTTTATATACAGTATAATAAAACTACAAAAAATTATTTTATTCTATCTAATTTTGTAATATTTACATGAAATTAAATGGGACTTAATGTTCAATGGTAAATGCTTCAGAGGGAATCTGAATCTTTATGTATTTTACATTTATATTATATAAATTGCACATAACATTTATTGATTTATAAATATATTTTATTTTACTTTTTTACTAATTAATCTAAAAATAAAACTCTTATAAATACAGGCATTAAATAAGGGCAATCATTTCTCTTACTACTGAGACTCAAATTTGATCAGTTTTTGTAGGTATTAAATATATGATATACTGTTGATATTTAAATATTTATTGTTAATAGACAACAAGAGGATGGTCAACAAATTATTTCTATTATTATATTAAATTGGTATATGTAAGACTATTAATTATATATATATTATTATTTTGTAAATAAGTTTTCTATTACTCCCATTATTAAAAATAATCTAAGTTGCTTTGTGTTTTATTATCTATCTGTCCATTACTGCATTATAAGCCAATATGTTGATATGGTACATTTTTGTCTTGAATCACAACTGCTTTTTTTTTTAATAAAAATAGTTTGTAATATCACTTGATGGTTAGATGAAAACTTGAAATAAAATCTAGAAAAATATAGAATTAAATCTAATATTAGTAAGACCATTAGTGAGACATATTGATAAAAATAATAATAATATGGATAATATGTTGAGACTGTAATGCAAATGATATGATAAAGAACCAAGATTTTCTAGATTCATGTTTAATGTGACATTCTCAATAGAAGTTGTATAATTTCTATAGAATGTAATGAATGTTTCCCATCTAATTTTTTAGAAAATAAAACCCTCAAATTTTTCACAGTAAGAAAGAAATAGTTATCATAAAAAACATATGTTATATCTTAATCTACTATTGATGCTGAAAAATTATACAAGCTTTGAGATAAAAAATAAAAAAAACTTTCAAATCTAAAAAATATTAGGGTTAATTAGATTAATGTTAATTTTTTATTATGCTTAGTACATGAAATGTTAGAATATAAAATTTGAAAAGAAAATGAACAAAATATCAATGGATTGTCATTAAAATAATCTAATATAAATTAAACTACATAATAAAATGAATATAATTATTTATTATTATCAAAAATTATGGTGATTTTTTTGATAAATTTTAATGGCATCTATTTTTTACATTTTCAATCACCAAAAGAATTTCTATTTTTATTAATAAAACACTTCAGCTTCACCTATTTATATATAAAAGTAGGTTGAAGTAAAGAAGATTCTCTCTTTTCTTCATAGCGTAAGCTTGTGTTTTAAGACCTATAGAGGTCCCTACCTTCGTATTTTTCAGACGCTTATTTCTAAGGTTACAGCCTTAGTAAATTATTACTTAATATAATAATGGGCGTTTAATAAAATTTATAATTACAACTTTAAATTATCGTAACAGATTTCTTACTATAAGATCTTTTCATTGACTCGTAGTAAATCGTAAGATTTCGCGAGTATTAATGTATTATAAGAATTGTGGACTTAATTAGTGAAGTATTGAATAGCTTCACACTCTTAGATCAAAACACTTCAGCTTCACCTATTTATATATAAAAGTAGGTTGAAGTAAAGAAGATTCTCTCTTTTCTTCATAGCGTAAGCTTGTGTTTTAAGACCTATAGAGGTCCCCACCTTCGTATTTTTCAGACGCTTATTTCTAAGGTTACAGCCTTAGTAAATTATTATTATTAATTAATAATGATAGAAAGTTAAATTCCCAAGAGAAGATTATAATAATGAATATTGTGATAACTGTCAGGAAAAGAATAATCTTTGAAGTGCATAAGAAAAATAAGATATTTTTATGTGATGCACATATATTTATAGAACAGTGGCTATAGATAAAGAACTCAAGAGGAAATAGAAGATCGATAGCAATAGAATAGTTTTGCAACTTCTTCAGACAAAGTCAAAAAAATTAATGATGATAATTAATAATGACTTTAAAGTTAGTTAAGTAAGCATTTTAATGTTTTTCTCAATGAAAATACTAGTATTACATTAGTAAAATTAATCATAATCATTTTTTATTCTTCAGAAAATATCAAATTTAAGTGATCCACTATTTGATAAATTTAATCTTTGCAAAATGATTTTTTTTTAATATTCATTCTGAGAAACTTATTAGAACATTTTTTTATATTATTGAAAATTTTTGTGTCAATAAGATGTTAGCATTTAACAGTATGCTTCTTGTCATTTTTTTTTTTAATATCAAATTTGTATTTTCTAATTAATCATTCTTCCATATAAAACACAAATCCTATAGGATTTAGTTTTTGAGGAGAAACTGGTCAAATTTTAGTTTATAAATTCTGATTAATTTTAAAACTTTATGAGCTAGGATTTTATTTACTTGGTTATTTTCTTAGGAAGATCATGTGATGTTGTTGACACTAATGCTAAGTTTAGTACATTTTAATTTTAATGACTAAATGGAGATTTTTTTTCCCTGAGTTAATCTACCATCTAGTGACTGATCTCATTTATCAGAATAACTTTTATTTATTAAATTGGAAAAAAAGATCACTCAAAACATTTATTTTGGAAAATCTTTGAAATTGTTGGTTTTATATGTTTGACTGAGAATCTAAGACATTTAATAACAATGTCACAGGACAGTTATATTATCTTCATCACACTCTAAATCCATCCATATTTTATAAGCTTATTAATCAATGGACCCTGGATGTTACAATGCTGAAAATTTCCAACTCTAGATGTAATCTGTATCTTTTTTATCTTCATCAACAACTAGAATTCAAAACTGGAACTAATGCACTTATCTAGCAACCATGTTTTACTCTTTTACATTATTCAATATAATAATCTTAAATTTAATATAATCTCCACTTGCATACCAAGTTTAGATTCAGTATATATTTGTGACTCAAATCTATAACAACTGTGGGTTCTTTATATCCTTTGGCTTTTGAAAGCATATGAGTAAAATCACATGATACATCATATGATGTTGAGAGTAACTTCCCTAGCCAAGAGCTAAAAGGAGCATCTCAAAAATATATAGAAATTGACTTGGTTTCAGATCAATATAGTCCTGCAAGTGAGTTAGTATGGATTTGAAACCTTAGGATTTTTTTAAAATTTCAGGTTGTTAACTTTAATAATATAAAGGAATAATACTTTGTTGCTGAATCTGTAAGAATATTAGTTCAAGCTTTGCAAACTAGTCTTCATTGATAAAGGAAAAAAGAAATTGATTTGGAGATGTAGATTTTATATCATCTATTATTCAAGTTTACAGGAGAATCTCTCTAATAGAATGAAGATAACTGCTTTTGGAAATTAAAATATTTTTCTGTAAACAAGTGAATTAAAATAAGTCAATTTTTGAATAATCTGATATACAATTCTTTTGCTCCATTAGAAAAGATAAATTTTAAATCATGGGACTCTACTTTAGTAGTATTTTCTAAAAAGGAAGATTTATATATACAATAATTGTAAAAAGAGTTTTAACCAATATACATTCAATTCATAGGTCCCAACCATCAGTTTTAATGGATGTTAAGAATAATTTTCTTTAAATGAAATTAATAAATGTATCTTAGAATCATAAGTTGGCAAATAAAAGCAATTTACTGATTTCATTAGATGGGGCTGAAGATGATTTACTGTCAAGAAAGAGAATGAATCTTCTGCAGTGTTTTCATATCAAAATAGTCTCAATTTTTAATATTTTGCATATTATAATATAATCTACAAAATTTTTAATTCCATATTCAAAAATATAATATTTACCATTTGATCAAATAATTAATTTTTATGATAATTAAAAACAAAGGTGGAGATATTTCACTTTTAAAAACACAATTATATTTTACATGAAGATATTTCTAATAAAATTTTCACTAAAAATCTTTCAACAGAATTTCAATTCAATCTTTTTTGAAAACAAGCATAAATATCATGGCTGCTAAGACTGATTTTAAAAGACATGTAAATCAATACATAATAATACAAAAAAAAAAAAAAGCTTTTTCAAACATCTCTAAAGCATTAACAATATTTTTTTAAAATAAATGTTAATTCATGTAGAATTATCTCAGTGTAAAGAATTTAGTTACTAGAGAATTGTGCAGGATTCACCTTTTTAGAAACTATCAAGAATTAATAGACATTTTTGTTTTATTAGAAGAGACTATTTTATTACTTGTCTTTTGAAATGGATATATTAATGACAATTTGATTTTATTTTTTGAGGAAAGAAAATCCATGGAATCTCTATGAAACTAAAGATACTTTATTATATTTAATCACTATGTTAATGTCATCTATTATTTTCTTTAAAAATTTCATTTGTTAACTGTTCTATCACTTGTGACAGATTATCCAACTAGATATTTCTTATTACAATCAAAGCTTATCTCCTTTACAGATATCAAAGCTCTGATTAACTTCAATTGTTATAATTACTATTATTAGATTGGCGCTGTTGTTCTGGTAAAAGTTGTGTCACATCATGTCAATAAATAAAATAAAAATTCACTTTTAATGAATTTGTTTTAACATTATTTTGATTTATGAACTATTTGATTTGTTTTTTTATCGATATTTTATATCAAGGTTTTAATTGGCAATGCCCCCCCCCCCCGATTTGTATAAACTGAAAAGAATGTTTAGTATTGGTATTTTTTCCCGATTTTTTTTTTTTTTTAAAAAAAAAAACAAGAATACCCTGCCATCTATTGTTTTGAAATCAAACTAAAATAAGTGTAGTTGTTTTTTTTTTTCATATGTCATAGCATCGGCGGGACGCGAACCCACAACCGTCTGCAACCAACTACTTGCTTGCATGGCGGCTGCCTTTTTAAAAAAAAAAAAAAAAAAAGTTAATTGAAAAATATGATTTATTGTAAAAACTACAAAATATATATATACTGAAGAGATTTATATATCATGTAGTGGATTATGTAAAGAATATTTTCATTTTAGTTGTGCTGGTTTAAAAGAATCAATCACAGACAAAATATTTTCATCTTCTTTCTTAAATAAACTATTTATTTTAATGTTTGTATTTAAATCATAGTTATTTTTTTCTATCTATTTCATTTTCCTAAAACTGCAATTCCACTCAATTTAGCATATTGTGTCTCAATTTTATTGTGTTATTATCCCTTTCCTTTTTATCATATTTAAATGATAAGAATTCCACAGATTCTGTAACTACCTTAAATCTTTTAGGTCTTATACCAAATCAAGTTTAGATCCCACTTTTATTACTATTTGATTTAGATCAATATTATTAATTAAAGAATCCATTGAAGATATATAGACAATAAGGATATATATATAATGACCTTACTAATCCCATTATTTCAAATAGAAGAAACTTCACAGATAAAACTTTGACTAAATGTAGCAAATATTTATTGTAGAAAGTAAAAATTGGAGTCAGGTGTTGTAAGGGTTACTTACAACTCAAGCTCATTTGCAAGTCAGTACACTCTAATAAACAACTTAACATATAAATGATTGAGGTCAACATAATACACACAATTTTTTTTATTAACTTATACATATATTAGTAATATCAATAAGAAAACATTAGCTTCAAATAGAAAAATTTCCCTAATTAGATATAACAATTAAAAATTAAATATTCCAAATTTATAGATAAAATAAAAGTAAACCTATTGTTCAATAACCATGGAAACTAACCAAGACTAAACTTTAGATCCTGAAAATGATTTAGGTCAAGCATATCCAAGCAACCCATTGTTCAAAAGATAAAAGTTTATGATTCAAGTTCTTAATTGAAAACATTAACTAACTCAACAATCACTATATATAAAAACTGCCTGAAGATAATAAATATATATGAAAACGATATTCTTCTTTCCAGATTTGAATAACAGAATAACCACAAAGATGGTTGACTAAGCCAAATGAATTATTTGCTTACGTAGCCTTTGACAGCAAGAAACTCTTTTACAATATCGCAAACCTGCACCCAGTGTAGTTTCCTATTGGATAACAACCATTCAGAAGAATAAAAATATTATCAATTGTGAAAACTGTAAGGAAATAATAGTACATCAACGAATATTATCAGAAGAGTAATTTTACACCTGTTAATATATTGCAGAATCAGATTTTAAAGCTTTTAATGTTAAATAAATTATAAGAAAGAATGTTCAAGTTATTTAAAAGCTACTCCAATGTTTTTAGCTAAACAACTTGCCTTGGAGGTCATGTGTAGATGCTTACCAGAAGATGTAAGCATTAATTCATCCATCTAATGCCTAATTGAGAGGCCAAAATTCTATAGAATGAGTTTTTACTTTAGTTTCACTATATCATCTTGCAGAGGATGGAATGGATGTTATGAGAATGCAGCTGTACTGAAGCTGACCAACAGTGTTCACCGTAGCAATGTATGAATCCCAGAAAGAGTATGAATTTACAAGATTGGGAAACTTTGCTGTGAGGTTTAGAAACATTTTATAGGACATTCTTAGGACAAAATGCTGTTCAAATCATTTAAGTAAGCTATCTGAACTTTAAACTTTATCTATGAACAATAGGGAAGCATATGCCTAGCTTGGATCATTTCATTTCTCAAATCACGAAATGAAAAAGGGGAATTACATCTTGTAGGATGAAAAAAAAATTTTTTGTTTTGTAATAAATAAAATTTAGGTTTCTCTTCCTGAACAAGCTTGACAGATCATTTAACTTAATATGGGAGGTAAGATTTTACTTTGCCCACATTAAGAACACTCTCTGTGTGTGACAGAATTGTTTGTTAACTTGTTATACTAATTAACTAACTCTTGTTTATTTATTTTTTCATTATGAAAGATTAATCTTCTTGAATACATGTATTTTACTATCAACAGTTGATTATTAATATACAGGGGTTTCTTTTCCAAGGAAGATGGACTTTATCAGTTGGGACAAGCTGCAAGGACACCACCCACTATACTACTATTTGAGTTTAAATATAAACTTGTTATGATTCTTATTTAAATTGTAATAAATATATAAATATTTAGTACTAATGATGAATCATCAATTATCTTATTAAATGTTAGGGAAGCATATCAGCACCCACCAAGTTGTTGTTAGGATTCCTGTTTGAATAGTTCTTAATTTTTCTTTCTTAAAATAAAATGTGTTAAACTATTATCAAAATCATTCTATTTTAGCATGATTATATATTATTCAAATTACATACATACATATACTCTTTTATCTTTTGTCATAATATTTTAGCAAGGTTGATTGATTAATTCATTGCACTTATATAAAAGTGAAGATATTGTTATTTATGTAAATTCACCCCTGAAGAGAGTCAATCACAACTTCTCCCTGAGTTTGAAATCTATGGCATAATGGAACCTAAAAGAGGGTAGGAAGTGGGTGAACTGATATAAATTGTGTTCAGATTTAATGCATAACCATTTGAGCCAGCCATTAGAGATGGATGCAATCATTCATCATGTTTTTCATCGCATCCTATAAGAAGACCCTAGGTCCAACCATAGTAAGATGTGATTACCCTCTCCCATGCACAAACCGGACCATTAACAGGATAATGGCTATAAGTTTATTTGGATAAAAAATGGCAAAGTTTTGTATTTAAAAAAAAGATGATTACAATATTTGTTGAAAATGTCTGTGAAATTGATTATTTAATTTCATAGATATTTTTTATAATTTGTTTTGTAATCAGCTATTTTACTGATCTATGAATAATTGTAATCTTTGTGGAACCAATTTCTGTAATTGGAGATAATGGTGATGATGAAATTAGATTTGAAACATTTGATACTTTATCTAATTGGTCAAAATATTCTAAAAATTATTTGAATTGTTATCACTTACCTTTGTTGCATGTAAGTATAAGAAGCATAAAAAAATATTGGAATATTTTCTGAATTTATGATTTAAATTATTAGCTTTTGTTGTCATATTTCTATTATGTGAAATTATTTTTAGTAATGAAGAAACATTGATATATATATATATATATATATGGGTATATAGTATGCTTGAATTTAAAATTTTTTTATGTTGTTCAGAAAACAGAAACAGAATTTGGGTCATGACTTTTATCTATAATATTATTAATAGTATTATTGAATATGGGTTGTCTGATTGTAAAAATTTACTTATGGAATTTAAATGGCATAATTCAAATTTAATCTTCTAATTTATAGTTTCCCTTAAAAAAATGCCTCAATATTCCTAAATTAATTTTAAAAATTGGTTAAAGAATAATAAATTGTATAATGATATTAAACTTATAGATGATTTAAATATTGACATTTAAAAATAATCTTAAAATTGTTAAAGAATCTTTCAATTCTATCTGAATATGGAATTATTAGTTGTATTATAGCTATCAGAAAAGAAGAGACTGTAAATGATAATATTGTACTTTCTTACAATGATCATATAAATACCAGTAATTTTAAAAATTGCATTTGTTGAAGATAAAATTGCAGATCATTACTTTATTCCTTTTAATAAAAAGATTTAACAATTGTATTTATACCAATATTAAAAATGAAATGAGAGGTCAAGCATTGTTAGCCGAGCGGTCATCGCAGCTGCCTTGCAAGCAAGTAGTTGGTTGCAGACTGTTGTGGGTTCGCATCCCGGCCGATTCTATGACCTATGAAAAAAAAAATGAAATGAGAGATAATACAAATAAAATCTTAGATAAAAATAAAATAAGAAATAACTTAAAATTAATTGAGTAATCATTAATTAAAAAAATAGGAAATATAAATGAACTATATAGAAAATTTATGTAGATTTTTAATACTGTTTATAATAAATCACTAGCAACATTTGAACGGAAGAAGAGCAAAAGCGGAAATAATGTTTTGTATATTATTCCTAAATTATATTTTAAAAATACAACAACAAATAATAACTTATGGAAAAAATATATAAAAAAAATAAAAGTGATAATTACACTGCTACTAAAATATAAACATGTAAGAAATGAAGTTAATTCTTTATGAAGAACAGAAAGTATATTTGTATACAAAAATGTTTGAAAGAAATAAAATAAATATGAAAAAAAAAAAAAACCTTAGATGGAAATTTTATAAAAATCAGATAAAAATTTAAATATATATTTTCCTACTCATTGGCAAAGAAATTTAATAACATTTTTTTTGATAGAATAGAAAACTTATTGAAATATCAGTAAACTGTTTAGTTCTATTTGTGTCACTGTTTAACAATTTGACATCATATAAAATTTGATGTAAATTAAAATGCCAATTCTAATATTGAATGAATTAGAATGATTGATATAATTAACAATACTGATGTTCTTAATAAAATTTTATTGGTTTATTACAAAAATTACTATGGACAAATTTTCAGATTTGTTTAGAATAGTTCTTAAAATAAAGAAATAGAGGTGACTTTAATAACTAAAGAGTCACTTGATTTTGCTGTTATTGACCAAAATACTTGAAAAAAATTTATGCATTGTGATAAAAAAAAAATTTTAAAAAGAGATTTTTATACATATAAGCACTTGGAAGATTTTATTGATCAAATTAACATTGCCTTAAATATTAAGAAATATATCAGTATTTTTATTTTATTTCAATATGGCATTTGACTATACATTTTCTGTAGAGATATTAGAATATTATGCCATATATTTATTGTTCACCATAAAATACTATTATTCACCACCAACAAATTAAATTACAACTTTTTAAAAAATATATATATGTTATTCAAAATATATAAATAAATGCATAATCTTCTTTTTTCTTTTTAAAAAAAACTTTATTTTCATAATTAACAAGGAACATATATACTATATATAATATTTTATCATACACTTTCTAATGTTTCAACTGTTTTACATCATTACAGTCATTTTCAAGGATCTATAAACAAAAAATACATATTTATAAATATATTTAAATCATCTTTCTTATATCAAGAACATTTCATATCCCTCATGATAAAAAATATTAACAGTACATAATTATATTTTACTTACATCACCTACCCCAAACTTTTTTTATTCTTCCTTTTTTACATCATCTAAGTACAAATCTATTTTAATTTATAAAAAACAAACCTAAAAAAAAAACTCATTATATCAATTTAACCCACCCCTAAATGAAAAAAACTTATTTCATTTTCTAACCATTTATCAAACATATCCATATCTATTATCAACATTCCTAATCTATATTCTCAATACCATTTTTAAAAAAATATAAGTTCACTTTTTTCTTTCCTTTAACCATTTTCTTTATTCTATTTTAACAATCCAAAATACAATTACTTTTTATCTACCTTCCTTATCTATACCAACAATTCTACTTAAAACAGGATTATATCTTTTTATATAAAAATATTCTTTTATCATCCTTTCCTTATATTTGTTAACCTTTTTTAACATTTTTATATTAAAATGTTTATGTCCAAATTCTTTATAATATATATAAATATTTGAATTTTTATCATTAAAATGTTGTTTTAGTCTAGTTTTTAATTTATTTTCCATTGTAGCAATATATGACCCATTTTACCTTCCCCCCTTACAATTCAAGCATTTAATTATATAAATTTCATTCATTTTTTTTATTTCTTGATATTTTATGCTATTAATTAAATTCCCTAAATTAAATTTCTTTTTATATACTGGTTTAATAATTAACCTACTTTTCCCCTTATACTTATTATTTATATCCTCATTATCTTTTTTTTATATACATTAAAATAGATTTGTACTTAGAGAATGTAAAAAAGGAAGAATAAAAAATGTTTGGGGTAGGGTGATGTAAGTAAAATATAATTATGTATTGTTAATATTTTTTTTTAGGAGGAATATGAAATATTGTTAATATAAGAAAGATGATTTTTGTTGTTAAATATATATTTTTTGGGGTTGGCGATATTCTGCAAAGCTTGTTAAGAGCTTATTTGCGAGCTCTATATATAACATTTAATTATCGATTTGATTATTTTTTTATTCTAATGCTTTATTGCTTAGGAAACCATGTGACATCAAACTAACAATTGCAGCTTCAATCATAGGATCTTTAACTTCCAAATTCATCAAGCACTACACTATTACACCATATAGGCTATTTTTATTTATTTGGTATAATAGTTTAATGTCAAACAATTTAATTAGATTAGGTGAATCTTTTGATTTAAGAGTTTTATTTCTCTTGGAGTCTTTTATTTTATTTTATTTGTGATCTGTTAAGAATGTTAAGAAAATTAATTATTAATTTCATTTTATGAGAAGTCATTATTATGCAGAGATGTATTTTGTATTTTATCCTACATTATTTTTTTGGTTTGATGTTAAATAATCATTTAAATTTTTCATTACTATTGACTCACATTTATGCATAAATCAATTTAATTTTTTTTATTATAAGTTTTTAATATGTTAGCCAAAAATTTGATTGAACAGTTATCTAAATATGGATATTTACTTTGGAATATATTTAGCATTTATATTAGTGATAGAGATATAATTAAGATAAATATTGACAAATAAATTACAGTGAAGAATAAATTAACAGTTTTGTAAGAAAAAATAGTGATCATCAAAGAAAACATGTTTATATAATATAAGCAATTTACACTTTAAAAATATATACTGTTTTGTTTTCATGACTTTATATACCTAGATGAGTTTGATTACCTTTCTAATGAACTTAATTCAGAAACCAATTAGATATTGTGCTTTTAATTTAACCTAGAATTTTAAAAAAGAAACAATAACAATAAAAAAACAATGAGAAATATAAAAATGGATGAAGTTGTGATATTTTTAAACAATTGTATTGTTAAATAGAATTATATGAAAAAAACTACGAAATATATTACAAATTCTAGGGGTATGAATCAGCACACAATTCGAAAATGCACTCAATAAAAATGTATTAATGTAAAAAGAAATTTTTTTTTTTTTTATTTAATAGAGGTCTTAACTTGGCAAATATTTAAATAGAGATAAATTTATTCTTAGAGGAATCTATTCTTATTGGCATGGCAACTAGACATTATATGATCACCATTTCATATGCTTACACTATTTGTTAAAATAGAGACAAAACTCTTCATACAATAGCATCACTCATTGCAAGTCAGAGTAATCAATAGATGTTACTTATAAAGAAAAACATTTTCTTTTATTCTTAAGACATAAGACTTTATTTGAATTAGTACTGTTCTTTTGCTTTATCAATTTTTGGGTTTTATATAAATAAAATTATATTTATGGGAAAATATTTATTGTTAAATTATTTACTTAGAGATTCAATAATAATATAAACTAAAAAGAAAAATTAACAGTTAATATGTCAAAATTTTACATTTTACATTTTGTTTCATATTACTTAAAACAAGAGTTCCCAAACTTTTTTCATCCCGATTCCTTTACCAAAAACTTTTAAAACCATTGACCCCCTAGTCATTTACTTTACTTACTCAAATTAATAAATTTGTACAGTTCTCGATATTAAATATTTCACTAGATATCAAACTTTTCATTTTAATCACTTGTAATTAATGATTGAAAAAGATAAAAGGACTATGGAATATGGCATTATCTTATGCAACATTTAATATCGAAACCTGCACGAAAATTAAAGCATAAAAATATGAGCCAAGTTTTTTTACATTTTTGACATTTATGAAATAAATATGTAAATTCAAATTAAGTACAAATATTGAAATCACTTTATTAAGCATAAATATGAAGTGAAAAAATCAACATATTCAGAAGTAAACATCAACAACATTACAACAATGAAAGATTTTAATCAAAATTATAAAAATAAGAATAACCAAATAAATTAGCTTGAAAAAACTGAATTTAATGAAATGGGTACACCTGGTGATCTGTCAACAATTTATCTATGTCCAGTTTTAAATTAGTGACTTTGCATTCTCAAATCTCCATGTTCAGTGATATGCGATCGATGTCTGTTCTGAAGCAGGTTTAAAACTATACCGAAGCCGCTCTCTACCAGATATAATAATGGAAATGCCAACAAATAATTTTGTACAACAGTCCATAGAGCTAGCTACAGAAGTGAAATATATTGTTGCAGTCAAAACTTTTGATAACCCTGTTTGAATTATATTTTGAGATCCTCATTTGTACTGATCATTATCAGTTCATCTTGCAATATTATATTTGGTTCTGCACTAGTAGTGTATGGGCTTAGCATCCAGTTCAGTATTTCCAATGATAGAAGAATATCTTTGAACCTAGTTTTGAAATAAATCTAAGTGAAGAGCCTCCAAGTGGTTGATGTACACCAAGATATTTTCTTTTGTAATTTTGCTTATCTTAAATAAGTTGGGGAATTGAGAAAGCTGAGATCTTGCAACATTTTGCTTAAAAAACAATCTGACAACAAAAGCTGATATGACTGATTTTGTTTTGATGAGATTCAAATTGTCCACTTGCAGTTCTAAATTACATCATTAAATTTGCCAATTGAGTAGGTTAAATAAGCAATATCTATTTTAATTTTAAGTAATTTTTTTTTCAAACTGGAATCTTGTCTTCCAAAAACTCTAAAACAGATTGAAAAAGTGCAAAAAGTCTCACCAAACACAAACCTTTTGAAAGCCAGCAGACTTTTATGGAGAACCAATTGACAGAAATCTTTATCACTTTCCTCACATAATTGAGTGAACAATCTAAATCAAAATATTACTTTGAATTTTTTTCACAGCTGTTATAACAAACTGAAGCGATTGATGCAATTTGTCACTAAGATTCTTGGCTACTAAAGGTTGCCTATGGACTATGCAGTGAACTGTGAGCACTTCAGGTATGTGTTGTTTCAGGTAACTTATGAAATCTTGATAATGATCAACCATAGCTGGTGCTCCATCAGTCGCAACAGATATTATATTTATCAATGGAAATGCTTTTTCCCTGAAAAATAGTTCCATTAAAGTAAAATTTGATTCACCTCTGGTGTCAGAAAGTTCTAGCAAAAACAGTTCTTCATGCACTTCTTGATATTGAATAGCTAAAAATATGCCAGAAACAAAGCTTTACTATCAGGTAATGTTGACTCTTCCAATTGGAGGGAAAAAACGTTTTTTTGCAAATGATTACACAGTTTTCCATGTCATGATTTATTTTACTGATATTTCTTTCAATTGTGTTATTGCTCATAAGAATTCTTTTTATAACATTTTGTGCAGGTTTGTGGATAGTGTTCAATACTTCTGTGACCAGTATAATCAGTTTCTCCCCTATGGTCAGACTTCATGATGAGTAGAGATATGTTGCACAATGCCCTTAATCCATCATCATTTTTCTTCAATGAAACAAACATATCTATCATAGTTCTTTTCAGAATTTTATCTTTAAGAGATTGAAAGTATGACAAATATTTTTTTTTTTGTCAGAATGAATTCTGTTAAAGTGATCTGCTAGTTTTGATGGTTTTATGGCATTGTTGCTAAAGACTTTTTCACATATGAAGCACATTGATAAATATTTGTTTGACAATGATGGGACAAATCCTAGCTTCAAATAGTTCAAGCTGTACTGTCTGAATTTCTTTTTTGGTTCAGTCATATTATTATTGTAAGAAATAACAACTTTTATTAACAAACAATTTTGACTGCCCCTGTTATAAAAAAAAAAACCCAATAAAGTATTTACTTATTTGAAACAGAAGATTTTTGTTCAAACTCAAATAAATAACTGTGTCATCTGATTTTCTTTTTTGTAGTACTGCTTCTTAATAAATAATTATATTCAAAGTTCAAATCACAAATAAATACATGTCACATTAAATGAACCCATTTATAGTATTTTATGAAAGCATGACTGTACAAAGACTGATAAATTCTTCTAATATCAAATATTGTTTTGTTCTACTATGAGCAAGTTTGTGGGCATGCAATGATTTTTCATGTCTGTACTTGTTTTGATATATTTGATAAGACAATGCACAAACATGTTTGTGCTACATATATTTTCATGCATTTTTACATGTGATTCTTTTAATGACAGATTTTACTTTTTTTGGTATGTAATGTGTTTTTATCATAAAAGTGTTTTTTTGAATTATTTTACTTCTTAGATACCAATTGGAATCATAGATATTTTGAAGTAACAAATAAATAGCAGTTGTAAGGGAGTCTATGATTGCTGTCACTGACCCCCCCCCCCTTTTATTGAAACTATCAACCCCTAGAAAGTTCAAATCAATTCCAAGGGATTGGTATCGACCACTTTGGGAACTCTTGACTTAAAGTAATGCAAGTAAAGACATTACTGGAATATCCAGAAATAAGATCAATCATCAAGCAAGATGGCAATTCTATCTAGAAATAATTTAAAAATAGTAAACGATAATCTGATCGTCTATATATATTATCTGGTATTTTTTTGCTTGAAATATATATTTTGCTATAACTAAATTTTTTTATATGTCTCTTTTTTGAAATCTCTTATTATCTTGAAGTAATTATGTTAATAACATTATACTATTTTTATAATACATGACTGACATTTTTCTTATTATTATTCAATGATAAATATTTTATCTATATGCATCATACTAGTTTTTTATATTAGAAAAATGAACTTTCCTAATTATTTATTATAAGTAATTTTGAGATTGTTTATATTTATTTGATATAGAATTGTTTCAAATATAGTGAAGATTTGCATATATCATTGCTGTTAATACCATCAATGACTTGAATTATTATTAATCAATGATGCAATTTTTTTTTTTTTAGGACACAGTCTTTAGCAACATTTAGTGAATCCTCTGGTAAGTTTTGTTTTATTGTCTGAAAAGAACTTTATATTATGAATGAATAAAAAAAATTATAGTGAATTTATTTTTATGTAGTATATAATGATTATTATTAATCATTAATGTGTTTAAAAATCTGAATTGAATGATTCAAAGAAAAAAATTAATCATTCTCTGCAGGATATGTAATTTGTCTACAACCTTTCTTCCTCAATTGCCATTAGAAGTGACTAATTTTCCAAACAAAGCAATTTCATTCCTAAATAATTGTAATCAATATGATCTATTTAATATTAAACTGCCAATAATTACATAGTAGACTTATTTTTGGTAAAAAAAAAAAAGTTAAATATAACCAATTAATACATATAGCAGAATTAAATAATACTCTCTTTTATTTTATTAGGAATAACCTTATATAATTTAAATTTATATTGAAATATATAAACTAACAATTATCAATGCTATAAAAAAAACTGAAGCAATGTTAAATCTTTAAAATGCCATTTGTATATTATTTAGACAATCCTTTTTATTGTGGCAGAGATTATTTTTAATAACAATTGAACAAGGATAATCCTAAACACATATCCTTCAGAGATAAGGTCAATTTTCATTATTAAATATGATGTAAAGAGCATATTGAAGATTTAATATTTTTTTGGGTTTATTTTATTTATTTTTAAAGTCATTAGTTATTTATTTATATATAATATACAATAATTTTTCTCCATATTGACATATTTCATCTGTTTTGAATGAGGAGCCATTAGTTATTTATTTATATATAATATACAATAATTTCTCTCCATATTGACATATTTCATCTGTTTTGAATGAGGAGCCATATAGATCTTTTTATTTATTTATTTTTTTGTGAATTAAATAAATATTATTCATCTAAGTTTTTAGAATTTTTTCAATTTCATTCTTATAATTTTGTAGTTGAATAGAGATAAAAGGTAGCTGCTGGAGAGTTGTATTAGATCCTGAGATCTAGGTGCAGTGCTCTCAGATCCAAGGTTCTTCACTGATGAAGGCCACAAGCCAGAAACTAATCTGGGGATATTGGATGAGTAGGCACTAGATGAGGATTTTATGCACAAGCCTTCTGGCATCCATTGATTACTCTGGTTGACACAGGGTGGCACTACTGTATGGAGAGTTTTGTCTGTTTAGATTGAATGTCATATATTAGGTAAATTTCCATCTTACAAATAATTATTAAGATGATTATATTAAAAAATAATTCATTAACTTTATTCTCTCTCCATATACTTTATTCTCTCTCTGTTCAGCAATTTCAAAATTAATCATAGAATACTCACTAAATTTCCAACCAACAAATTCATATGTTTATTTTTCCTGTTCAGTGATTTTATGTAAATATATAGATAAAAAAGGTCAATCATATAATAATGAATCCATTTCCAATAAATAAATTCAGGTATTCATTTTCATCTCATTTAATAACTTCATATAAGAATATAAAATCATTATATATATATATTTGCAACAAAGAATTCATCTATTTCAGTCCTTACTTTTAATAACTCCACACACGTATATATATATATGAAATGAAACACAGCTCATTCTTTAAGTTACTTTCAATTTAATTTTGTAATTATAATTCACAAATAAAATGGGATATTTTTATACAATATTGAATTTATTTTAATCTTCATAAATTTAACATCTTATCCTTCACCAATCTTTAGCATTCTCCCTCCTAGGTTTCAGATGTGTTTTCTTCTCCTCAATTACCTTGGTCCTGTTTATATCTATACATAAAAGTGTAACTTTATCTTTTTCAAACATTAGACACATAGATTAGATTCATAGTAGTACGTATCAAATATATGTACATTTTCGACAATTTAGCTGCATAATCCGGTCCTTCCTTTTTTGACAGATTATAAAAGTTGGTATTAGAACAACTCTTCATAAGCTATATTTACTGGACTGGGTGGTATGCTTAAGGTTTTCAACCAACATGCTACTGTACCAGTCAAAATTGTATATTTGTCCAATAAAACCTAGAATCTTAGCAAAAGTACTTTAAATCCAGTCATGCCCGAGATACACAGATCAGAAGCAATCATGGATTCTAACCTATGTGCCCATTCCCCAAATTTATAATACTATGAACAACATTTCTGGTGATACAGCTGAATTTATTTCATTCCAGTCCTAAAAACACAGCAGAGAAACATGATAGCTTAAGGCTATTGGTGATAAAATCATAAATATGATTGTGATCTCACGCAACCGCATGCAGCAAGCTCTCAAATATGAAATATAACTAAATTAAAATTAATAATGATTCAAATAACTTGAATATTTTGATATATATATATATATAATATTTAATGATTATAAAATAACAAGATTATTATACATGTGTGTTTATCTACAGATTTCACACTAAATAGGTTCACTTATTATTTATGAGAATATTATATATTATTATGGTATGCCCTAATAAAGATCATGTAATTTCAAAATGGATACACGTATATATGTATACAATTTATTTTATTGCGGTTTGTTTATATGCCAACTATAAATTAAATAAACTTTATAAAATAATTTAATGATAAAAATGCTATTTAGAATCAAGAAAATAAATATATTTAATAAACAAACACTTTGTTGTCTGCAATTATAATTAAATTAATATATGTGTAATCATGATATGATTGATGCCACTTCAATATACAGATATATAGTAATACAATCGATGCTCTTTCTAGCATTTGTAATTTATATAAAATGAAAGATAACAATATAGTCCACAATAAAATGAAATAAATACATGATTGTTTGCGTATTTAAAAGAATAAGACTTTGTGCATCGAATTTTTGGATTTAAATCATAAATAAGAAAACGAATTATTAAACACATCTAGGGGTCATTCACTTAAAGGGTAAATAGCTTAAATGCAAGCTTATTCGCGACATTCTAATATAATAAATTAATGAAAGGTTTATACTTATTACAGCATTACGACTTATAGATGTGGCTTAGGTATGAATCTAAAATATTTATAAATGGCAGTACTAGCATGAGTGTCAGCAATAAGGGTTTTGAACCATTTTTGGCCAACGAGACATTTTAATAAAAGTAGAAAGTATGTCCGCCTTTCTGATGGAACAATATCTAGAGGAAGAAGGTAGGAAGATGTGATGGGCCAACCGTCCCAGGGTCATCCCATGCAGAGCATTTGCTACTCAATCCAAGTTTTGTTCTAGGGCATGACCAATGCCATACTAAAACATGAAGATACGAAGAAGGGGATTCGGAGTTCCCGACAATCCCATAATGACAAAGCAAAATATAAAAATACGAAGGCAGACCTATTCTAGCAATTCTGGGAATAAAGTAAATTCGTCACTAATGATGTTGAATAATTAAAGCCTAAATATAAATTAAGACCCAGTGTAATGACATGATTTATATACTAAACCAACTATAAAATAACTATTATTAAATAACTGAGTAAATGTCATAATTATAACGAATATATTATCCCTTCATTAAGTGAGCCCCCTATGTATTTGAATTAAGTAAATGTCATGCTTTGGGGTGCTTCAGGTAAATGGATAATATTTCATTATAATAATCAAATAAGTGACAGTCATCAATATTATATTAAGTATTATAAGTAGAAATTTATTAATAACATTTACAACAGTGAATAAATGTAACTAAGGAATAATAGCAGCATTAAATAATCTGCTTTTAAACATATAGCATTATTTAATCATTACTAAACCCAGCAAATGAGTGCATTTATAATAAATGAATTAAATTAAAGACATATTCCTTGGATAATGGGATTTATAATACTAGTAGATACCTCATGAGATTGGGTTAGATTGACATATAATTGACAGTTTAAATAAAATGCATAAATATAAAATAATAATAAAATTGTACAGCTCTAAAATATGGAATAAAATTTAGGCTTGAAATAGATGTGAGATTACATATAGATTTGATAAGGTTATAGAGTCATTAGAGAGATTAATTACAAGTAATACATCTGGTCTTAGATTACCAGCATGTTAACATAGACAGAAATACATTTATAAAGTTAAATAGGGCTTGTATAGATAATTATAGCAAAGTAAATGAGTCTTTAAGGTGGTATTAAGGATTACCTTCTGACATGATGGTGTGACAGCTTGAGAGATCCATGTTCTTTGGAGGCAATGTATATTGAAGCATAGGCAGTCCTTATTTCACTAAAATGGAGGTAGCATTCTGTTCTGAAATCACTTTTAGTAGCATTTAAAGGCAGTTCATTGATTTGTAATTAGAATACAGCATTATGGCATGGAGATGATCTTCGAAAGATTGAGAAAAGGTGAATTTAATCCCTCTACTCGGTTGTCATAATGTAAAAATTCAAGCGTCTGAATTCGACTTAGCAACCAAATTCAAAATTAACTGTCTGTTTTTGTTGGTGGAAAAATGAGCCCTATCTATCCTTTAGGCTGACAGAGCAGCCATATTGAATATTTAAAAAATTATGTTAAGCCACAAATTTTATCATAATATATATTTGTATTACTCAAAAATACATAATATATATTATTTGAAACATGAAACATCAAAGAATGTAATGAAGCTGAAAAATATATAGTCATTGATATTCAAAGTAATAAAAAAAAAATAAAAGTTAATATTTCTAATAATTATTTTCATATTATTTCATAAATTCAAAATTATCATGCATACAACTTAAAATTATATTTTTGTTAATAAATTAGTTGGATTCATCATAAAATTTTTAAAAAATTGGTATATAATAATATTTACCTAAAGTAATTCATCACTTGAAAACTTCGTAGAATAAAGACAGTACCTTTCACTTTTCCTAGTAGCCCTTCAAAATGTATTTTCATACAGGGGTTTGCAATGAATATCTCATCCCTAATAACAACCCTTATAACAAGTAGTTAATATTGAAAAATAATTAGTATAATTTGAATATTATAATAAAGAACTTCAATACAGTTTGTAATTTATTAAAAATTACTACTAAAATAGTCACTATATACAAAATAAAATACAATAATAAGTGAATGAAATACTAAATTCATTATAGAGTTAAGCTTGAGTATATAAGTTAGTAGTTTAAAATCAGTGCAAAGTAGTATTATTTATCCTATCTTTATAGGTTTTGAGGGTTCATATTGCTTCATGCTACTATGATCATAAATTTAGTAATAGCTTCATCAACTGCTACCTCTCTTTGCATTTGATATGCAGCTTTGAAATTTACATTTCAGTAGTGAATAATCAGTCTAAGTTTATGTACTGTCAAAATTTTTAATTTTAGCATTTGCATATTATTATTATTATTATTAAAGTGCAGATAAGACATTATAGAAAAATCTAAATCAGGTCATAATATTTGCAAAATATGTTTACCTTTGTCTCATATGACCTAATTCAAATAGTGGACCCATACCCACATCACAGCAAAAACTGCAGATAATTCACGATATAAATGTACACAATCACAGGCTTTTTTTAATGTTAGATTCAATAATAATTTATATATATATATTTTTTTATTGAATATAAATTCAAATAATGATTAAAAAATATGTAAAACTAAAATAAAATGCAGATAATTCATGATATACATTTACACAATCACGAGCTAATTTTTTGATCAGCAGTTTCAATAGTAATTAAAAAATATATAAAAGTAAAATAAAATGCAGATAATTCATGATATACATTTACACAATCGAGCTATTTTTTTGATCAGTAGTTTCAATAGTAATTTTTTGTACATTTTTTATCAAATATAAATTCAATTAATAATTAAAAAATATATAAAAATAAAATAATAATTAAAAATTATATATAAATAAAGACTTACCATCGGCCCCCAATAACATTGTCTTCAAAATACATCAGGCTAAACTGTTTTTTTTCTGATATACTTCTCCCAATAAATTTTATTCCATAAAACTTTTAAAAACTAAGAGAAAAACAAAAACATTCAATTTAGTTAATCATAAAAATTATCATAAATTTTTTTATTTTTTATCGTAGAAAAATAAAACTTACCTTTTTGGAAACTAGAAAGAAAGCTGGAAATGATAGTGTAAAAAGTGCATGCATAGACTGTGTAGATTTCCATTAATTTTAAGCGAAACCCATGTTTATAATTTGAAAATTCTTGCCCGCATTATGCGAGCATAAGATCAAAGTGGTTATACTTGGTTACAGTTTTTCCAGGAATGCTTTTAGAAATTCATCCAAGGCAATGCAGATATTAACTTACCCCATGTGATCTCTATCAGCAGGAAATGTACTTTTGTTTTTATGTGATAGACGATGCAAAATATTGATAAGATCTTGAAGATATTGTTTGAATCCATTTCTAGTTTAGAAATACATTTTCATGACTACAATTTCAATTAAAATATTTAAAACTAATATTTAACTCAATAGAACGATTTTGCTAGTTTTGACTAATGGATTTCTCTATTATTAGCTAAACTTTCCATTACTTTAAGTGCCTTTGAGAATCTTCCAAAATGTTGCATAATTCTCTGCCATCATCTTACATTAAATAAAAATATTAAACAATTAATATCTACATCACATATATGCATCTTTGCATATATGGGAATGCACATACATGACTCTACATATTATTTAAGGGATTTTAACTATAATTAAATTTATAATTCTAAATGTCAGTATTACTTATCTAAGTAGTTATTTAGGGTCTGGGAGAGTTTACGTGGATGTGCGTGCTGACTCTATATTGTCCAGGCATGTGCAGAAATGGGCTTGAATCCCATTGGTGCTTAGTTAGGTTGATGGCCCATGAAGTGTGAATCTGAATTACAGATTCACTGCTTCACTACTTGTTTTTACTTAACTTTTCATGTTAAAATGTTTTCTCATATAATAAAACATTTTATAACTTCTCTTATAAGCTTGTAATTCCAATTAGTTTAGCAGCAAGGCTGGTTCTTCTCTGCACAGAGCACTTCAACAAATAAAATTGTCTATGTTAACTCTGTAATTTTATAAGCACACTAGTGCCAACACACATTTTTGAGATAATTGAATTAGATTTTTGATTAGCAGTCTTCTTTATTAATTTCTAGAACAGATCTGACCACAGAATATAACTCAATACTTAGTACATCATTTTCTACACTTCTTTTGCACTGCCTATTTTTGTACAGTTTGTTTTCCCCCTTTTTTCTTCTTTGGTAGCTTTACCAATTTGCATAAACTAAGACTTTTATTAATATGCAAATTAATCTATTGCTTTTTGCAGTTATTGAATTTTTTTTTCTGCATATCAATTAGTTATTTCTTTTCTGGAGTATTCTAGCAATATTAATATTTCTAAATTTATACATAAAATTAAATTTATACATACTGTAACAGTATACATATGCTGTTACATTATTTTAAAATTAAAATAAAAGGGGAAAATAATCATAAATAAAATTGATTTTTTAAAAATGTAAAAGCAAAATTAAAATAGTTATTTTAACATATATATATATAATTGCACAGATGGAAAACTATTAAAAAAATTATTTAAAAGAAAGTTTAAAAAAAAGGTAAAGATCTAAAGATGAGTATTTTTGTTAAAAAGTAATATAATAGAAAATAGAAACAAATGTTAATTAGTTTCTATTTAAAAGAATCATGTTTAAATCTTAGTGAATGGAAATGATTGTTCTATTAATTGAATCTAAAGCAAATGAGTTCTTGGGCACTTTGTAATGTAAAGGTCAGATAAGAGATAAAAAATTAAAGATTGTGTTTCTCGCTCTGAGATTGACCAATGTAAGCACCAAGCCACGCACAGGCCAGAAAGGAAAATATCTGGATCTATATGAACAAATAATGTCATGTGTGATGATAAGAGAGACCAGAAATTATAAAAGATGGAAATATCAAATTATTAGGGCCTTTTTACTCACTTAGAAAATGAAGTAACTGTTGATTCATGAACTGCATTACAGACCCCAAAATATAAGGGTCTCGCAATGAATTAATTTCCTGTTATGCACCAGCTGAGGCGGCCTCCCAAATTGATGATTAATGAAAGGCAGCAAACAATGGACCGGTCCTCCCAGAAATGATAGAAATAATAAATGGACTTCAAGTGGATGGGTGCGACGCCTAATGGACAAGAGGGACTTCAAAGCTACTGCGGAAAGTATGAACTTTTGTTTATCTTAATTGAAATAGTAACTGTAAAAAATTTAAAATAATTAAGAACTTTAAAATACATAAACTTCTAAAAAAAAAATCTCTTGTCTGACAGTGTAGATTTAAATTAGTCATATTCTCCCAATATGTTTGCTAATCAATCATTTCCATTTTTTTTTAATTTTCATTTCTAATTATTTTTTTTATGCGTTAGCTAAATTATTAATTTGTGATAAATTTAAGTTGGGTATAGATGGCTTCATAGACTCATTTATGTTAATTTAAGGGGCTTAATTTCAGACTATTTGTCTCATAGTTGAATCGGTGCTGGTGGATGGATGTACGGGTGTTTTATGTCAATGTAATTTGAAGTGCGCTAGCATATAGGACTTAGTATCTCAATTGAATGCCAAAAGTGTAGCCATCATATTATCAATAGACATAGACATATTCCTTGCACTATTGATCTCCTTACATTCTGGGTGGTGATAGTAAGATGGCAAAGACCACAATTCTCCATTATTGAGCATGTCTAATTATATATTTTCTAAATGATTACCTCACCAGACAGATGCATATTTCTGCACTGGATGAGAATCATTCTTTTTTTTCAATGATATCATACTATGGATGCACATTTCTGTCAGCATGGTTTTTTGTATGCTAACATTTTCATTTTTGTATTGATCACATTGGTATATCAATAAGCTGGCATTGGTTTGGACACGAATTTGTAGCCTGAAGTTAAAAGAAAGAATCTAGTATATAAATGTGTAATCTATGTAGCATATTTGCATTTATCAAATTATTAAATTGTATAAAATATCCATCTGGCAATCTTATCAAAATATTAAAACTTAAAGTTAAAAATAATAATAAAACCTAAAGCAATGTTAAATAATTTATTCCTCAAATTTATTTTATATATATATGTAAATAAATGTTTGTGTGATTATTACTGGCAGTGGCTTATTCTATTATCTTTTTTCTTTATTAAAAATGTGTTTAAAAGTATATATCATAAAATCTCAATTACTCCTTAGGTTTAGTGACTAGGGCATATCAATCGAATAAAAATGGAATCGTACAAAGAAGTATCTGCCTACTATATAAATTGTCCAGGTTCAAATGTCTTGTGGTGTCCTGTATGGCAGATAGAGTAAGTGTCTCTTCCCCAACCATTATAATACACATTTATTTATGCTTTAATAAAAAATACATTTACAGACATAACAGGCTTCAATCCTTGTTTGTGTTGGATTAATTTCATAGAATGACCCAAATGTAATTCAATTAAGTCCGCTAAAACTATTATGCCTTTATAAATCTAGGGATGAATTATTCATTCTCTTGTTGCCAGAAGACAACTGCCAGAGGACAACCATGTACAAGGTCAGGGGATTATAACCTTAAACTTATATATACCTTAAACTTATAACATTATTTGATTACAGCTCATGATGATGATAACTAGATGGAAGTCCACATAAGTATAAGTCTCAAGATAAATTACAATCATATTTACTGATCATCATTTCCCCCCAAGTATACATATCTCAACCCTTGAAATATAAATTTTAATTAATCCTGTCAGAACAGCTATGTAACAACACATTCTAGATATCAAACTTGTATCAAATAATGTTTGAATATAGAGAAATTAATGAGGAATGACAATAGATCTTTATATTAATAAAAATTAACTGTCACTAGTCTTTCAGTATTTACAAATATATTTTAATATAAAAAAATTATCTTAGAATGGATCAATAAAATTAATCAAGGATATAATGACTTAATTTTTTTTTTTTTTCCATAATTTAATGATATCCTTATTCCATAGTTACCAATATGAAACTAAATAAATTCTATAATATATAAAGAATGTTTATATATAAATAAAATTAGATTAACACTAAAAATTTTAAATGACAACTTGTCTTCATGGAATTAAATTAAATTTTATTGGTTATTAATAATGTTATTAATTTTAAAAAGGTGAATTAATTGGAAGATCATACAAATCTTTTTCTTTGGGGATTACAAATTTAGCTTTTCTCTTGTGATTAACTTTAATATTTGTTCAGTTTTAATTCCTTCAATAAGCTAATTCTTTCAATATTCAGTTTGTAGATTTTTTTTCTTGTTTGTTTCTTTAGCTCAACATCATACTGTATTCTTCTTTTGGTATTTAGAATTTTGATACTTTAATTTTAAAAAAGTTTCCATTTGTTGATATAAGCAAGTTTGAATTCACTGCAATAGAGAATATCAGGTAGATCTTTTCATGTAGCATCATTTCTCCTCTCTGGCACACAATAATTCTTCTATCTATTTGATGACTTCTTGGTCAGTCTTTTCAACAAGTGTTATAAATAGACAGCAATGGCAAACAATCTTAATAATAAGTATTAATTAGGCATTACATTAGGCAAATCTTAAACATCCTACTAGATCACTCAATCACATCATGGAAAGATGATGATTGAGTTCTTTACTCAATCATTTTAGATATATGTAAACACTGTAACCTAAAAATCATACTTATGGCTTATAACTGATTAACTGTCATAAGCTGGCAGGAATCTAAAACAGTTTTGGCCAATTGAAAGTAAATTTGATCTCCACAGTAACTTGAAAAAGGATGAAAAGAACTTTCCCCTAGTTAAATAGCAGCAGTTAATATATATTAAAAAACAACAACTTTTTTCTTTTTTTATAACCAGCTTTATCGCTGTCTGATAGATGATCTACTTTCTATTAATTAATATCAAAATTCGGAAATAATTTTTATTTTGAATTGTAACAAAAAAGATTTTTACTTCAATGTCTTACATTTAGTAGATAAGATATAATTACATTTAATTAATAACATAAAAAAAAAAAAAGCAAAATATATTTAAAAAATTGATAACGGAGACTAGAGATTTAAATTTATTTCATGTTTTTTTTAATTAAATTAACTTTTATTTAAATATTTTTTTTATTATTCTATTTTTAAATAGAAACAAAAAGAAATAAAACTATCACTTCCTTTTTTAAATTTTACTTTATTCAATTCTTTATTTTTATGGAATTATATATAAGCCCATATATGCATTAAGTCCAAGGATATTTTTTTTTACCTGTGATGAAAACAACATCACCAGGTAAAATAAGAAATAATAGTTAATCCCTAAATCCAATGCCCTTTAGCTTATGTATGTGTCAATGGAGAATATATATATATTGTAATAGGAAAATGTATCTAAGAATCATTTATCAATATAATCATATCATTCTTTGAACAGTCAAATGTAATGAGAGGAAAGGTGTTGATATATTTCATTTATATATTTGGCCATATATTGATATACCAAATGTATATAGGATAAATTTATAATAATAATATTTGCAATTAAAAAATAGGAATATACATCTACATAGATTACACCCATGGTCAAGGCACTATACTCACTGGGCATTAGGTCATTCCCTTCAATAGGAGTAAGTTGTCACTGGATATAATATGATGCTAACTCTGCATACTTATTATAAAATAAGTTTTAGAATAGAGAAATATTTAGTTCCTTGCCACATTTTTTTGATGACCCAGAAGATGATAATGTATTTGTTTTTGATGAATTTATTCAGTGCTTTAGTACAAGATTTACATCGCCCTGGAATACATGATATCTCTGTTTATTTATGCTAATCTAAGCCAATTTACAGAAACATTCTTAACAAATTTGTCAAATTTATGAAAAGAAGTATACCATGTGTATAAACTTTACCCAATATTGCTTGTTCTTTTTGTTACATTCATGAATCTGTGACTTATATTAATGGGTCCATTGGAGATAACAATATTTGAATTGGTAATCAAAGACAAAATAGTGCAATATTTGTTACCCTTACTGCTTTTCTATTTAAAACTATAATAGTTACAGTTAGAAATGAAAAGAAGTACAGTCCAATAATAATCCAGTTAGTTATCAAGGCAGTTCTATTATGGTCCCCACTGACCTTATAAATACATTAGCAAATACTAGTATATCTAGATTACAAGTTAATATTACTACAAATTTATTATTAAATAGGGAAATACCTATCTCATAAAGTTGAAAACATTCTTCCTTTATTCCTATGTTGTTCAATTCCACAAGACTCCCCATTAAGTGCCTTATGTTTTAAAATTACATCAAGTCATTAAATATTAACACTGAAAAGAAATTATCTGAAATATACCCCAGCAATAAAAGCTAATATTGCCTGCATTGCTTATATGAATGACATATTAGTCTTTCTTACATCACAAAAATAAAATTCCAATATTATTTCAGATTTTACAAGCATATATGAATGAATATAAATTAGAGTTTAATATACACAAGACAAAAACATAAACAATATTTTTAAAGACAATCCTTTCTTAGAATTCCCTTTTCATATAAATATGGAAATATTACTTTCAGAGTCATATCTCTCACCTTTTCCAAAGGTATCTCTATTTAATTTATTAATAAATATTGAGATCACATACTATTCCCCAATAATACCTCATGTCTCTATTCTTTATGTAGAAAATTACTATGGGGAAAATATATGACTTCAATTCCATTCAATCAACTTCAGAGTCCTTTATCTCAGTTTACATATAATTAATATTTTTAAAATTCTTAATTGAATCACATCTTGCACTCCACTATTGCCATATTGTGAAGTATTGTTCAAAATTACACAAAGAAATCACCACCACTAAATTGAATATTGGAAATGCCTTATTTCTGCCTCCTTTGAATTCCCAATGTTACTTTTGGACTACCAAAGAACAGATATAAATATTGGAAGATCTATTCAGTACTGCATTTTCTGTCAGTAAATGGTGAAGAAAATGTGATGCTAAATCTAAGTAGTAAACTGCTTATTTGGAAATTTAGATTTTGGTCATTTGAATCAAATTTTTTTTTGATTTTCTTATCAAAGTAAATTTAGAATCTCGATCTACACTGATTTCTATAGGTACAAAAGACAATGTAAGAATGTTAATGCTTGGTGTTATCTTTGCCATAAAGATGTACAAAACATATTTTCTCAAATTGTCTCCTGTTTGATAGTATATGAGCAGTAGTTAAAATATTATTCAATGATTACAATATAAACATTCAAACACCATTTAAAAATTTACTTTAGGTATATATCCTAATATTCAAATAAGTAAGTTCATTTTCTATTAATTGTGGTGGACCAGATATATTATATTTTATAAAAACAATCCCAGAAGACATCCAAATATTTTTGGGAACATATTAGGACAAATTCTTTGCCACAGGGTTCTTAATACTGGATGGATGAGATCCTATACATGTGCATGGTCAAGCTGCAGATTCGCAGTGGTCCAGATCCCACACCACAGAAGAGGGAGAGCACATCTTACTACAGTTAGACCTAGGGTCTTTGGTAGAGTTAGAAAATGACATGATGAAGTATCTAACCAAAGATTGTATCTGATTCAAAAGGTCAGCTCTAATTTACCTAAGGTCAGCTCTAATTTACCTATCATATTAAAACACAATTTAGGTTGGTTTTCATCTATATCTCACCCCTCTTTCAGATCCTATTATGCCTCAGAGTCCAAACCCAGGAAGAAATTTGCTTTGACTCTCTTCAGGGATGAATTTCACTCAGGATGACAATTGTGTAACCTCTATTGGCTTGTTTATATTAATCCTACTATTGAATCATTTTATATTTATATGAAGAAAATGTGTGTGAGTAATCAAATAAATAGATGGATGGGTGTATGAATGATTTTTGATAAACTAGAGACCAAATGAATATTTAAATCAAAATAACTGCTTTTATTGATAACAAGTGAAATTTAAAATTCTTTAACAATAATAACCAAAATATATAACTCTGTGTGTTGAGCATGCAAATCTACCATATCTTATTCAAATGTTTTTATTATTCCATCTCTTCCCATGGTAGAGTTACATACCTCAACATTTGCTATTTATACAATAAATTAAATAAGATAAAACAAAAATCATTATTAAATTAATGACGAAGCTAACTGATTTATAGTTTGAGCATATGACTTATATATATATAACAACTTTGTTCTCCAACTTCAAACACATGAATAATATTCCATCTTCTTGGGTCCTCCTACCTAAGTAATTGATAGCAAAGAATCATTTATGAAAAGGTTAGTCATTCACATAGAATAATAACAAGTATAACAATTGTTAATCAACAGTAAACAAACAAATAATTCTGTCCTTTAAAAAATGTCTGCAAATTAATATGGAAAAGTATATATATAAACTCTTACCTTCCATATTACATGATGGTAATGGTCTGATGTTAAAGTCACTACGAGGGAAGCTAACCCAAATTTTATTTGCATGAAAAAAAACTTTAGGTAACTTAGCAACCTTCCCACCTTTCTATACAATGCTACTTTAAACATATTGGACTGTTTCTAATCTTGACACATTAAAGATTTCCAAGTGTAAAAAGAAAAATACAATGAAGTTTTACAAATGCATATTTAAAAATAAATTTCTAACATAAAATTAAAAATCATATCATCCTTAATAATTCTGATTAGAAATGGTGAGTGTGATGATAATGTCTCTTATGGATGGAGTCTGTAACTTTCCTTCATTACACTCCGATGAATCCTTCCTTGACACTTGACTTCTACAGGAACATGGTCAGATGATCATCTCTGGTCTGGCAGCTGATTCTTTCATGAATCCTTAGACATATTCAGTGAGATGTTTGGTGTTTCTACAGGCATCAAATATATCAGAAAATTCACTACACATGACTGGGAGAATATCGCTTCAATCCTATGGTAATTTTATTTAGCAAGGATGCATTATTAAAGAACTCTCTTAACTTATATGTATATGTCAATGATGTATAATTCTTTTTTTTTAATAACAACACAGTCTTTTATTTTTAAATTATCAATCCAAAATAAATCAATTTGATTCTTCCATAACTGCTGAAAATAAATAATCCTTTTTATTTCAGGGTTTAACTATAAGTTTATTTTAATTTTTACAAAATAAAAATTATGTAATTCAGCTTAGATTTTTGAATGAATCCTCCTCTTTTTGTGTTTGAGATTATTATCTTAACAAAGCATAGTTGTCACAGCCTTTGTTGAAATATCGGAAGAGAATGAAAAAGAATGGTGTCTGCTTTTATACTATGATTGATTTCCATTGCCTAGCATATGATTCCTCTGATTTCCTTTTCTAGAATGCAGTGTATATTAATTGTTGCGTATATCTTCTAGTTGTACACATAACTAAGATTATGTAACAGATTTTATAGTAAAATTACGCAGTAAAACTTCATTCATTCATTTCCTTCATTACTTCTCTTTAAGCACTCAATTATTTGAGTATGATTTGACATTGGGTCATTGCTAGGTTTACCGAGTTACAATCATAAGTCATGACATTAAAACATTGATAAAATATCATTGTTAACTTAAGTTTACTTATACAAAACATCAACAAATTTTTTTTAAAATTAACAAACTACTTTATCGTAATATTATCTAAAGTTTAAACAAACTAGCTCTTGTCATGTGTGTGTGTATACATATGCATGGGTATATCATAGGGTATTTAATAATACTGTATATATTTAAGCATTTATTACCTAGCTTATTTTCAAATGGTTTTAGGGTGTTGGTGTAGACATTAGCAGAGTAACTTGGATAAGATTATAGTACACTAGTGAATATTACATTAAACATATCTTTATGTTTGATTTTTTTTTTTGCAATTAAATATTTTTTATGTATATTATATAACTAATTTTTATTTTACAACATATATACTTAAGCCTTCTAATTATGTAAATTTAAAAAATTCATATTTTATATTTTAAAATTATGAAAATAAATATCTAACTGAAGTTCTTATAAATAACAAAGAAGCACTTGGCCATTGGCTGCACGTTACCTATTGAAAAAGTTATAACATCAAAATATTAGATGTTACAATTTTATGTTATTAAAAAAATGATATATCATATGAGAAACAAAAAATTTTTTACAAATTAATTGTTATTAAAATATTTTACGGATTTCATAAAAATTATTTGCTTTTAGCCAGTAGAGGCTGCTTCCAGTTCACATAACATACTTTCTAAGAGTGGTCTTTTTAAAAATAAAATGTTTTCAAAGACAATACTCTAATAATGATGTAGTTTTTGGGTTAATAATGTCTAATACAAAAAGATTGCATCATAATCATTAATAATTACTGAAAATCACATTTTTCTTGCTAGTCCCAGGATAAAACAATCTAAAGTATCAGCCAATCACAAATCCCCTTTCTAAGCTACTTCCTTCAGCTTTGTCATAACGATAGGTGCTGTCAATCACACACAAAGATCTGTGTTGACATCTTTAGGATTTTTTTTAAAATTAATACATTGAAATACAAGCTTCATAGAACAGAACTACAACAGTCTACTGCACACTGTAATATGTTATACATATGCTTCAAAACAATGTAGAAAAGTTATGATCATAGCGACATTGTAATATCTAAAATGTCATATATGGGAATGAAATCATAGCTCTAAAGTGTGATATAGTTAATTTTATTTTAGGTTTGCTGTAAAAATGTGAATAATCAAAAGAAAAATAGCTACAGTGTTGTTATTAAATTGAAATCTCTCACTTTGAAGTCATTTGTTCAAGGTTATAATTTATAATAGTGTTTTCATTTTTTAATAGTTTTTTACTTGTAAGAAAAATTTTGAAGTGAAACTGGAGATGTCGGTATATACATATTAGTCCAGGTGGGAACATTTTTGTCTTCATTACTTATGTTATTTATGACTGCTAAATATTTGATAGTACATTTTATTTAATTAATTAAAATATAATTTTTTTTCTTCTACAGTACATGTTTTTTCATACCTGCACTTCTACATGACATGCAAACCCCCTATATATTACATATAGAAGTGTAGGTATGAAAAAGCCTGTACTGTAGAAAAAAATTCATTTCAAAACATAGTGCTTTAAGGTCTGCCCAACTCTTGTATATGTATGCAAATGGATTGTCTTGTACATGAGGGGTCAGAGTGACTTATGATCAACATGGGTAGAATGAGAAGTTTGGTACTTAGGTAGGATTTGTTCATCATCAGGTTATCAATGAAATGAATGGCTAAAGAGATATGGGGTGGAGTGGTTTGAAACCTGTTCATTAAAGTATGAAGATTGGCTATTTTAATATAAGCTGAGCTTTGATTGTATATATGTGTGGAGTTTATAATCTGGACCAATTGACGAGTGCTGGTTTAGCACAAAATATTATATTGGTGATTATTTATCTTTTCAACATGTGTGTGATCAAGTGTATCAGTAGTATGAGATAGCATGGATGGTCGAGGGTTGTGTGAAAGTCTAAGTTCAACCCCCCTATGTATTAATTAATTAAAGTAAATTTAACTTTCAAAGATTTAAAGAGTCATTTTTAACAAAGTTGTAAATAACTCCACTTTCTGTATTAATGACAATTTATTTACATGATAAAAGATGATCACCTTTAAAACATAAGTAGGTCAATGGCAGATAAAAGTCAATTAAGAATGTATAGTAGATATAAAAATATTCTAGAGATCTTCAACAATAAGAGTACCAAACTCTCCACACAGTGCAAGTCTTTGTAATCAATAGATAAACAAAATTCCTATCTAGTACCTACTCATCCAATGTCCTCAGACTAGTTTCTAGCTTGTGGCTTTCATTAGTAAGAAGCATTAGACTTGATAACACTGCACTTAGACCTTAGATCAAATGCAACCCTCCAGCAGCCAATTTGATTAATTATAAAGCTAGGAACCCAAGATGAAACACCATAATGTTTTTATCACAAGCTCATTCATTTATATAGTCACATAAATCTGAACTCAGTTCAGCATCAATACACTTTGGTGCCTTTGGTTTTTCAAAAACCACATTCACCATTATGGCATTTTTTATCTTAGGCTCCTAGCTTTATAGTTAACCAATAGGTAAAATGTGGCTTCTGGAGAGTTGCATTAGATCCTAAGATCTAAATGCAGTTCTATCAAGTCCAAGGCTCCTTACTGATAAAAGCAGCAAGTTAGAAACTAATCTGGGGATGTTGGATGAGTTGGTACTAGATAGAGATTTTATGTCCAAACTTTACTGCATTGATTGATTATAAATGCTTGCACTTGGTGGCACTACTATATGGAGAGTTTGGTACTCTTATTAACAACATGTGTGCAAGCATATGAAATGGTGATCATGTGAAGTTTTGATGATCTTCGATAAGTTATATTTGAAAGTCAAATTTATTTAATTCATTAAATAAAACATACTATCAAATATCTAGCAATCATAGATAATCATAATGATTTTAATGAAGACTAAAATTTCACTACCTGTACACAAGAACCAAGATTTCTTTTTAAAGTAAGTTTTTATTCTTTCTAAATTTTAAGATATATGATTTATTAATTCATTATTTTGATGTAATAAAGTAATGGCCAAATTTTTTATTGGAGTATGAATATTTTGGGGTTCAATTTCCATAAAATTTGGTATTTCCAATTCAGAGAATTTATTACTTTTTTCATTTTCGATGAATGTTCTATTAAGTAGAATTTACAAAATTTTTAAATGTTTTAATTAAATTTATTTTTGATTTGGTCATCTCAAAATGAATGGTTATCTTCAGATTTCAAAATGAATTTCAATATGATATTGCTTTTTGCTTATTAATTTTAATTTTAGTTATTTTGTTATAGCCCAGTACCTACAATGGCAGCTTCAACTTTTAAAAAGAAATGTGAACAATATTCATTGGAATATTTGAACTTTGGATTTACTCCTTTGTTAACAAATAAAATGGATTTATGTGTTTTCTCTGTGAAAAGGTCTTCTGTAATGATATGCAATGAAACCAAGAAAAATGAAAGATCATCTTCAAAGACTCCAACCTGATAAGGACAAAATCTGAACTTTTTTAAAAAACTGAAGAAACACACATCCACCAAATATAAAATCATTTATGAAAATGCCTGATGAAGCTGACATTGAATGAGAATTAACAGCCTCATATAATATTTATCTCAATGTAGCAAAAATAAGAAATACCATATACAATTGCAAAGGACATTGCTATTCTCACAATTAAAGAAGTAATTGAAACTTTAATGATAATGAAAAAACACTCTGGTCTTGTTTTAGAATGCTTACCACTGAGTGTTAATACCATGCAAAGGTGCAGGACTATCACTATGATCATGGCTGCCTGCATGCAGAAATAAAATATGCCATCCTCAAATTAATATCATTTTTAGACAATTATTATAATAACAAAATTTTCTTAAGTAAAACATCAAAATTTATAGGTATCTGTTTAGTTATGTACTAATTGACAATTCTCATAATTTATTAAATATGTTTCTACAATTTAGCTTAGTAAACAATAAAAAATATTTTTATTATCAACAATACCAACAGTTTCATGTTTATTATATTCACTGCATTTAAAAAATTAAAATGTTTAAAATAAAATATTTATTACAATAGTTTAAACTTATTAATTAATTAGGATAAACACACACACGTTCAAAATATTTTCTTTTTAGCTTTTAGAAATGCAAATTTTTATAATAATTATTCCTAAATCAAGTGAATCATTTAGTTGCTGCTCAGTTGAAATTATCACCAAACATCATAGATTGTAAATAATTTTTAATAATTATTAATTTTGAAAATGAGCATTCGCCATTAGCCACTGATATAGGTAGAATCAAAAAAATATGTTGTACAATTATAAGACTGGAACAGCTAAAAAATAGGTTATTTTCATAAATATACTCTAAAACATTATTTGGTTTAATTGCAGACTTCAAATATACTTTCACCACTTTTAATGCCTCAAATAGTTCTTCTCCATTTATATCAGACAACTTATTAACTGTGTTTTAATTGCAAATCTGTGAAATGTTTCTTTAATTTTTTATTATTAATATTTTGTATATTTTTCATTCCTACAAAATTTGAAATGTTTCTGTATATTCTTTTAACATTTCAAATCTTTCTTGCATATATATTGTTGTATCAATAACAGGAAAGAAAAAACAAATTTAAATTTTTTTTCTGGGTCTGTGATACTTTCATCCATATTTTTGTAACCAAACACTTAGACATTCCTGTTTTAGGAATTTCTGTATTCACATTGATGATTAGCATAACCATTTGTCCTGCTTCATGGATAACATGACTGAAATTGTCATCATTTTGTATTTGCTCTAATTTTTCCAAAACAGACTGAACAGTTTCTTCTGATTTTTGTAACAATTTGCTCAATATATTGAAACGATTTAATAAATAAAGGAACATAAGCATTTTAATGATTTCATTTGTTTACCATGCAAACTTGTCATAGTTCTAATCTCCATGTCCCATTTTTCAAGCTCACTTAATTCTATCAGTGTCTCATAAATTTCACCAAACTGAGTTTTGAAAGAAAATACAACTTTTATTTGGTATTTTTATTGTTTCTGATAATGGATTGGGAATCAATTTTAGCAATTTTTTTTATAATGAACCATCTAAATTTTGATGCAGAGAAAAACACATATAATTGCTAGTCAGATTAAAAAAATTTACTGCCTCAAAAGAAATTTTAGCAGAATTATTTACCACTAAATTATGGTTATGAGCTGAACCAAATACAAAAAGAGCTCCAATATTTTTTTCTGAGGGTCATTTCTTTTTTCACACATATTTGCACCATTATCATATCCTTGCCCTTTTAAATCTTTTATGTCTGGTTTCCATTCATCAAATTTTTGAAGAACTAAGTCACCAAGTCCTTATCCAATTGTATCTGAAGTAGGACAAAAACCTAAAAACATATTACTGTATTTCTACAGGAGCCTTAGTGTGATAAAACAAACCATAATGGTGATTTGTTCAAAATGAGAAATATCAGGAGTATAACCTAAAATTATAGAAATGTATTTGATTTTACTAAAATAATTTAATTTGGAATTTGTGATCCAATATAGCTAGGGAAGTTTTTATTATTAGATTGCTGAATTCATGGAAGATATTCCACCATAACATTATTGAATTTTGAAATCATTTGCATTAATTCTAGAAAATTTCTGTTGGTTTTCTGTATCAAAAAAAAATGCTGTGAAGATTCTTTAAATGCCAGAGATTGTCAAGACAAATATTTTATTATTAATACTACTCAATAATGAAGTGTCAATAATTATAGGAAACCATCTTAGTAATGTTAAAACAAAGCAAACAATTAAACATTCCAAATAATTAAAAGTAAATTCTGATTATATCAAGTGATTTTTCTTAAAGTGAAATTCAAAAGTATTTAAAAATGTATTATTTACTGCTGTGCAATTAATTTTTTTTTTTTTAAAAAAAAGAAAGTTTTCTATATAAATTAACCAAAAATAAAAGCAGTCCTTGGAAGTAAAATATAAACTTTTGAAATGTATAGAAATATCCAATGTAACTAAGAAATAGCAATAGACTGAATCAAATAAGCAAGGAGACAGAATTAAATATATTTAAAAAATATCGTGTTATAAATTTCCTCTCTAGTCTGAAAAAATAATCAATTCAAAAATAAATTAATAAGTGATCATTCCTGACTGATTATTTCTAATAGCATTTTAGCAGTGATAATTTATATACCATTTTTAACAGCAATCTAATCAGTCCATTAGTCCAATAAAGTAAAGACCAATTTCTTCAGAATATAGACCTTCTTAAACCACACAGTATTCCAATCTATGAAAATGTTGAGAAATCCAGAAAGTTGTATGAAAAGAGCTCACCCAGTAATCAACCACCATTATTATTATTAATAGTAACAATAATAATATCATATGATCACTATTTTTTATGCTTATACAAGCTATTACATCAATTGTAATCATGCCAGCCAATGCAAGCATTAATAATCAATGAATACAAGAAATTTTGTGCATAAAATCCCTATCTAGTACCTGTTCATCCAAATATCCCCAGCTTAATTTCTAGCTTGTTAGTTTCATCAATAAGGGTCCTTGGGTCTGAGAGCACTACATATATCTTAAGATCTAATGCAATCTTCCAGCACTCATCTTTTACCTATTTAATTAATTGTAAAGCTATGAGTCTAAGATAAAACATCAATAATGTTTTTAATCAAGGCTGATTTGCTTTTATAGTAATATAGATTTAAACTCAGTTCAATATCTACACAAACTATAACATCACATGATAACCATTTTCTATGCTTACACAAACTGCTAAAGCAATAGGAAAGTATTCCTATAGGAATACCACTAGAGTGCAATCCTTAATAATCAATGGATGAATAAGCACTAGATAAGAATTTTATGCACAATCCTTCTTGCATCCATTGATTACTAAGGCTTGCACTGAGTGGCAATACTGTATGGAGAATTTACTACTGTTCAACAGCTCGTGTAAGCACAGGAAATAATGATCATGTGATTTCGTGGTTTTATACCAATACTTCACAAAGGACAATGATGACTGTAGTTTTTTTTTTAAAAATCCAATGTCACCAAAATAAGGAACTGAACTGGATTCAGATCTATATGACTATACAAGTCAATGAGCTTAGATTGAAAACATTATTGTGTTTTCATCTTGGACTCAAAGCTTTATAGTTAACTAAATAAGTAAAAGTTGACTTCTGGAGGATTGCATTAGATCTTAAGATCTAGGTGTAGTGCTCTTAAATCCAAGGCTCCTCACTTATGAAAACCACAAGCTACAAACTAGTCTGTGATATTGGATGAATAGGCTGTAGGTAGAGATTTGATGTACAAACCTTCTTGTATGTATTTATTACTAAGGCTTGCTTTGGATGGCACACTATGAAAATTTGCTACTATTTTAACAATAATAATGAAATTCAATTCAATACTTATTATATATATTTCAATAATTCTGCTTTAACAGAAGTAAGCAAATAAGTATTAATGCAATATCAATAATATTTTACATCAATAATCTTTTAAAATTAATATTTTTCGCATATTAATAATCATTAAACAATAACAAAAAAATAATAATAAAATGCTATTTTGAATGCTTTAATCTTTTCATCAATAATACTTTGAAATAAAACAAAGAAAAATATATAAACAAGACATTTATTTTATATAGCGTAATGTTTTATAAACTGTAATACCAATAAGCTAATACACATGTGCATTCTAGTTGTCACTATATAGATGGATTCATTCTATCTTTTCCCAAAGACTTTATCTTGTGTTTGAAAAAGTGGGAGTATTCATTTATATAGTGACAACTAGAAAGCGCATGTGTATTAGCTTATTGGTATTAAAGAAAAATATAGTAAAATAATGGTTCCATTATTTTTTTACAAAGTGTACCATTAAAATGGTTTATCTATCTTTCCCAAATATGATGTTTTATTTTCTTTGGGTTCTATTTACAATCTAATAGGGAAGTTTCTAATGGCAATGTTTGTTAATTGAATAAGAATTATTTGGATTACTGTCTCTGAATATAAGTTATAAGACAAGATATACATATATAAATTTAAAATAATCCATTAATCCATCCAATTTATTTCTATAATGAATATCAAGTATGAGTTTTCATTGATATAAATGAGTAACATCAATATATCTCAAACAGAAGAGATTGAGATATCCTGAAAATATTGTGCAAAGTATAGTTTTTGTAAAATACATAAATAAGATAAAATATACAGGAGACAGTTACCCCAAATAGAGATATTGTAGAATAAAATACTCTGGTAACAGACAATATAAATAAAAAACAAGAGCTGATCTAGAAAGACATTTAGTTAAATGAAAAAATATATTATTTAATTTATGTTAAGTGAACAAATATAAATAATATGATTGGATTTTGAGATGGTATAAATTTTCAAATAACAATAATTATTTATAAAAGGAATATTCTCACAAACACACACATTATTAAAATGCAAAATATATTTACAATAAATTTTAATTTTAAGAGAGAAAGAATTATGCTTATAATAATAATTAAAAAAGAACTGCTTTTGTTTTACCCGGATTTACTAATAAAGAATTGTATGCTAGCCATTTACTAATTAAACCTAAATCTTCGTTTACTATTTTTTTCTAGACAGCTGACCAAGAGAACATGTAAACCATACAATTAAGAATGTTTAATTGAAATATTACGATTAACTGAATCAAATGCTTTAGATCAGTGGTCAGCAACCGCTTAGACATTGCAGACTACTAACATAATTTTTAAAGTACGAATTAATACGAGCATTGAGTATGATATTACATACAGTATATATATTAATAATTTTAATTCTAACACAAGATTCCGCCGTAGTCATTTTGATGCCTAGTCAATAGTTCATAGAATTCGGTATTTTTAATTTGTTACTTTTTCTATGCTGCTGACCAAGTAAAAGTTAATTAAACGCCTTTGAGGTAAATATTTTACAAGTCACAGTAGCAATATAATATAATTTGTAGCAATAGAATGTTCTTGTTCTATTTAACAATACGGCTTAAAAAAATTATTTTTTATTTAAAAATTTTATTAAATGAGCTTAACGAATTAAAATAATACCTGAATTTCTTTGCGGACCATTAAAATTACGTCACGGACTACCACTGCTTTAGATAAATCTAGGTAAATAGCTAATATTTTTGAGTTCTTAATTTAGTGAAGGTCTTAAATAATGTACATGATTTTTTAAAATATCTAGAGCCTGAAGTAAAATCAAATTAATTATCAGATAATACTTTATTTTGGTTATTTCCAACAATTTTAAAAATAACTGAAATAATAGTAATAGGCCTACAACTATCTATAAATATGAGATCATTTTTTATTAGATTGGTAACGTCACCGAATTTCAAATACTCAGAAAATGTTCCAGTATGCAAGGATAAATTAAGTAAATGAACTAGAACGTGAATAAAAACTAATTTATTATCTTTTAGAATCTTAGTTGTTAAGCTATTTAGTTCAGAAGAAAGGAGATTATTTAAACTATCAATTAAAATAGAATACAATAATGACGATGATAGTGATAAATGTGCACTACAAGTATTGATAAGCCAAGCTTGACTAGTAACAATGATTTTCTCATGTTTTAAAATATTTATAACTAAAAATAATATGCAGGTGAATTACACTTAATTTATTTAGTAATAATGGTTATATTTACATTTTCGTATTAATTATCTATCTGAAAGCCAACTTTATTAATTAAAAAAGTAATCTAATAAAAGCAGTCTTTTATGTATAAAGTAAAATCTATTTACTATTTGCACCAATTTTTTGATAGAAAGAACATTCTTACAGATCTATATTTAATTTCTTTATTAAAAAAAAGTTATACTTTCTCTGTTATTGTTTTTGATTGCTAGTTGAATATAGAGTATGAGTACATATAACACTCATATATATATATGCTCTTAACTAATGAAGTGTCTATGATGAAAATAAGCACACAATATATATATAATAAGGAGAAGGAAGAAAATAGATATATACTAACAATAACATTATTAGTTTAATAAATTAATATCATGTGACAGAATTAAAAACGTTAGTAAAAAAATAAAGTTTGAATAGATGTATTAGCTAAAGATATTAATCTTTTATCTAAGTAAAAACTGAGTTTAAATATATTATAGAATATTCATTAATTTATTTTAAAGAAAATAATTTGTTCTGAGAATATTTTCATGAATGCCTGTACAATCAAATCTAACTTCTGTCCCATACCATTTTTTATCTTCCACTAAAAAAGAGAAAATTAAATTACACATTTAAAGTCTGACCATAAAGAATTTATAATTATAATAATTTTAAGTCTTTCCAAAATTGAATAAAATATAAACTTTCCTGTCAATTGACTTGGGATTTATGCATATCACAGGGATTTTATATAGTTATATCTTTAAGCTATTCATGGCAAATCTTGATGATATTATTTTTCTCTTAATTAGTGCTGTCCAAAATTTTAATTTTCGGTAAGATTTTCTGTAATCTTGGTGTAAATTGTTTTTCAATTATAGGCTTATTGTTTTATAAATCTACTATTACATTTGATTCTCAGTTTACTTTTAGGCACTCAGTTTAAATTGGACTTATTATAATTTATATTAATATATCATGCAATCAGGACTAACTTTGTAAATTCTTTCAATATACCATTTTCTATTCTGAGGAACTATATAATGTGAGACCTTAGTGTGAGCACAATTCGAGGTGCTCCTTGTGATTAATCTTGTAATCATTTGTCAATGAAGAATTACTTAGCTTTGGTTGATGAATATACTAAAATATACTTCTCCAAGATTAACTTATTACTATCCCTGCATTATGATTGGTGTTCAATATTGTAATGAGCAGAAAATCTTGTGGTTGCTGTAGTAGGATTCTTATTTCTGGCTTCAACTGAATTTCAGCTCATTGTTTGGCTTCATCTCAACTCCACTAAAATATGAAAAACTAGTGTAACTCCACTAACAACTGTGCAACAACTTTTCAGAAACTGTTTTTCAACAACTGTCTGAAAATTGTATTATTTTTTTAATAAATAAAATGCCTATTAACCAAAATAAATATTTTCCTAAATTCACATTTTAACATTCCCATCTCCCATGAGTGTTCTTGATAAGCGTCTTATTGTGGGTAAATATTTTAATTCTTTTAATTATATGGTAAATTACTTTATTTTTTAAAAACTATATGTTATGTTTTTAAAAGTTTTTTTTTTTTTCATACTGAAAAATAATTTTTATAAAAACATACATTTAAGTACATACCTTATGTGTCTTTTGGATTTTCAATGCTATCTATGAGCCTTTGACTTATAAATTTAAACATATGTAATTGCACTAACCAAATTTTATTTAAAAAAAAAATTAAATACAGAAATATTTACATTAGTTTATTCATTTTTTTAAAAATATCTAATTTTATATGAATAATTTTAATAGCACTCAACCTATGTATACACATATAATTTTTGAATGAAATACTTGTATATATAACACTGTTTTAAATAATATTTCACTTTCATGAAAATTCTCATGCTCTATTTATTCATATATATTTTGAAATTGCCCAGAAACTTTTTCACCTTATGTACTATTATATTAGTAAATTAATCTTTAAAAAGTCCTAAAAGGTATTTACTACTGCTTTGATTGATGAAAACATTACTCATCAGACTTTCCACTTTCTGGTTGATAAGCCCAAGCTTTACTGAAATAAAAAAAAAAAACATTTAAGTTTACATATCAGAAATTTGAGAAATCTTATATATGGTAATATTATTATAAAAATTGAATAATAGATGACATTTTCAAATAATCACAACACACTTTCATTGTATAGGGCTTTAAATCTTTTTTTTTTTTTTTGTTCTTGTTTACTCTCAAAGTCTATTACTTAATGTCTGTTAAAATATTTCTTCTTCCTTTTGTCTTTCACTTAGGATTTAATTTGTTCATGTTATTGGATCTTTTAAAATTTAATGATCAATTTATGCAGAATAGGTTTTATGCTGAAATTGATATTTTATTAATTTAATGTGGTAATATGGAACTGGTGCATTAGACTTCTATCTTACTGCATTAATGTATTCTCTTCTGACTTTGATCTTGCAATTAATGTATTTATTACATAATTGGAAATATAGCAGGCATGAAGTTTTATAAATTCTATAAAATTTCAATGATTCTTTGTTATTATATTCATGTGTAGAAAGATTTTATCATTTTTTGTTAGTTTAAATTGTAATAAAACAATCTTTCTTTTGCCTATATTTTTTGCATTGTTCTATTAGAGTAAATACAAATGATAACAATAACATTCACTTTCTCTATGTCCACAATACATGCAATTTTTTATTATTGCTGAAACGTTTGGCTATTCAACAGCCTTCCTCACAGCTGTAGGCAAGTTTAACTTCTTTTTTTTTTTGCTTATATAATGTGAAAAAGATTATTATAGGCAAAATTTTAAATTTATATCTGAAAACAATACCAAAATGCATTTATTAAATGCATATGGAAAGTGATACTAGGTATTATTTTTATAAAAAGCATTTGTAATTTTAGCAATGTTTTTTTTGTAACATATATCTATTTTAATTTTTATATTAATTTATTTTTTGCTGCATAAAATAGTGCTATTATTAATATTGTAACTATAACTATTGCTAATCAACATTACTTTAGTAGTGGTTGTTAGCAGAAAATTTACTACTTTTACCTAAAATATTTTAGCAACAGGAAAGAATTAAAGTGGATAATTGTGAGAAAAAATTAATGCATGTTTGTTTTTAGGTTGTGTATAGTAACATACTATAATTTATGTTGTAAAAGTAGAAATCAATTATTGTTTTTTTATTTTTATATTATACTTCACATTATTGTTGCAAGTTTACCAGAGTTAATAAAATTTTTATGATCAGGTCTATCACATGATCAAACAAATCTCCAAAATATTTTAGATATGGAAATGGTTTTTTAGTTGTTTGAATTAATATTAGCTTCAAGATTCCTTAGAGAAATTGGTGAATCATAGCTTGATATTATTTTTGGGTTCTATGTCTAATATTTATTATAAAATATTATTTATTTAGCAAATGAATTTAAGCAGATATAAAGAAACCTGAAAAGATTCCAACTAGGAACTATATTTACTAGTGGCTTTATTAAATATTTCAGTTTAGCTACTACAGTCATAAATGCAAGTGACTTTAGCAATATGATTCATAATTTATATTTGCTCATTTTTACAAAGATTATTGGCTGATAAATTCCATTTAAGAAGCAGATGAGCATAACCACCATGGGTTATCCTGAATATTTTGATAAGATTCCAGTCGCATCTATGAAAATCACATACAGCTTACTTTATTCTTGGATCAGGAGAAATACATTTATTTGGAATCTTATAAGAATTTTATTTTTTATATCATAATTTTTTGATTGTAGATTCTCATTTGAACATTCAAAGTGAGGATTTTGAGTCAAGTCTATCTTAAGTTATTGGCAAGTTCAGTCTGCTTAATAGTTTATATACATGTTCTGACAGACAATTTCTGTTTTGATATCTAATGGAGAAATATATGAAAAAACAAAAAGCTATTGCAAAGGGGTTTCTTGAGTGTATCAGTAATATTTCTCATTGCAACATTTATTTGATCATCCAAAAGTTAGTGTTGGAACTTTTTCTCCAAACATAGACACAATATTCACCAGCAGAAAATGCTAATACTAAGGAAGTTATCTATAAAGTACTTGCATCATGATTCCAAATAGTATTAGCAAGCTCCAAGAAGTTTATTTCTAGAAAATTAATGTTGATCTAATCTAAGATAAATGAGAAAGTTAGTTAGGCTTTGGTCCAAGATACCTTCTAAATATTTTGTGATAGAATTATATTTTAGATTACTATTTCAAATTATGATTCAATTATTTAGATGAAAAATTGAATATATTGCCTTCATTGAAATAAAAATAAGAATGCAGTCTTTGAAAAACATATTCAATTTTTCTATATCTTTATTAAGAGACTTTTTCATTTCAGAAAAGAAGCTCTTTGAGAAGTAAAAGCAATATTACCATCATAAGTGAATTTCTAGCCTTCTGTATCTGGACAATCATTAGTGAATATGTATTAAATAAAGTAGATGAGAGAATGGAATTCTATGGCAATCTATTCTGTAAAATTTTGTATTTACTATAACAATCATTTTGTGTGACTTTTTTTTAATTGGAGAACACTTTGCCAAGGAAATTAATGCTTTTCTTACATTTAAAAATTTTTAGAAGGCCATTTTCTCAAGAAGAATCAGAAACTGTGGTAAGGTAGCTTCAGTTTTTAATTTATTTTGAAAGTCTTTTTTAAAGTAAATTATTAAAGATAAAATGTAATCATAACAGCTTTATTTTGATCTAAAATTAGCCTGCTATATAGATAGATTTCTTTCAATTATTAATAAAATTCATAGGCAATACATAGTAATGATATTGGATGATTATTGTTTAGACCATTTTTGTTTGTCTTTAAAATTGTTATAGTTTTGCTTCTTTGCCAAATTTTTGTAATACTTTCTGTATAAATAATATTACTGAATAATTTTGATAACTATAGTTTGGCTTTAAGTCCCAAATATTTTAAAAATTCTAAAAATAGTTTATCTCTTCCTAGACTTTTCTGATTTTAAAAAACCAAGGACACGGTTGATTTCACCAACATCCACAGATTTTAAAACAGGCAAAACTCACTATATGTATTGCCACACACAGCAAGCTAGAGTAATCAATGGATGCCAGAAGGCTTGTGCATAAAATCCCCATCTAGTGCCTACTCATCCAATATTCCCAGACTAGTTTCTGGCTTGTTCTAACAACAGCTATACACAAGCATAAGAAGTGGTGTTCATGTGATGTTTATTGGCTTAAATCCACAGATTTTGTTAGATTATTATTATAAAAACATTGTGAAAAAGATTCTTGAATTTTTCCTTTAATGATGCTTTTCATTTTATCAGTCTTAGATTTAGAAGTGTTATGTTTAAGATTGGCAACTTGATTAGCAATGTTAGTAGTAGCTCTTTTAGATGTACTTTTATATCTACCAACTTTGTAAAAGTGTGCAGGCCTTACAACTAGATCTTATAAGTTTTATTTCTCTATAGTCTCCACTTTTCTTTTTTTATGTTGATTTTATAAGTTTATCAGTGACTTTTTAATCTTTGGTAGACAAAAATAGCTATAAAGAGCACTATTAATTTTATTCCAACTTATCCAAAACAGAAGGATTTTCTGGAAACTATTATTAAAAAGTTTCATAAACCTATCATGTCAATAGGGAATTGGTGAAATTCTATTAATATTTTGTTCAAAGTATTCAGTATACTAACTCCAGTTAGCTTTCCTTAAATTCCATCTCAGAGAAGGATAGCTTTCATTATACTTGCATCATGATTCCAAATAGTGTTAGCAAGCTCCAAGAAGTTTATTTCTAGAAAATTAATGTTTATCTAATCTAAGATAAATGAGAAAGTTAGTTAGGCTTTGGTCCAAGATACCTTCTAAATATTTTGGGATAGAATTATATTTTAGACTACAATTTCAAATTATGATTCAATTATTTAGATGAAAAATTGAATATATTGCCTTCATTGAAATAAAAATAAGAATGCAGTCTTTGAAAAACATATTCAATTTTTCTATATCTTTATTAAAAGACTTTTTCATTTCAGGAAAGAAGCTCTTTCTTGCCTTCTGTATCTGGACAATCATTAGTGAATATGTATTAAATAAAGTAGATGAGAGAATGGAATTCTGTGCAATCTATTCTGTAAAATTTTGTATTTACTATAGCTTTCAATATAGGAATTCAGATTTCAAAAATGGCATAAATTAGATTTATTTTGGCTATAGAAAAAATTATAATATCACTAGTTTGCCAGGTAATGGCAAATTGATCTGCCTCAATTGAATGTTCCTTATTGATTAGCATTATAAAGTAAATGCAGGTTGTTTACCTCTATCTATTCTACAAGTTCATAATCTGCTTGATCCTCATTTACATATCCCCAGAGACTATTATTAGAATTGAAATATGCTGTAACTGCAGAAGATGTAAGAAGATCTGGAAGTAGAGGATAGGGTCAATTTGTATTTAAGGTTTATAAATATTATATACAAAAAATTATTTATCCATATAATCATTTCAGTGTTATTTGAACTAAAATAGAAGTTGTGTGATTTACAAAATAATTGAAACAAAAGCATCATGCCATGTTTAATGTGCATTCTACTATTAGTCAATGTAAATCCAGGAATTTTAAGAAGATATATACTATTAGAAGAATAATGAGTTTTCTAGAAATACAACTACATCAATGTTGTACTGAACAATTAATTTGTAGAGCATCTGTTTTGTTTTGATATACTCTTGATATTAAGTTGAAGTAAGTATATTATATTTCATAAGCGAAGAGATGGTTGTTCTGTAGAGAATATATTTGGCACTTGAGGTGTTTTATGTTTGCCACTACCATGTAGTTATTTTTCACTTTAAGAACCTAGGACCCACACCTCTGCAATTCTGGTGTAGCTGTCCTCTACAATACCACTGGAGTTCAGCAAGTTGCAGTGTCATTTTTTCACATACAACATTAGTTTCATGTAGTATTTCATCTTAATTGCAGAGTGAGCCACAGAAAAACTCATTGTACTCCCTCTCCAATATAACAATGTTCAATTAAATATACAAGCAATATTCGAGAGCTGGATATGTTTTTAAAATATTCAAATTTTATTTCCCGACAAACTGATAAAAGAGAAACAATTTTCAAAGCTGACCAAAATGTCATCTTTGGTATATTTTACATCTTTGATAAGCTTGAAAAAAAAAGGTTCATGTTTTTAATCATTAAAAGATATTTGTATTAATTAGAATTTATTATCAATTTTCAACATGCGATTTAGATAAATATTGTTTACAAACGTTGCTGCTATGAAAATTGTGGTATAGTAAATCTGTGATTTCGTGCCGTAATATATTATATTTATAACACAATAAATGATAATTGTATTTGTTTATATATTTAAAGCTTTCGGGCTAAGATGCTTAAGACTGGCATATATATATAAAAGTTAAGTTTAGAAAAGGTTGGTATCAACCTTTTCTATCAAAATCTTTGTCTCGTGTCTAAGCTTGATTATTTATTAGATATCTGTTTAAAATCTGATTGGCTTTCTCTCTTATAATTGCGCATGTGAGAAAGGCTAGCATACTTTCAATTTATTATTAATTAGAATTGTAAATATGAAGTTCAAAAAGGAGTTAGTACTTGAGTTGATAATTTAATGGAATCTCAGTTTTGTATATGTTGGATAAGTTATATAATTAGGGGTGAAATGATTTTTTCTTTTAAAATTACAAACACAATTCATTTATTAACTAAAATAATATGTTAATAATTATTAAGTATTGTAAATATAAGAATTCTGGTTTGGCTAAGATAAATAAAAACAATGAAATAATTTTATAAATTATTAAAACCGTTACTCTTTATTTTGCCTATTAATATCTTAGGTATATACTCCTTGATAACATTTTGGAATAAGTCTATGAAATTAGGAAAAAAACATTAATAAGTTATGAAAAAATTAGCATAAGACTATTTTCATAGGACAGAACATGACAAATGATTATTTAATTATCTTAGAATTTCTCTGCAGTCAAAACATTTGGAATATATCTAACATTGAATGCAATAAACCACATTTAACTTTATAAAGAAATATCATTCCTTAAAAACAGGGGTTGATTATGCACATGTATATGGTATTGGCTGTAGTCCAGTAATAATATTAACACTCTTCAATATATAATGATGGTATAGCCATGAATGTGATAGCTTCAATTTCCAGCTAAAAAAGTTTAAATAGAAATTAGGGATTAATAAAATTTATAATGTAGCTGTAAAATTGAAATTTTTAAATATATTGTGTTAAGAAGTAGAAAACAAATGACAAACTATTTCTGTCAATAATCAAGTGTTATGGCATGATCATAGTATTCTTCTGTCTAGTTATTATAAATGAAGGGTATTGCTGCCTTGAATACTATTTGTCCTCCTGAATAATTTATAATTTGATTACCTTATATTCTTCTGTCTTTTATGAAATTGACATTTAAGTATTATAGTAGCATTAATTCTATTTTTCAAGATCTTCTCCCCTTTCAAAGTTTAAATATATTAATTTATCACAGTAGTTGTTCAGGATAGTAACATTTATTATTAAAATAATTTTTGAATCTAATGATTACTAATAGAGTTTTCTCCTGAGAAAGTATATAACTAGTTAAATTTTCAGCATTCAATTCATTATTTATTACTATTTTTTTAGTTATTGTTTTATGTTGGATTATGGAACCAAATTAATAGTTTGAAACTGACTTTTTTATATATTTATTATTTGATAAAACTGCTTTCTGATATTCAGTTATAAAATATCATGATAAAACACATATCTTTTATGCTAATTATGGACATTTTGTATTATTAAATATTACATTTGATGACTTCAGTAATTGCATAGAAGTAATTTACTTATACAGAAACCTATTGTAATCTTGATTAATCCATGTATACTAGATAGATATAGCACTAGTATCAAAGATTGCAATGAATAGCTCTGGAATAGAATAGAGTAAAATTATTGCTCATAGAGCAGAAATTAAAAATAAGGGAAATCATGTGATGCTTTATTTGAAATAGAATTTAAGTCTTATATAAACTACAATATTATATTTGAATTTCATAAGTTATTATAGTCTGAAATATTCTTAGTTATGAATATTTGGAAGTAGATACATTTGTCAATTTATTGTCAATCATTTTTCTATTAGTTGTACTTATTCAATATTTAATTGCTTTACTTGGTTTGAAAATGTTGAACTTTTATTATTAGCAAAATAGTTATAAATAAAGTATTTATGACTGACATTGCAATACATTATTTGACAGATACTTTTAAATATGTTATATATTTATATTTAATAGAAAAAAAGCATTATTCAAGTTTTCAATCTAATAGCTAGTGTTTATGCCAAATTAAAAAGTGTTTTGTAATTGTTAAATTTTTTTAGATGAGTTTCATTTGAATGTAAATGTTTATTGTAAATAGGCATATGGTATAGCCCAAATACAGAAAGTTATTTTAAATACTGCAGATAAGTCTTATTAGAAATGAATGTAATGATTTTGTAATAGTTGCTATTATGAAAGGCACTGGTTTTCAAAGCAGATATTTTTAGAAAGAAGTAGAACTTTATACAATGATAAAAGTAAACAATATTTTTTTGTAAATTAGTGAGGTAAAGGTTATATAAGCAGTCAGAAATTTGAAGCTTGATTGTATGAATAAAAAAGTAGCAACAACCAAATCTTAGTTGATTTAGTAGATTTTTTTGTTTTTATCTTAAAATAGTTGGAAATAATTAATTACTATAATTTAAATTAATAATTCAAAAATTCCAAATTTTTGAAAATAGCATTTTTGATTTATATCTTTTAAAAAATAGTAGCTGGAAATCTGTGAGTATATTATATTATATAGATATAAATTGTAAAATTATTACTTATTCATCTTTTTTATAAATTGTAAATAAAATGGATTTCATAATTATGTTAATACATACAAGATATAAATTTATAAAATTTAAATATTTACAATTTTAAAAGATAAAGCAAATTAAAATATTTACATAAGAAATATTACAAAACAAAAGATTAAATAGCCTTCACTCTGACTATTCACCATAAGAAATTATATAAGATATACATCATGACAGTAATATTATCACTATCTTTTACACTTGTGACAGCAATGTTCATTATCACTATCATAATAAAAAAATAATATCAGTAATTAATAAGATTTAAGACATTATATCATTTGTAACTCATAGCAAATATTTTTTATATTTTCAAAAAAAAATTATGGTTATAGCGATATTCACAACCACTATAAATATTGAAGCAGTCAATCTGTGATTTAGATTGGGCTTCATGACCCAACATATCAACTAACCACCCACTAAAGTTCAAGCTTCGCATCCCATCTCATTTTTTTGATTATTATAAGTATATTAGGTATATAGATATCAAAAGTATGTACAAACATCACATTATTAGAATTCTTGTTAATATTTTAAAAACAGAAATCATGTATGTATGTAGATATATATATATACAGAGGATGTGGATGTGTAATATTGTATACTATTATTATTATTATTTTTATAATATGTTTTCTTTTATTATTTTATGTATAAAAATGCAAGAAAGGTGATGCAACATGTTTAGAAGGTTCTAGAAACCACTTAGAAACTATAGGCGGAAGCAATCCATTAATCGAATTTGTTATTATTGCTTTCTTCAATTAAAATTATTTAAATTTAGATTCAAAACCACTAATGGAAATTTTGTTTATTTTAGTTATCTATTCAAATTTATTTTGAAAACTAGAAATAGATTTGCATATATTTACAAACCTTATTGACCACTTGCATCTTATTTTAATACAAGACAAAGGCAGAGTTTGTTCAATTCAATTATGCAAAATAAGCCTATATGGATATTGCCTCATAAAAGCATTCCTGGTATAATTTGGTAGAATATAAATAGGGCCCAAATTAATATAAAAAAATACAGTTTTATTTTAAAAAGGAGTCACCAACTTACTTCATGCCATTGAGAATTTTAATATCATGCTCGAGTAGAAGGAATCTAAGCACCCTTGCCTGATCTTTTCAAGATTGTTTCCTCATCAGAATGCCATTCAGCTACCATCCATCAATGAACTATCTCAAATTATAGATGAAATAGTGATTCCTGAAGAAAGCTACCTGCCACCAGATAAAGTGCCTAATGCCCATGGATTCCAGTGATTATTGTACAAGCATTGACATGTAAACTCATCTGATCCCCAAAGCATCGAAAGATAATCAATAACTGCTGCCACCAAAGACTTTGTAGTGCATTAAACTAGTTCGTAAATTTAATACTCAAATTATATTCTATCTTAGCTTGAATCTCTATGTTCTAATATAATTGGGCATGGCATGAAGTCATTGACCCATCATATAATCAAATCTATATTAGCAACTCTCTATAATCTAATTATAACCATTACGTATTTTCTTTATGCTCTATTTTATTCTCATACTTTGATGTGGGAAACTTATTAATTATTATTAGTATTTTATATGTTATATTTTACTCAAACTTACATTAATATGCCAATCGAACTCGACCTCATATGCCTGTCCACCAACCTCCATGGAATAAAACCCCTTTTTCTTTTGTTAGGAATATTAATGTTTCAGCCAGTTTATTGATTATAAATGTGTATGCCTGATAACTTGAATGACATTTGAAGAATGTATGTATTTTATGAAGTTTTAATTTATTTTTTGGTAGAGTGCAATGAATCTACTATCTCACTCAGTAGAGTGAAATTAATGTTTTTTATTTTATTTTTTTAATGCTATCAAATGACCTATTTGTTTTCTTGTTATTTCAATCATTGAATGACCACCATCTGAGTAGTTTATAATTGTAGTTCAGGTCACTCCCTCATAGAGTGTCTTTGGTTGAATATACTCCTGACTTAATAAATGAATGTGGGATTTGTTGTTTTGTCAGATATTTTGAAAAGGAGGGAATTATTTAAAGTCAGAATTGTTTTATGTTATTTATTAATTAACATATACATAATTCCAGCTTAATGCAGGTTTAGAAATTAAATCATATCATTGCAATAAATATCAAATTATTGCAGGCAGTAAATTATATTAACATCATTAATAGCATCCTTTTGGTTGTTGTGTTACTGGCATAGGTTAGTCTTCCTAAAGTTAAGGTGCTTCTCGGATGGGATATTCGGAAGTCCGGACCCATTTTATATATATATCTCACTTCCAAGAATGGGTGGTCATGCTTCCCTGGAATATTTAATTAGTGTATGGTGTGCTCTATGTCAGGATGATCCCAAAATGCCCGGCCCTTCACAATGTCCTACCTGCTCCTCATTTAAGAACTGCTCTGAATGAATAGAGGGTCTTAATCCACAATTTTTCTGCCATGATGAAGTACTATCTTGGATAAAAGAAGAGAATCGAACTAACAGCTGCCATCATGTCAGTACCGCCATTTCTTATAAGTTTAACTATATGCCTATGTGATATCCTTATGTAATGCTGTGATAATTATAAACTTGTGCTCTGTCTGAGTATATGAAAATTTCTTGATCTTAAGGATTCCAGCTCGCATTTTTGAATCTCACTTTTTCTTTACAAATGAATCTCCCATGTGTAAATATTTCGTAATGATTATTTTAAAATAAATATTGTAACCAAGAGATCTTATTAATTTGACCCATCTCTTTTGTAAAATATGTATTCTAGTCTTTATAGTATAAATATAACTATTAAATAACTAAATGTGTGGTTTATATATAAATAAATCACAGTGATACTTTCATGACCATATAAGCATGAAAGCTTAATAACAAATGTAACTAATTGAGGTTAGATCAATATAATTAAATTTGTTATCAATTATTCATCTATATATCTTTGTATAAAGAGCATTAATATGGTTCTAGTGTAAAATATTTATAAACAAGTAACTGGCATATTAACACCATACCAGAGTTACTTGCACACCCTAAAATATATATGTTAATCCAAATAGAATATATTATCACCTTGAGCATCTGTAGTACAAATACTTTGAAGTTAAGGTTTTGATTACATATATTATACGCTCCACCCTCACATGTAACTTATGTATATATGTAATTTTATTATTTTATTAAATTGTATATTTTAATTTCTTTTTTATTCGAATCATTATATTATCCACTTCAGATCCCATAATTTACTGATCATAATTTTCAGCATTGCTGGACAGGGTTTAAACTCAGGTTTCAAAAAATGATAAATTTAGTACTTGTTAGCTAGCCTTTTGTATTCATAATTATATTAGTATTCCTTATGACCTTTTTTTAAATTCATGCCATTATGTCACCAACCTTTTAGAGTTCTTATGTTTCTCCACTGTGTCTCTGGCCCAGGAATTGAATAAATTCATTTGTATCATCGGGAATGTTCTTCATAATGTTATAGTTTTGAGGAATGGGAAAATAAGTTAGAATAAATGATTGCTCCTGACCTGTGTATCTCGGGCATGACTGGATTCAAGATACTTTTGCTAGGATTCTAAGTCTTGTTGGATGAACATACAATTCTGACCAGTACAATATAAACTAATACTAATAATTATTAAAAAATTTAACACATAAAATCATACTTAAGGGAATATGTATTTTGTTCATATACCAACAAAATATTTTACCTTTATCTCCCAGGTATATCTTAATATCATAGTATAAAAATTAATAATGAAATATATATTCAATGGAATAACTTCCTTCATGATTTCGTAAGTTATTTACTACAAAATCTTTATAATGACACTATAACTTTAACTTTTGTTAAGTTTAAATAATCATATATTGCTTGCATGTGTTGTATTTATCTAATTCAATTTCCATCATAATAATAGCATTCAGATGTTGCATTCAATCATTCTCTCACAAACAAAAATATGCATTTAACGTTTTATTGATCTCCATAGTTAGTACAACTAGGAATATCAAATCATTCTTTTATCTTCTTAAAATAATTATCCTTTGTGATAAATTTTTATTGCTTCTTGCATTCAACAAATACTAACAACTTTCTATAGTCCAGCTATTATTCTTATCAACTTTTAAAACTATAACATTCACAATGTAAGATCCAATGGTGATAAGCAGTGATTAAAGTGAAGGATACAAATATGGCAATAATTCAGGCTAATACAAAATATCATTGTTTCAGTGCTTAAGGCCACATATTATTGTGTCTACCTTAAATTTTGGTCATGGCTTCTATCTGAGCACTTACTGAACTATGAAAAGAAATGACATTGACCATGTACTAAAATATGATATCTCTGCTATCTGTATTTTATTCATTAATTCATGACAATATACTTTATAGATAATACTTCCTCAATATTTCTATCACCCAAGATTTTGTTTCACAACTATTTTTCTGAACCACTATACTTCATCTTCCATACTCACAATACTTCTTTTGACATTTAAACAAATTCTATCCACTTTACACAAAATAATTTCTAAACTTCATTTCAAAGAAAAGATCTAATATAAAATCAAGAAGGTTCAAAGTATTGTATACACAAATGATTTTATAAAATTCATCTTTATCACACATTCAATTATTTTATGATATTAAATAATTCGAGATCAGCATGTTCATTTTTTGTATCTAAACAGATACTGTCTAAAATAATATATTGATAATTCATCATAATAGCTAAAGCTATACATACTTAACATTCATAAATTATCTAAATAATTTTAGATAACTCATATGGTATGTTTTATACCTTCATATGACATTCCAAAAATGATTAATATAATATCATATAAATATGACACCATCAGATTTCAATAATCATGCAATATGATAAACAAACAACAATACATAAAATATTATTAAAATGAATAACAATTTATCTTAATCCTAAAAATATTAGGATTAAATATGGCAAACTCATCTTCTTCACAGTCATCCAAACATATAAAAAGTTATGGGCATATTTTTTATTTACCTTTCAGAAAATGTTAAATTTTCTGATATCCAATGTTTTTGTTTATTTCAAATAAAACTAATCAAACCTTAAAACTACAACTTATTTGTAAAAACAACATATTAATTTACATATTATTTCTAAAAAAATATTAATACTAAATAGAAAATGATAAAAATGTAAAGCTATGTTAGAGTTCTTGTCTTTTTTTCTTGATTACTGCTCTGCTGAAAAAAAAGGGAGAGAGCACTGTTGCTATTGACTACCAAAAGTTTTTACAGCAAAGAGATTTCTTTCTCTTCTGCTTTTTAAATGACAAACTCATCAAAATGCAAAAATTAATCTTTTAAAATCCCATTGAAATTTTGTCCATCGATACTTGATAAAAGTTCATCTAAGAATATTTACTTAGTATATCAAGGAGAACACAAATTTTCAGGAAACATCCATAATAAATAATTATTTTAACAGGTAATTTCTTTTCACATTCAAACATTTTTCACTCTGATCCAGACTTTTCCTAAAATATGATAATAAATAATATTTTTTTAAGGAAGTACTTGTAAATATTTTATAGAACAATATCTCTTATTATTTCATTAATTTTCAGCAAATAGGTTTTCATTCAAACTTCTTTTCCAGGTATATCCATGCATTAGGATAATAATAATTTATAATATGACCGTTTTTTAAATTTCAAGCTTTTTTTCCTTTTCATATGCACACATATTTATTAATTAGTTTCTTGCAAGATTTTTATAGTTTTTTTTATTCAGATATTTTATTAAAGACTAAATTAAAGAGAATTTTAAAATAATATTAAATGTTCATTCTCTCTCTAAACAGGTAATTCTTTCAATGCAAAATAATAAAAAAAACATTTTCTCTTCATTTGACATGCATAATTTAAACAATATATATTTATTCAGCTGTTTGTTTCACTTCTTAAAAAGATTAGTAGCAAAAATATTCTCACTGACACATTTGCAGATAATAAGAAAAAAATGTGCACATTTGTAGAATTCATTCTTGGGCATTAATTTACTTGCAAAATATAATTTTCTTTCTTCTCTTCCTTTTAAATAAATATTAACTTTCCAAATAGCTTTTAACAACTTTCCTCAAAATAACAGTGGTACATAAGTCCCACAACAGTTTATATTTATGAGGGTTTATCATCAATACTAAATACGATTGTCTTTTCATTTCATTCATACAGATGAAATTAAATAGAAATTTCTTACAATAGAAATTTCTTACAACTCCTATGTAGGTTTTTCTTGGCTGTATGGCTCCAGTTTTTACAGTTTCTACTTTGTATTAGTGCATTGGTTAGATAACTAGTATCAGTCTCCATAATTATCACAGTTTAGTTAAGTTTCAATATGAATTCACTGACAGGGAATTAATTCTTTTAGTCTATTATGGGATACATTACACTTAATTTTATATTTGAAATAAAATAATAGTTTTTACTTCACCTTTGATTAGTAATTAATTGAGATTGCACTTTACGCAAAAAAAGTGAAGCTTGTCTAAATCTTACAAAATTAAAAGTAGCTATGATTATGGAGACTCAAGGTCTCCGAAAGCGCTAAGCCATATAACTTTGTAAGATTTAGACAAGCTTCACTTTTTTGCATAAAGCGCAATCTCAATTAATTAATTTTATATTATAAATCATTTAAAATATACTTTACTAATAAAATAAAAATATTTTTAAAAAACTTAAAACTTTACTTAAATGATTTTGACCAATTCTAAGTAATTAATTAATTAAGAAATAAAGAATAATTAAGACTAACTAAAGTGAGCTAAAACATCTGTATATATAATCTTTTTCCCTTGTTAGCTGATTGGCTGCTAACATTTGTCTTCAGACACTGATTTACGTATAGATTAAATTCATGTCTACAATTTATTTTCTAAAATAATTTTACTTTAATTATCTTTCATATTTAATATTTTTACTTAATACTTTATTTAATTACAATATAAAATACATTTATTTAAACACTAAAAAATGTTATTACTCATCTTAATAATAACTTTAGAATACAAAATAGTATTTAAACACTATGATAATGTTGCTACATTGTTAAAATAAAAATTATAAAAAAATATTTTTTCAACATTTAAATGTGCCAAACAATATTAACAAGGAACTAAAATTAATTTCATCTGTCTAGAATATGTACGCTTCCAGACACCTACATACACATATTACACACTATGACATCATTTTAGAACATTCCAGAATAATTAAGTAATGCTTATTTAAAATAAACAAATAAAATTATTTAAAACTTATTAGAAAACTTATATAATATTAAATATTACAGTTAAACTATTATTTTAACATTTTATTCTTTACTTAGAATAAACATTAATTAAATCCATACTTCAAGTAATAAATTATATACTACTTTTATTTTTAAAATTATACTAACATAACTGTAAAATATTTTATCTTGTACATAAAATTAATATAATATACTATTGACTAATAAAAATTTAATTTTTTTTTTTTTTTTTACAAAACTAGCTATTTTAAACCCTTTTAAAAAGGACTGTGGCAAATGGCATGATCACAATATATAAATATATTTTATTTAAAGGAAGGGTATAGCTTAAATAATATAGTTGTAGGGCATTTAAAAATATTTCATAAAGATTTCAGTTAGCATTATACTTTGTTTTCATTTAATATATACAATATATGGTATACATTTATATGTCTATGCAAATATATCATATAAAAAAACATGTACAAAAGATCGTGTATTCAAATTAAATTTCAAATATATATAAATGAAAAAAAAAAACCATATATGTATAATATACTATATCATATTGGTTAAAATGTACAAAATAATTGAATAAAATGCAGAGCATTAGAAAACTATGTAATTCAAAGATCTGATTGTGTCATTCATAACATTGAGGACTAAAGATTTAAAGTTACAAATAAAAAAAACTTTGTTCTCTTTCTTACTAGTAGAAGAAAATTATTTTATGGTATAATCAGTCTTGAATTATCAAATATTATATATATCTCAAATTTATAGTTAAATCTTAATGTTTCAACATCTGACTCAGTTGAAGATATATCATTTAAAATCATTAATAGTATTACTTTGAACTATTTTTGTAACAATAATGTTTGCGCTAAGTCATTTTATTTTCACATATATATGTGTGTGTGTGTCTGTTTATATATGTTGCTTGTAAGAGGGTGTTGCATGTGTTTGTATGTGAATGCATTAAAATCAAAATTAAATTTATTTTACATGTAGATTGCTTTTAAATTACTGAAATATGCAAATAATTTATTTATATAATATATATTTTAGGAGAGAATCTTGACCGCATGGCTAATATATTTACTAATACTATGCCTGAAATTAGTCCTCGTGGTTAGTATTAAAAATTAATTATATTTTGTATGATTCATTTACATCCCTTTTTTAAAAAATAATTCTTATATCAAATTATTTAATTGAATAACTAAAATATTTAAGATAATCATATGTATTTTTGAACTTTTCTCTTTTAGTGCCATAATATAATTAATTAGCCTCAAAATAAAAATCTTTTAAATGTTTTTTTTTTAATTATTGCTGTCTATGATTTCACTTTTTCATTAAAGCTTTTTATAATTTTTTGATTTCATCTGGCTATCTTGTATGGACATATTTTCTAGATTAGTAATCATTAAATTTTTCTACATTATATGCCACATTTAGTATCTGCTTTTTTACAATGGCTTTTATATTTGATCTTATTTATGATGTTTATATATTCAAACCTTTTATTTTTAAATAATTTGTTTTTATTGTTATTATTTTTGTAATCTTTCATTAATTTATCAGAATATTCATTGTTTAAAGCAGATTTTAATAGACCGAGTTGCAAGTCTGAATGTGTTGAAACTTTATAAAATATTATGGTATTAGTCAATTATGCATAATAAAAAATCTATTCAATAAATGGAAGTTTTTCATCTGACAATATTTTCTGCTCGATTTAAATTTTGTAGCCAGAAAACTGAATTTTCTGGCATTAACTATAATGCTATCTAGCTACAAATTACATAGATGTTCTGTGTAGCACTTAAAAAATAAAACAAAAAAATGTGTAACATTAATCTAGCTAAGCATTGTAATGGAAAATAAATTCACTAATAGTTATTATTATGGTAAAAATATATATATAAAAATTTGTGCTTTGCATAACTCGGATTGTTTTTTCCTTCTAATACATAGAGATATATTTATTATATAATATTGTTATGTACCATAAATGAATGAGATAACATTTGACTTAAAAGATGATAAATAGAATATTTTTTGATTATTGCTAATAATGATTGGAATAGCAATTTTTGAGCAGAACAGATCTGTCTATGAATCAGTAGATAATATTAGCACAAAGCACTTATATTATGCACAACAGTCTTATATCACTACTAATCCTAGTTAGTATTAATACTTCCCAAAGTGTTAATTTATAATATTGCAATTTTCATTAATATGACAAATATTTTACTATTACAACACATGAGAGAGTCATTATTGTAGTTAATTAGTTTTTCCAGTTGTGCTTTCCTTTTATATGTATATCACTTTTGGATTCACTTGAAGAAATGCTCTCTATTAAAACTATGCTACTGATTTTCAATCATTATGATAATTTTCTTTTGGGAAATTAATTATTTGAATATTTGAGGCCTAGTTAAATAGGAAATGTTAAACAAGTAACTATATTTTAATCTTCAGCTGGAATAATAATGTTTTATCTCTTGGTCATTCATTTCAATAATTCACAATATATTGTAGATGAGCATCATACTATTAAGTTTCAGATATTAGATTTTTATTTTCAGATTTGATCTTTAGTTAATTAGAAAATAGAAGGTAAACATTTGATTAGGATAAGAATGTGTAGTTGCTGCTATATTAGACCACAATCTGCCCTGCATAAATGGTTTAACCAATTAAATTATAAATATTTTGCAGATACTATCATACAGTTTTCAGGATTGTTATATTCTAAAACAAGAGCTCCCTTCTATGCAGTTTCTCTATTGCATGATATGTTCTAATTTTAAAGTTAATTTTTTAAACATTAGCAGAAACTTCATAAGAAATGATTAGTACCATCTCTTTTTCATATTTGATAATATTGAAAGAACTAAGAAGGAATAATGTGTAGGTTTGGAATTTTTGTTATATAATGCATACATTTTTATCATTAAGTCATTTGACTGCATTCTTTCTTCTTATTTTTTTTTTTTGTATTTTATTTGAATGAATATAAAAGAAACATTATTTGATACAGTTTTTAATAGTATTAGTTTGCCTAATCATTTAAGAAGTAATCTTTTAAACTTGACTTAGAATGTATAGATCATTCATCAGTTTTATAAAATACTACTATTATATAAAAGTAAAGGAAGTCAGGAATATATTTTAACTAAATATCATTTAGTTTTATAAAGTTTTAGCTGCTACTAGTTTTATACTCAAATTATTTTGTGATATTTTTTATTGCCAGTTTAAATATTTAATTTACTTGTTTTTTAATAATTGGGATTGGTTAATATTTTAGTTTCAGTAAAAATAAAACAAATATTATCAAAACATTTTGATACATTGACAGAGTAAGCAGTAATTATGCAAGGCTTAACAGAATTTGCTTTGTTTTCCTCAATTAGTTTGATGAAATTTTTTTTTCCTTCAGCATTAGTTTGCATTCCCTGTTTTTTGCACTATTGGCATAATCCATATCTTATTTTTATTCTGAATATATCTTTGTTCATTTGTTTCATATTTTCTCTTCTATGATAGTTTTTTTTTGGTAATAATTAATGAAAAATTAGATGCCAGTCTACATACAATTTTATTGATAAAATTAGTTTTAACTGTAAAACTAAAACAGTTACATTAATTACTTCATATCCCAGTTTTTAAACACTAGGGAAATAAAAGCGATCTTACTAATTTAATGCATTATTTGCTTTCAAATAGTAGCTGATAAAATGAAGATAATTATTAGATTCCTGTGATATTGTCTAATTATTTAGAGAAAGTAATAACTAGAACAGATTACAATAAGTAGAATTTTTAATATATTTTAGTTTATGAGATTTGATCTTTTATATAATTATGTGAGCAGTTTCAATTACTTTATTAAAGTATAAAGATTAGCCCAAATCTGTCATGCTACTCACACTTTAGAATATAAATAGCTTTTATTTGTAAATATTTTTAGTATTTTAAATATTAAATCAATCTGTGTGCAGTAGCTTTCTCAGATTAAAATCATGTTAATAATCATAATTCTCTGCTTATCAATATTCAATCAGAATAAATATATCTTATTCCATTTTTCTATAAAAGTATATGATCATTTTGCAGCCAGGTTTTATCTGTCATTTTTCTAACTTTTTTTCCTTTCTTATTAAAATTTTATGCAATATTAAACTCTAACTATTATGTTTTTGAATACTACAATTATTAAACTGAAATATAGTTGTTCCTGCTGTGATATTGTTTATTATTCTCTATTCATATAAAAATTGGATATTGAAGATTGATTAACGACTATGGAGCTAATTCAGGATATTAAAACTAATGAAAAAGTCAAAATGAATGTTCAATTAGATTAGATTTGAATTCTTATTTAAAGCACAAATAATTCTATTGAAATTGATATACTTTAGTTATATCTTTTCCTTTTATAACAGAAATAAAATGAATGAATTTTTATTATTGCAAAAACAAATATGCTGTGAAAGCCCTAACAGGTAAGTTCATTCTAAAGAAAGGCTATTCATATGTTTATAGGGAGTTGGGATGTTATATATATATATATATATATTGTAACCTTTTGATTGGTTATCCACAGGAAGAATGGTATATAAAATGTAAATCACAGCTCCAAAATTTTAAATTTATACTTTAAGATAATAGCAATGCCCTAAACTAGGATAAAGGGTTTAAAGATGGAATTCTGTAGAGATTTAAATAATTGTTGTTATTTACAATCATTTTTAATATAATCTACTATATCAATCTAAATAAACATTCGTTACCGACAGATTTGACTTTTTTTTTTTTTTTTTATGCATCTAAAATTGTAGTTAATGAAAGAAGAAACAATTATTAACTTCAAAATAAGAATTCATTTTGAAATGATTGCAATTATAATATTTTGTAAAAAAAATATTTATTCTTAAAATTTATATTCAAATTCAATTACTAATGTCATTTATTAAAAATGATATGAACTGAAACTTGGCCTTAAAGTAATGATTTACATTAATTTTGTTCATAAATTTTTTATTGATGTCAAGTATTTTCAAATAGAAACCAAAAAAAAATCTTTTTTTTTTCCCCCGGTGTCGTAACATTGGCTGGGACGCAAACCCGCAACCCGGGCAACTGCTTGTAAGGCAGTCACACTGACCTCTCGACCACCAATGCAAGACAAAAAAAAAAAAATCTTGAAGTTAAAAATTGTAAAAGTTGGTTTGGGAGGTAAACCAATCAAATTTAAGGAAATCGTTTGCTGATGTCAGCCCTTTAATATACTACATTTTAAGCAATTCGAGGCTGATTTACAAGATATGAAGAAGATGATTATGGTCTTATGTAATCTAGAAAATAAGAAAAGAAATCTCCAACACGGAAAACCAGAACAATAAGCATGATAAACTGTCAGGCAAAAGATTTACGGTTTACAAAAAGTGCAAACACAATAATTTAAATCAATTATTGGACCCTAAAAATAAATACAGGTGAGCAAATTAAAATTGTGAAAAACTGCCAAAGCATTTAGAAAGAATTAGTCATATAAATAGAAAAATATTAAGCATATAAAAATACAATCTCACGATACACTCTCTAATAAATAGTATTGACAGCAAACTTGGAATCTTAAAACTATGATTCTGAGACATATTAATACAATGAAAAGCAAACAGAATACATGTTCTAAATATTTTAAACTTAATAAACAAATGATATAATAAAAATATGTTACATTTAAGATTAAGCTTAGACTTAAAATTTTGTCCTGGAAAGAATAAAGGAAACACGTTACCTTGAGGTATAAATTTACAATTAGCTGATATCTTCCAGCACAGCATATATAGTTTATTCCATGGGGAACTCTGGCGAAGCCTTTAGGCTTTCATGTTGTAATGGTCAGAAAACGTGTGACTTGTAAACATAGTGCAGCACCAAAGCCACCCGTGGTACTGAGTTCGAACATAGTTTATCGGTTCCACAATACAATCCACGAAACAACGCATCTGATGCGACATTAGTAAATATTTCCTTAGGCACGGTGGTCAGGGATATGCAAGAGACTCATGATTTTATTCTCGAGTTAGCCAATAACCAAACTAATATTAATTAAACATTCATATTTACATAATCGAGGAAATATTATATAGAATGGGTATCGAATAAATGAAACGCAATGCAGACATATAGTTTAAAATTCTTTATTAATACATTTTAATAAAACAAACATTTACTAATAATATTTTGTGGATTTAAAGCTTCAGTAGCGGGATTTGCGACATGATTATATTTTAAAGAATACATTTATTTATTTAGACATTATTTTATATTGATGATTTCAGTAGCGGTATTTCCGATACTGTAATGTTTACAAAGGAAATTCACTTATTTGAAGGCTTAATCTAGCTACCTAAAATTCTCGAGTAAGTATTTCTAATGCATGCCTTGGGGAATTTATACCTTTGCAATGCAAGAGTCTAAAGTAAGATTTAAGAGTGGCGGACATATATTTATTTAATTAAACTATTTATTTTATGATTAAGGGCAACATTTATTTGAGAGTGAATTACGAAGATAATGCAGAGGCGGAGTGATATATAGAATAATAGAATTGAGCAAAGGAACAAGTGGTATGCTTTAGAAAGGCGATATGGAATGGCAGTATATTGAAACTGCAATGCCGCGAATGAGTTTATAAAACTGTCGGGCTGGTCTCTGCCGCGGCCCGACGAAGTAAGGTGTCACATAAGCATAACCATGGACAAGCGGTACGTCTCGCAATTTGCCAGCTGGCTGCATGACAGGTCAAATCCTACGGGAGCATTTATTATGTCCGCTTGTGTAGGATGACGGGGGTTAATTTCAACCCTGAAGAATCCGGAATATTTACGGCGGAATAGATCATCGCGTCTCTAAAACGTAACACATGTATACTTATAAACGATTATGATAAGATTTAAATGGATTTCTAATTCGGCCCGACATTATCAACATTTACTAAAGAACGTTGGTGACTCTCAAAGAAATGTAATTTTCTGGAATTATTCATGATGATTTACTGTATACAAAACATATCTAAACTGGGAATGATTACAACTAATATGCCAGCCATTTGCGAAGTTGTAGACCCCTGCATTACAATAAATGAAGCATTGAATGCGTGTCGATTTATATGAAAGTTAAGTTATTAAAGAAAGTAAATATTAATGAAAATTTGACACGCATTCATTGTTTTAAACGATCATAGATTTAAACTTTGAAAATAGAAACAATTGTGAGCATGCAATAATTAAATAATAAATATAGATAAAATGTAGATTTTAGAAATACGCACCCCAGATAGAGTGAGGTAAGCTAGATTATTAGAGAAATTTACATATTAAATTAATTATTCAATTTATTTATACAAATGGTAGTTTTTGCATTTTATAATTTAGATAAGTAGTATGAAGAAGAGCTATAGCATATTATTAGAGTACTCTAGAGTTTGAACACAGACAGGTACCTGTTTTATAAGAAGTTTTCTTATTCCATGAGTTTAGCAGCAAAAAGTTCACGAGTGGCAAGTCTTTTTTGTATTTAGATATTTCATTTAATTTCACAGCAGCAGCAGCTTTTTCATTTATTTCAGGCAGCAGATCTTCATGGTGAATTTATGATGGGCAATGGAAAGTTCAGCATCCGATAGGCCATCTCCCGATGGAGAATAATCTAGGTGCTTTACTCGGTCATACCTTGGCAGGAACAAATTATTTTTATATTTTTGGAGACTCTCAGTGATCGAGAGCAAAGCTAAAGTTTAAGTGAATGTCTCCAGCAAGTCTAAGATGGCCTCTTTTTTTATCTTGATCTTTCACATTTTTGTTAAGATATTTTTAGGTTCTATTTAATCTGCCCTGAGGATAATCATTGCATTTAGTTGGTTTTTTTAATTAAAGAAAGCTGCCGTTCTATTGTTTACATTTTACATTTACTAATTACATTTTTGGGGAAATTTTCTTTAATTAATGTATTATCTATCACTGACCGATGCTTTTAAATTTCAAAAACAAAAAAGGAACATAAGATTATTTTAACTTTTAATTAAATATTACATCAGATATTTTTAGAATTATTATTAAATGAAATTTAAACAAAGCAATAAATACGAACTTTATAATCCAAAATAAATGATTAAAATTATACAAAATCATATAACTAAAAGAAATCTAAATTATATTATTTTATCCCTATTTATTGCGTTTAATTTGAGATCGAAATATGTGCGTGTTTATGCTGAATTCTGCATATATTTATACATTTTTTATATTGTTACACACACAATTCGATATCAAAAAGTTTAAACATGGGCGGGATAGACCGGTCAGTGAGAGACAACAGAAAAAGGTGAAACTTAAGATTCGAATACGAATCTTACTGTTTCAATGTTTACGAGAAGGCAGGTGGCACTGTTGGGGAACAGTTTCAATTTGAATTCTTATGGCATGATTTTGAAGGACAATTTGGCTCCGGGATCCATCTTTAAGTTGGCCTAGCTGTCATGGCGAAAATACTATTGAAGCAGCTTTTCCTCTCATATAATTTTGGCATTGAAGAAATTATAACCTCACAGCAAGTCAAACAGTCTTTAAATAACCACACAGCAAGTGAAGCAGTCTTTAAATTGGTGTACAAAAGTGGCCTCCAACTAATTAGCAGCGACAATAATCATAGCTGGTAAAAAATCTCCAATCTCCAGTCTCTTTTTAAACAAAAAAATTATTATCTTTCCAAAACATTTTTTTTTTTTAATTAGTGGTTTTTTTCACAGGGCAACCTTATCTCAGTCTTAACCCTAATTAAAGATACTCTCCAGGGTAAATTTTATTTATAATTAATTCAAAATATTTAAAAACAAATCTCAGCTGAGTAAAAAAAATAATAATTAGAAATTAATTATAATCAGAATAAGAATACAATTAAAAGTTTGTTTATCATTAATCATTCAAAAAAAAAAAAAAAAACAATGGTAAAAGAAAACTACCTTAGAATTAAAATTTATTTAAAAAAAATAGAAATGACCAAATTTTAAAGAATTAAATGTGTGTCATTACACGTACTTTTATAAACAAACTTTTACATAGCTTTCTTTTTAAAATTTAATAAAACCGAAAGTTGGTTTTATTATTATTTATTTATTTTGGTACTAGTCTTATAGCTAAAGATGCCGCTCTATGGTTCCGTTTTGGCGCTAAAACACATAAAAATGCCGTTTCCGCGGCCAACACGTTTATTGTTAGCATTTATTTTATAGATGTTACTAAAAAAAAATATTTACAAAAATACGATTTTGATATTTTTTATTTTAGCATTACAAACAACAGAACACTAAACCTAAACATAACCCTAAAACTAACCATAAACCTAACCGTAACAACTTTTACTTTTTGTTGTCATTCTATATGAAGTAAAAATAGCGGTAAAGCCGTAACCCCAGTAAAAAAATCTCTGATAGAAAATTGATTTTTCTAATAAAGCAAAATAAAAAACACGAATCAAATTGTAAATTGTTTATTTTATTTTACATGTATTATTATCATTTAATTTGTATACATTAATAAAAAATAATATTTAAAAAGATGATTTTGTTTTGTTTTTATTTTCACATTATAAAAAACACATCAAAATGATTAAAATCAATGGCCCGGGAATGTTCATATTTATAGTTTTAGCATGAAAATGGCGCCATCGAACGGCATCTTTATCTATAAGACAAGCACCTTTATTTTTTTATCTTTCAAAAACCAAATTTATTGTACATTTAGACCATAGAAATACAGACCAAAAAGTAAAAAAACAAGTAAATGATTATGCAATAGCATGCAAATAAAAAAAATATATTTGAGTTAATGTTTGCACAGGAAACTTTTGTGACTTGTTTGTTGTTCCAAAAATAGACCATAGAAACCCAATTTGTCTAAAGTTCATAGCAGGGAAGATTAAAATGAGATGCTGTTAGTAGTATTAATATCCGTGTTTGAGTTTTATGAAATGATTAAAAGCAACAGCCACCCAATAAACAGCAAAGTTGCGGGGAGCTCTATCCAATTGCAATGGAGTCCCAGATTTGTGCAGCTGTGAAGGGGTCAGCAGTGCGCATATCTCTATCCCTTTCCTTGTTTAATATTTGGAAAAATGCTGTGAATATATTATTCAAGGTCTCAGCCTGGAACACCAGCTTACAGTGCAATGCCCAGATGGAAAAGTTTAATTATGGCCAAAAGCCGGATCTCAGAGAATATGCCCTTTTCAATTGCTGTCTTGAGGTTCATTTCAATTTGATTTCTTGTCATGTTTTGTTGAAAATGAGTTCTTAAATTGTTCAAAGTTGTGCATTCGAAGAGGAAGTGATTGGTAGTCTCTTCCTGTCTTTGACACAATGTGCAATTAGGGTCAATATCTTGCCCCCTTTTATAGTGGAGGAAGGCATTTGTTGGGAGGGCATGCAGGTTCGATTTCAATAGGAAGTCCACGATTTTTGGTGGCAACTTCCAGAGCTTGGTCATCCTTATCATTCGAGGGATGTTGATTGAAAGGCAGCTGGGGATCCTCTGTTTTTGATGGTCAAGAAGATCAAACACTTCCCAATATGCAAGTTTTCTTTGAAATAGGGATGATGTTGGTTTGATGTTATCAAAGATAAAGTTGATCTGCTGTTGAAGGAGCAAGGCATGTCCTCTGGGGGGTGGCCGATCAGTAGGTTGAATGTTCTTTTCCGGAAGTGGGCATTGAGCACGTTCATTTTCCTTGAAGATGTTGTAGAGTACATTATGGATGCGTTGTAAGTTGAATATAGTTAGTGAGTGTAGTGAGAGACCATTTAATGTTTTGGGCTTTTAGAGGATTCTCAAGCTAATTACGGGTGATCGGCCCGCCCAACACAGTTTTCTACAGGCGTTTTCTACTTTGTTGATGAATACCTTGGTGGGGATGAACCCTGCCAAATAGTATATTATTTTTGGAAGAATGAGAGCATTTAAAAGGGCTACTTTCCCAAATAGGGAAAGGTATATTTTTGACAAAGATGCGATTGTGGTTTCAATTTTCTCTAATAATGAATCCTGTATCTCTTTACGCATCACTGTGTGTTTTTGATAGGTGAAATCCTAGAAATTTCTGTGGCGCTGCTTCAAATCCACCAGAGATCTTCTGGCCAGTAAGAATTGACCAAATAGCTGATTTTTTTGGGTTGACAAGGAAACCAGATAATTTGGCATGGTGATCAAGAAGTTGTTTTAGCTTACCCAGTTCATCATGGGATGAAAGAAACACAACTACATCATCCATATAGGAGATGTGATTGATGTTCTCATTAAGTAGCGCAACAGCGATACCAGAAAACGTGGCCTCGATGTTCAACAGCATTGGATTGATATAGGCAGCAAAGAGAAGTGCACTCAGGGAAGAACCTTGGGGGATGGAGATGTAGGGCACAAAACCCGGGGCAATGCGACCATCTAGGGACAAGAACACTTCCCGATTGTAAAGAGGTTCTCAATCATTTGAATGTATACGGGTGGTACATTTAGCTGTTCCAGAACACTGAGAAGAACATCAATTCTCACGGGGTCGAATGCCCCAGCTATATCAAGTTGGACTGCAATGGGCCGGGACTTCCTTTGTCTCCGCACATGATCGACCAGAAGTCTGAAGCGGCTGACAGCGTCAGATGTTGAAGTGCCTTTTTTTGCAAATTGATAGCGCGAAAGTTGTTTAATTATGTTATATTGAATCTTGTCTTTAATGATGCTCTCGATGATCTTTGTCAATAGAGGAATCATCGAGATAGGACGCAGGTTATTGAAATCTGGTTGTGCATCACGCTTCTTTAAAAAGGGTACCATGGAGATGGGACATAGGTTTATTAGGTGATGACTTCCAGTGGCGATGAGGTCTATCATTCCGTGGATTACTGGGATAGTAAAAGCTCTTAGGTGTAAAAGTAGAAATCTGGGAATTCCATGCATGCCAGGATGGACACTTTCTGGGAGTGATTGCAGTTTGTCAAGAATATCACCATCTGCGATGTTATGTTCCATAGGGTTGTTAGTAACAAAAACTCTACGGATGTTAGTGACACCAATAGGTTGTAATTTTCTTTTGTAAAAGTCTCTTATTTTTGAAAGCATGGAGAGGCCGATATATTGTTTACTGTGTATCTTGATTGAGGAGGGTGCCTTGTTTTGTTGGTTGGATCCTAGGGCCCATCTGATGTAACCTCGAGTCCAGCAGTGTTGATATGCCAAGTAACTGCGCGCTCGTTTAATTGATAGGTATTCAGCCAGGGATTGTTGGGTAGTTTTGTATTGTAGTTTAAGGCGAGTAATTTCTTGGATATTTTGCCTTTATGTGGGCAAATGTTTAAGTGTGTCGGCTATCTTGTCCAATTGACTTAGTAATTTGAGGGGACCTTTATTATGTTGAGTGCATTTATGAATATGTGATTGTAGAATATTTATGAAGTTATTCCATTTATCACATGGTGAAAGTGTGTTTATATTAGCAGAGTTGAATGATATGTAAATCTCAAAGATGAGTTGTATAGTGGCAGATTCCTTTGTGAGGATCCTCATTGATCGTGGAATGTTGCCATATGAATGTGTGTTATCCACAATTCTGATAAGGACCTCTAGTGCCATGTGGTCCGTAAAGACAACAGGCCACAGGTTAGCTTCAATGAAGGGAGCAAGTGAAGGAGAGAAGTATAAAAGATCAATGAGGGACTTAAACTGTGATGAATAGAATGAGAGGGCAGACACATAAAAAAGCTGTCTTCCACTTGTAAAGGTGTTGCTCAGTGATTTTAAGTGACTCCTTTCAAAAGAATCATATGTATGATTAAAGTCACCCAACATCAATGCAGGAAAAGGGTTAGTTCTTAAGACCGCGTTGATAGTGTGGATGATTCTATAGATTATATCTGATGCTTTGGTCATGTAAACATTTATTATGTTAAGTGTCCATCCATTTACCTGTATAATGGCTATGAGGCAGTTAGAGTCTATGTGAATTATTTTGAAAAAGGTTATTTTAGATTTTTTATTAAAAAGAATTGCTACTCCACCAGATGCAGAGGAGGAGAAGGAATAATGGAAGTATCCAAATTTTTGTATTCTCTGTATGATGTTTTGGTCAGATAGTGTGTGAAGTTTTGTTTCATTGAGGCAAAGAACATCAGGTGTATTATGCTTAAGCCAGAATGATAATGCTTGGATTCTGCCAAGGGAGTTCATGCCTCTGACGTTAATCGATGTTATGTTGAAAGTCATCATTGATAGTGAAACCGTTCTCTCGTGTGGAGAGTTTGCCTGATTGGAATGTGATCCAGTTTCTAAGACCATAATATTATGTTCCATCATCAAATTGGTGGGGTGATGATAAGGTTCAGATTGTATTAGGTTCTTAGATAAGTTGAGGTCTGGTGGAATAGGTTCAGGAATAGGCCACAATGATGGAGATAAGTCTATCAGTAAGCGTTCATTATCATTTTCATGTTGACATGAGGCTACTTTATTTTGAGACAAAGGGTCAATCAGTTGTATGTTGTTATCTTGGTCTATTGTTTTTGTTTCATTTGTGAGGTTATATGAACTTGTGACTTTTGGAGAACGGTCTCTACGTTTTTTTTCACAAGGTCTATTTGGTGGGGGAATATTAGTCTTTGTTGCATCTCGAAGATTGTCACATTCATTGCTATTGCTACTTTCTTGTGATTGTTCAGAGCTATTGTTTTTTTTTTGTTTTATTTTACGTGGAATTCTGTTGCTGGCCATTGCAGTGTCGCTTTGTTCAGCATCGGTGTCCATGTCTGTTTGGCTGATTGTTACTGTATCTGATGATGATATGCAATTGTCATTGGTATGCAGCTGTTCAGGAGTGAGTTGAAATTGTTCTGTTTCCAAGGAAGTTTTATCATTAGGAATTTTTGATGATGATGTAGGGTGATCTGTGGTATTGCTAGTGATATATTGTTGATTGAGACTTGGGTATGTATTTGTTAGATGTTGATTTTCTTGATCGCTATCACATTTGTGGAATTTGTACCAAATCTCTCCACAAATTATGCATTTTCTCTCTTGACAATCTTTTTTTAGATGGCCTCTCTGCCTGCAATGGAAGCATTGGGGTGGAAGGTCACGAAAGATGATGTTGAGTGGAGATTCGCCATGTTGAATTAGAGATGGGACTGATTGAGATGGAATTCCTTTTTTAAGAACTAGCTGAAATTGTGCAGTGTTGATGTATACTGTGGGATCATCGTTGTCTGCTACTAGGTATTGAAATTTGGTAATGGTGCCATAGTCTTTGAAGTGGCGCTGAAGTCCATGGTACATTTTTGAATTCGCCCTGTTAAAACAACTGGGCGGTTGAGGTCAATGTAGACAAGAAATTTGTTGTTTAGGAGTTTATGGCTATTTCTAAAGGCAGCTTTAACTTGTTGGTTTGTGAACTGGATGATAAGATATCTTTCATTTGGATGAAAGAGGATCTTATGGATCGATTTCCACCAGCCATGTGCTTTACATAGTTCATATAGTGATGATGTAGGGAATGTGTATAGATTTAAACAGTTATCTGTAGTGGAAAGTATGAGAGAACACTCATTATAATAGTTGAGTAGAGATTTGTGGAGTGGCAATGGGATGGTTTGGTTAAACTGTTCATTTATTATTTCATGGTTCTGAATATCACAAGTAAGATTATCTGTAGATGTTGTTTGAGGATTAGAGTAATTTGATGTAGACTGTTCTATTTCTATTTCTTGTAAAAGTCGAATTGCTTCCATGTATTTATCAGGTTGTGATGTTTGATGATGTGTATTTATCATTATGTTAGCTCTGACCTTGTTTGCATATGTCATTTCACTCATCATTGGGCTTGTGGTTTTATTATGCTCAGAGTTGTGAGGTAGTTGGTTTGAATCCCTGTATTCAGGGCCTGTGATATTGAATTTGTCAAACTCTGGGTGACTTAGTGAATATTGTTTTGGAATGGGAGAGTGCATATCATTATGGTTTATGGTCGATTTCTGATTTGGTTTAATTATTGTAGTTTTGGAATTTTTATTTTCCTTTAAATGTTTTGGAGATTTTATGAGATTTAGATTTGTGTTATTATATAAATTATTGTTGTTAATCTGTTTTCCCAGTTCTGGATTATTTAGTGGAGATAGATTAGGTTTTGATGGTGTTTGTAAAGTTTTGGTATTCTCTAAGTGATTCATTTTTTTGTTTGAGGCTGTCATTGGGGAATCATCATTTTTCCCCTGTTGCAAAGTTTTCCCGTTGTTTCGCGAGTTTATGAGAGGAATTATACTTTTTTTAACGGTATGATCATTTCGAACATTTTCACCGCTATTTTTAGGTTCATTAGGGGTTGGAATCTTTGCATTTGCAATTTGGAAATCACTAGATAATTTCGAATTATTTTTCCCTTTCACGTGACAGTGTTTCGATTTTAGCATAGATTTTATTATCGGGTTGTTAGTAGTCGAAGAAGAAAGAAATTGATTTTGATTATTTGAAATGCTTTCTACCGTTGTAGATTTATTCTTAGGTTCTTTGGAGGGTTTATTGTTGTAATCCAAACTTTGGGACTCATCAGAGGTTTTAAGGTTAGTATATATATTTTTCCTCCCATTAGAGCGTTTAGGCCTTAGTATAGGCTTTATTACAGAGTCCATTTTAGCGGTTAACCGTAATTAATAAACGTTATTTAATTTAATGTTTCAAAACCACTTTAAAGTAGTAAATTGCGCTAAATAATTGCATAGAATAATAAAGATTGTACTCACAGATATAGTTTTGTAATTTTCTCTCGAATTTTTCCCTTTTTAGTGCAAATATATTCACATCAGATGAGAGATGATGCAGAAGATCTGCATTCAGAGGCCGCCATTAAACCGGAAGTACCTTTATTTTTTTAAAGTGACATTTGACAGAGATAAACTATCCGGCTCAATATATTGAATGCTTTCTCTTGTGGCATTTATTAAAAAAAAAAGTTTGTTTAGAATTATTAAAGTGCTCATTATGTTTATATATATATATAGTCTGTGGATTTGCTTTGGCAGTTTAACTATTAACAAAATATCATACAGGAACATGCAGAGATTCCAACCAGGAAATAGATCTACCAGTAGCTTTATTAAGTCCTTCAATTCTGTCACTCATTTATTTTATGATTCATAGTTTGTGTTTTTCCATATTTATATAAATCTGTGGCTGATAAATTATATTTATGATTCAGGTGAGAACATTGATAATGCATTATCCTGAATTTGTTGGTGAGACTCCAGTTGTATCTAGGAAAATCATATTCATTTGGCTTTATTGTTTGATCAAGAGAAAGAAATGTATTTGGAACAACGTAACAATTCCATTTTTATACCACAAATCTTTGATTATAGATTCTTAAACATTCAAAAATATGATCTTAATTGAGATGAATCTTAGGTGGTTAAATTTTAATCTTAATTGAGATGAATCTTAGGTGGTTAAATTTTAAATTATTAGCAAGTTCAATCTGCCAAGAAGCTTTTTATACACTTTCTGTAAACCAGCCTGATTATCAATGGGCAGTTGCAAGTATGCATGTTTTAGATCAATTTTGGTAAAAACCCTACCACCTGACAATGAGGATAGGATTTGTTTGGCTGAGGGCAGTGGATAATTATCTGGATCAATTTCCACATATATGTATATCGCCATTTTTCTTTGATGATCGGTACTATAGGGATAGCCCATTCAGAATATGATATGGGCTCAATTATACCAGCTGCCTCCCATTTATTGAGCTCTGCTTCTACTTTAGCATACAAAGCTAGTGGAAGTGATCTGTACCTACAACTGATAGGTTTTACTGATCTATTTAATGGTAAATAGGATGGTTGCCCCATGTACTGACCTATCTCTGTTAAAAACTTCTGAGTAATCAGATTTTATCTTTGATAAGAACTGGTTCACTTTGGTCACTTTGAGCCCTAAGTAACTTAATCAGTCATGGGCTTATTAAATCACTATGATTACCTAATGCTACTTACAGTGGTAGGTATATAATTTTGTTAGGCATAGTAATTTTTCCTGTTGTCTGATCCAACAGTTTAATTTTATTCTCTTGATAGTCTGATATTGACCTACTGCCAGTGTGCAATTTAATTTATTTTTTTATTAATCATCGCACAGGTCATTATTGAAACTATAGACACTGCTGATCCTGGGTCAAGTTCCATCCTAACTGGTGTTTTATTAATTATAACAGTATGTATAAATTCAGACTGGTCGTCTTTGATATGATATATATAGGCAACTATAATTGCCTTTACTGTTTTTTGGAATGGGTTTTTCCATTCTCATATCGGTTGTTTGTCTTTTCAATTTCAGACATGCTGCCTTTATATGTCCGATTCCCTTGCAAAATGTGCATGTTGCATCATGGTACAGGCATTCTGTATGCCTGTGCCTTTGTTCATGGCATCTATAGCAAAGCCTTGAGCTATTTGATGTTAATGTTCTCCGAGCTGAGTTTTTGTATGACCCAGAGTTATGCTCAATTTTTTTGCACCTCATACTTAGTAATTCTTTTTAATGGGATAACTAGACTCACTATAGTCTCTGCTTAGTCTTGCCTGAGCTATTACTGTCTCAAAATCTCGATCTGGAATCATCAAAATTTTCATCTCAAATTGTGATCCGTTTATGCCACGAATAAAATGATCATGAAGTGCTTCATACATGAAGTCTTTGAAATCTCATTTCAAGACTAATGTTAGGATTCTTGTTGCAAATTCTCTAGCTGTTTCCCCCTGTTCTTGCATGCTGAGATTAAAATGGTATCTCTGTATTATTGTCAAGGGTTTTGGAGAAAAATACTCTGTGAGAAATGGTCAGCGCTTTGTCAAAATCCAGATCAGCTGAGGTTACTGCTGTAGATTGAGACTGGAATATGTTGTACACCTGCAGACCTATAATGGTCATTAGTGTGGATAACTTTACCTCAGGCTTTTTTATCTAGTTAGCCTGATAGTAAAATATCAAGTACTCCTTATAATTTGACCAGCTCTCAGGTTGAGCCAGGTCAAAAGCTTCTATAGATCCGATAGCATTAGCCATAATTATTTATTTATATGATACACCACTCATAAATATTTTTAATTTTATTCAGAGTTACCACTCTTAATTTTTAATTTTATTTAGAATTACCTCTCTTTAATTTTTGATTTTATTCAGAGTTACCACTCTTAATTTTACAACTACGTTGTTAATAATTATATTGCGCTTTAATGCAAATGTTATAACTAACTCAACGAAGCTTGTAAACCACAAGGGTGAGCTTTTGTCACTTTGTGAGTAAAGCTCTCATGATTGGTTGTAGCTTCAGATTGACACACTTTTACGTTTGTGATCAATTTTTATATTCACAACAGTTTTAAGTGAGTTTAACAATCACCGTAATGTAAATACGGTACCTTTTTTTTTCACAAAGAAAAAAAAACACAATATATGTACTTGTGTAATTACTTTATATGTTTCACTATAATGTTTCCAGGTGGGAGGGGAAAATGTCTGACTAGTCAGATCTGTTGAAACTGGCATATTTTATACTATAATTTTTTCCAACTGTGAGGGAAAATTTTTTTTTTGTCTGACTGTTCCAGATCTGTTGAAACTAGTATATTTTATAGTATAATTTTTCCAGCCATGAGGGAACAATTTTTTAGTCTGACTGCACTAGATCTGTTGACTTGGGCAGTACTTAAGTGTGATTTAATAATCATGTAAACTTAAATGAATGTCTATAAGTGTACACTTGCGTATTTATGCTCCCATCTTATTCAGCCAAGGAGAAAAAATTATTTTGTCTGACTGTGCAAGATCTAATCACGTAAACTTAAACAAGTGTCTATAAGTGAGCACTTGCGTATTTATGCTCCCATTTTTTTCTAGCCATGGAGAAATTTATTTGTCTGACTGCACCAGATCTGTTGTGTTTGGCTTGATTTGCAGGTTTGTTTCCAGACCAACAGACAAACGATGACAAAACTACTTAACAATTAATATGTACAATTGATGGAACTCATTTCCAGTTATATGATTAGCCTGCCTCATGAGTTCAAGAGAGACTCTTCTGGCTGCCCTGATGGCAGAGGTTTCATTGGAGAGCACATTCAGTCATTCAGGTTGATCGACGTTAATGCTCTCTCTATCTATCAGCCTTGCATCCAGAAAGGCTGACTATTTAATGGCAGATCCCCTACCTTAATGGAAACATTCTGATTCAGTGATCATGCTTGCCTATTGGCCTGTACTTATCATTGGTTATGTGTTTGTACATAAGCCTATTGGCCAGCAGCAAACAATGCTCAACCCAATCAGATAAGGAAGGAATCTGGACTAGTCCACTTCTGAAAGCAAGGTCAGATATGATACACATATATAAAAATATATAAATGTACACCTAATTAGTCATATTAAGTATATCCCTGAGACATCATATATAAATAGATATTTTACATTTTAAATAAAACAGATATTTTAGATTTTAAATAAAATAGAGAATTTTCTTTAAGATTTTAATATATCTACAGTTTTCTGATGGTTTCCAAATTATTTGCTTTATTTTCAAGTCAGGAGAACAAAACAAAAGCAAAGTTCTGCTTATAGTAATTCAAATTATTTTTAGAATATTTTAAGTGATAGGACTGACCAAATATAAAAAGAGAAGTGGTAATAAACTCTTTAGTAAACAATTATTTTCCCCCAACTTTCTTTTAACACTAGCATCTGTTAACGAAAAATGTTGTCAGTAGAATATATTTTAACGGTATATATATGCCCATATGCCATTACATTATTTTAAAACTAAAATAAAAGGGCAAAATAAATCTTCAATAAAATTGTTTCAAAAGGAAAAAAACTAAAAGCTAAAATTAAAAGAGTTACAATAACATATATATATATTGTCACACAGAAGGAAAATAAAGTATTTTTTTTTAAAAAAAAAAAAGTATTTGAATGTATTTAAAGTACAAGATCTAAAGATAAAATATTTTTGTTAAAAGATTCCTATGTAATCTCAGTAAATGGAAATGATTGTTTTATTAATTAAACGAAAAGCAAACTAGCCTTTGGGGCTCTTATATAATTAAAAAAGTCAGATAAGAGCATAAAAAAATAGAATGTCCAATAGAAGCAGCAACCAACGCTCGGACTTTAATGAAAATCATTGGAACAGGAAACCATGTTCAGTGACTCCGGAGGATTAAAATAAAAAGAAAAAAATTTCCAATAAAAGTTAGTTCCAGCTTGATGATTTTGAGGAGAAGGGTGAAAAGACGCACTTGTCACCCTCTCTGTTTTATTTCAAATGAAGTGACTGTTAATTTATGAATGGCACTATTGTAGACCTGAATCATATGGGTCCTACAATAAAATAGTTCCAGTATTGAACAGCTAAGACAGCATCTGGATTAACTATGGTATGAACAACAGATCAGTCTTCCATTAAAGTATGACTAATAAAGTCTTTGCAGGAATTGACTCAAAGAATCATGAGCTCCTCTACTGTAAAGTATGAACTATACAATTTTAAAAAGTAATTAAGAACTTTTGTCAATATTTAACAAACTTTTAATAACCAGCCAAATATAACTTTTAAAATGAACTTCATCTGACTTATTAAGATTTTAAATTTTATATATTTGAGTTTGCTAATTTAATTAAATCATTTCCATTTTTTATTATTATTATTTATTGATGAAATTTGTTAAATGTATTAAATTTAAGTTGGGTGTAGATAGCTGCATACATTCATTAATGTTTAGTTGTTGTTTTTTTTTGATTTTCATATGATTAAAATATGTAGATATCGGTAAATATGACACTTCATGCTGAGTGTCCAAACATATTTATTCATATATCTTTTAAGTTATTGGGGTCAATGTGGCACTTTATGATGAGTGCCATTGGATTTATTGTAAATTTCCCTCTGCAATTCCATCAATAACTTTATATTTTAATAGTTTGTGTTTATTTTGAAGGGGTTTAATTTCAGGCTATTTGTCTTATGGTTAGGTCGATGTTGGTGGAGGGATATATGAGTGTTTATATCAATGTAATGTGAAGCGTGTTTAGCATACAGGGCAAAGCCCAATTGAATGCATGACCCAAAGATGTAGTCATTGCATTGCAATAGATGCAGATGCCATTTCCTGCACCATTGACCCCTTTTTAGCTCTATGGATAGGGACTATAAGTCATCAGATAGACTGCTCTCCCCCATACATAGCATTTCTCTTTAATTATTTTATATATATGATTCCTTTGCCAGGCAGACGTACATTCCTGTACTGGACGAGGATCATGTCCTTCAAATAATATCACACTGTCAGATGCACATTCATGTCAGCATGGTTTTAGGCTAGCATCTTCATATTGCATTGGTTGCGTCTATGTATCTGGAAGCAGGCGTTGGTTTGGCTACGAACTTTTAGTCTGAGATTGAATGATTGTTTTGAAAAGTTTTTAGCTGAGAAACCTATGTAGCTTATCTATACTCAACATTTTAAAGTAAAAATATTATTAAACTGTCCATCTATGCGGACTTTCATAATAATTTAAATTTAGAAAATAATAACCAACTTAAAATTGATGTTAAAATCTAAGCAAGATAAATTTTATTCCTCAATTTATATATGCGCATTAATAAATTGTTTTGTGTGTGTTATTAGTGGCAGTGGCTTATTTTATTTATTTATTTAAAAAAAAATATTTTTTTTAATATTAAAAATATATCTCTGCATCTCCATGAGCTAGTGGCATGGGCTAATGGTCATAATAAAATAATAAAATTAGATCTTAAGACTACGTATCTGCCTACTATATAAATTTTCCAGGTTCTAATAGCCTGGTGGCGCCCTGTAAGGCAGATATGGATAGACTTCTTTAATCCCTGACTGTTATAATATATAACCATTTAATGATGCAATTTATCTATAAATATAGCATAAATTAATTTACAAATGGCATTATAATGAAATTATAAAGCCTTACATATTTTAAACCAATGGAAATTCTTTCATTAAGTTCAGAGTCAAGGTGTAAAATGATTACTATATTAAGTAGCATGCTTACAATTTAATTGGAATAGAGCTCTGAGAAATATATAGCTATATATATATATATAAATTACTTTATACTTTAGTTTTATAATACCTTTGTATACCATTGAAATTGGCCGTGGTTGACTGAAATAGGCTTCAATGATGCAGTTTACATCCAAGGTTGAAATGATTTGCAGCATAATGATAGTTCTTTTAGTTTACTCCAGGTTGCTTCACAATAGTATATCACTGTAGAAAAGTTTAGTCTCTAGCATTCATATTATTGGGAATGACTTCACCTGTTCTAAATGCTGGCTCTCTATGTCAGGTGCCTGATGGTGGCATTTCTTACTGAGGAGACAAGCAAACAATGGTGTTTTACTCCTGTCCTATTATAGCTTTAAAATACACCGATGTATTTGTTTAATGCTCTAGCTAGGAATCGAATGCCTGAGTCAATTGAAGAAAAAGAAAGGATACTAGTATGTATACTGAACCCTTTGATGACACTGCTTTTCGCCCAATGCACATCAGTATACCGATTCATTGGCCATCAGTTTCTTTACAGAATATTATGGTAAAAAAAAATTTTTTTTCACTTTCTATACATAAAACTCGTATGGTTTTTTTTTTTCTGTTTTTAATAAACAAGTACTTTGTTTTTATATGGTGTATGGGAGGGGGTTGTTTTTAAATTAATTGACTTTTTTTTATTTTGAGCTTTTTTTTTTTTTTTTGATTTTGAATTATCGGTTTCTTTACATAATACTACGGTAAAAAAAAATTTTTTACGCCTTTCTATACATAAAACTTGTATGGTTGTTTTTTTTCTTTTTATTAATAAGCAAACACTTTGTTTTTAGATGGTAGAGAGGGATTGGTTTGCTCTTAAATTATCACCTTTTTTTGGATTTTGAGCTTCTTTTTTAAAGCCTTAAACATTCAGTTTTAATAAACAACAGTTGGTTTTTAGAGTATAGAGGGGCATTGGTTTGAATTTTAATTCTCATCTTTTAGTATCTTTTGCCAATGTACTGGAAACTTCGCATATTAATTTTAAATGTGTTCGAATATAGAATACATATAAAGAGACAGATTAACAAAATATTCAAATTATTGGAGGGGGGTTGGTTTGCTTTTAAATTATCAACTTTTTATTGATTTTGAGCTTTTTTTTTTTGGAAAGCCTTATTAATCAATTCATTTTTAATAAACCAACAGTTGATTTTTAGAGGGTAGAGGGGGGTTGGTTTGATTTTTAATTATCGTCTTTTGTTATTATGAGGTTTTTTTAAAAATATTTACGCTACTAAAACCTTTATATGATAGCGAAAAGTTCTTCATTTTTTGCCTTTTTCAAAAAGCCTTAAACAGTTCATTTTTAAAAAACATTTTTTTAGGGGGCAGGGAGTTATGGTTTGTTTGACTCCAATAGGAGATGAGCCTCAAAACTGTAAGTAACAGGATTTTAAAGCCGTCCAACCAACTTCCCTCATGCAGATCCCAGGTACACTTGCAGGAGTGACAACGGAATTCCCCAAATCCTGTAGTTGACTAAAACCATGCTCCTCCCACAAAGGCATAGCTTCGCATCGGCAGGATGTTCTCTTTCTGGAAAAACACAACAGCGTCAACTTCTGTGGCCAGCAATTCATTCCCCTTCAACCAATTTTGAACACTTGCTGCCGACATTTTATTGTTCTTGCACGGATTTACGTGTGAATGTGCATTTGCATGTGAACTCGGCAGAACTTTGCTGAAAACCCTAACCATTTCAGGTTATGTGCAGTTCAAAATCATAGAGAAGCATGCATGACAGCCTGACAATTCTTAATATGTAATACTAAATCCATTGCGCTTTCTCAAAATTTTTCCACAATGAATTTTTTGATAGTTTCGCATCCTTCAAATACGGCCAGTTTTGTATCCTTCAAATATGGCCATCATCAAATCAGACCATAACGAGAATTGTATTGTGCTCACTTGAGGAATACTGTTACAAGTCAATGGGTGTAGTATTTTGTTATGTAATCATAGGGTACATCGCCCTCTAGGTGACCTGCTATGGCTCAAACAACATTTGTAGTGTTAGCCTATGTTAGGCCACTAAAATGGTATATTGGTGTGCATTGTGTGAAAAACAATGCCATCAAGCAGTGGGGTTAAGTATACATACTATTACCAAAGAAAGCATGCCATCTATTGCATTTCCCAGGTATACCCGTTCTCTTATCTAATCATTTAGATATAAAATCTCTGGCAGGCCCTTTTTTAAAATTTTTTAAATTAAAAACAAAGTAATTAGCAAAAAAAAAAATTACTAGCATCACTTGATTTTAATATTACTATACCCTTTGTTTTATTATAATTTCTTATCTTTGCTATTTTTCTCGCATCCTTCAAATACTGTCGCCATCAAATCAGACTGTAGCGAGAATTGAATTGCACTCACTTGAGGAATACTGTCGCAAGTCAATGGGTGTAGTATTTCATTACATAATCATAGGATACATCGCCCTCTAGGCAACCTGCTATGGCTCAAACAACACTGTTGTAGTGTTAGCCGTATGTTAGGCCACTAAAATGGTATATTGATGGCCGTTGTGTGAAAAACAATGCCATCAAGCGGCAAGGTTCTGTATACATACTATTACCAAAGAAAGCATGCTACCTATTGCATTTCCCAGGTATATCCATTCTCTTATCTAATCCTTTACATATAAAATCTCCGGCAGGCCCTTCTTTTAAAAAATTCTAATTAAAAGCAAAGTAATTAGCAAAAAAAAATTTACTAGCATCAGTTGATTTTAATATTACTATACCCTTTGATTTGTTATAATCCCTTATCTTTGCTATTTTCTACCAAAGTTTTAAAATCAAAATTAGATAGAGGAATCTTAATTAAATTTTTATATGTTCAACTAACTTTAATTTTAGCAAATTTATTATTTAGTCTATAATTTAAGTTAAGCATGCAACTATATATTAAAGATGAAGCACATATGTTTGTATTGCTTCAGTTGACTTTCAACATGGGAAAATCCTCAGCATGGAAGTTATCCTCTGGGAACACTAACACCTCTCTGCCAAACCCCAAAAATTTTTGGGTTTTTCGATCTTTAACTCCCCCATTTAGCAATGAGAAAAACCATCCAAGAATCACTTCTCTACTCACAAGATCACATCTTCATTATCAAGGTCTATATATCTCTGTTTGCAAAAACCTCACTTTCTGAACATCCTTGTGTTTTCAAGGATTATTTATTTCATGCTGGTTATCAATTCCTCACAAGAGTTTATTAGGAAAATAAACACTTTATGCTCAAAACTTTTCTGGAAGGACAGGACTGTAGTGATGAGCCTCAGAAACCTTCAGAAGCATACGAAACTCAATGGAATTTCACTTTACTTCATTGCAACATTCCAATTCCAACATGCCTATAATACCATCCTAAAAATTTTTCCTTGGTTCCCTGATGCATTATGCTTCACCACTATTTCCCCTATAGACACACCTCTCCTGAGAAGAGCTGGTTGTCTTCTCTATTAGAGCATATCTAAAAATTTACCATTATACCTATTAAACCAAATTCTCAAAAAATTAATTTTTGGGAGGCATATCATATTAATAATGATAATCCTCCTTGTCCATCCCTTTTATCTTTTTCTAGTCATACAATTATTAAAATATTCAAGCGGTGTCACCTGAAACACAAATATCTAGACTTTCTAATCAAGATAAACCTAAATGCTCTTCCTACAAACCATTTTCTGGTCACTCATAGGGGTTTCTCATGCATAGACAGGTATGCCCTTTATATCATAGGAAGATGAAACCATGTTGCATATTTTCTGTCATTATACCTTGCTACAATGTTATAGAGACATTAAAGCCTACATCCATATAAGCCAGAAGTCCACTCTCACTACCCTGATTAGTAGTATTAGAAATGGTATGTTTCCTTCAATTAGGATTTCCACTGTCTTATTCTTTGTATATTGGTCCATTATGCTTATCTTTAATCCTACCATTGATAATCCCCATCAATTACTCATATCAAAGCTTCAGACTATCCATGAGAGAGACAAAAAATTAGCTCCTTTATGGGATCTTCTTTCCATTGCACATTTTCATTTATGATGCTAGGACTGTACATATAGTTGTTCCTGACTGTAAGACTAGTTATGTGATCCTCAACCCAGCTTTGTCATTAACTATATTGCTTTTATCATTGTACTAATGCAAACATATTATATAATTAATAAAGTTCTTTTAGGAAAATTTTTTTTTTAATAAATATTGGAGATATCTAAATTCACAGAATGTTTTAATGAACTTAACATATCAATTAAATTTTTTTCTCTATCTTGTAACTCTAAATTTGAATTGTTTAATTTCATCTGGAAATCTACTAAAAATGGTAAGGGTAACAACCAACTTTTATCACTCAACTGTGAATAAATATCTCATTCTTTATCTAGAAATTTTTTAATTTTTTATATCATTAATTAATATGAGAAAATTTTCTAAAAATTTACTTCTGCTAAGCCAGCAAACATTATTGTACAATAGAAGTTTTCTGTCATCATCTGCCTATAATTTAAATAACTGCAATTGCAGGGCTTTTTCTCTAAACAGAATTTACAATTTTAAATGTAATATCCAAAATATCTTCTGTGTTTAAACTTTTACTACACAGTACTTGTTGGTGCATAATAGAATGGAATATAATAAATCTGAATATTTGTCATTTTCACGCAATGAAATAAAGCTTGATTTATGGCCTTATTGCATGAAATTCCATCAGTAGTAATAGACACAAGTTTAAATCAGACATTTGTGTTGTTTCATAAATTCATCAAATGATGAAAAAATGTTTGCTTCCCTAGTCCATTCCAATAATGGTATAATTTTCAAAACTTCTTTATTTGAATAATTATGAAATACCATGTGAATAAATATTGTTAATTGAGGAATATCTGTGAAATCTTTTGATTCCTTAAATAGTAATAAAAATACAACATTCTAGTGAATGTCTGACATTAACTGAGTATTCAGTTCAGCACTTAATATTTCAACTTTTCCCCTAGCCATTGTTATGGAAAGTTGCAAATAATATTCGAAATAATTTTTATTTTTCAAATCTGAAAATAAACATTCTGCTGCTGCAAGAAATGATACTTTTATTTCCATCAACAAAAGACTGTTTTGCTTTTGCTAATAAATGATACACTTTCAAAGATGTAATAGTGGCAGATATTGATTTACTTCTTATTTTTTAAATCATATTTTGTTGTTGATCAGAAATTCCTGTCTTTAAATTTATAATTTTTGATTTATGTATTTCAGAATTTTTGGGAAAATCTACATCATATTTTGTATGTAGTGATTGAAAATGTTGTTCAATATTACCTTTTTTTGGAATTGCTACAGATGAATTACCAATCAAACAACACTCTCCATTTTCCACTATAAAGAAATAATCCATTTCCTATTTCTTGTGAAAATAATACATTTTTTATTTCTTTGATTTACTCATGATTATCTTCAAATTAAATAAAAATATTTTAAATATTTTATTAAAATAAAAAATGTTTATAACTTATCAATTAGTAAACAAAATAATGGTAAATCCAAAGATAAATTTAAAGCAACTGAAACTCAACTGAAATTTTAATGAGTAGTGGTAAATATATGATTTAGTTAGAAAGTAAACACAATTATAAATGAAATGCATACATGCTTTGTTTATAATCATATTCCCTCAGCTTGTTGTTTGCCTTCCATTGATTCAAATTAATTTATTTATCTGAACTTATAAGAAAATTACTGATATGACAATTTTAACAAAAAATAAACAATCAAGAGAGATTACATCCTTAGGTTTGATCAAAATGTTATTAACCTTTTGCTCAATGGAGTATGTTGTTTTTATGTCATAGCATCTCAATTTCTTCCAATCTTGTCTGTTGTTCCTTCTGTATAAGGAATTCAGGAATTCATACTCTAGTAGAAGCATTTACTTATTTTTCTTTGGGGGGGGGGGGATTTTGCACTGTGAATTGCTTCAATATTGTAACTATTCATTAATAAAAAGTCACACATATGTGTTAAATCTTTTTTTTTAATTCCGCTGTATTTAGACAAGCCCTCACAAAAAGGGATTTAGCTACAGAGAAAACTTGGGCTGGGTGATGATGATATGATAGCTTTAGGTATCTTTCAGTATGTGTAAATTTTCTATATATAGAAGATGATAAGGTATTAAAAAATAATGCAAAATAGTGATAAATAAAATATCATGTTTTCAGTTTTAATTAAATTTGTAAGTAAGGAGGAATAAATAAGAGATTAACCAAAATTCATTCTGCAAACAACGGGTTGAACGCCATTGGCATAGGACATGGAATTTATAATACCCTTTAAATATATATTGTGTTGTTTATTTTACATTTTTAAAATATATGCTTACAAAATGTTAATGAGTATAGATAAATATGTGTTGATTTCAGTAATTTATTACAAAAGCAGAAAGCATCATTGTGTCATTCATTATTATTTTTTTAAAGGTTTAACATATAAATTTCATTTAGATTTAGAATTGCACAATTTGAAGTTTCTGTGAAATAGTGATTTAAGCAAAATTATAATAAATGCAAGATATTTAAAGAATATTTAAATAAACGTTTTTGAGTTTTATCATTGAAATGTATCTAAAAGTTTATTTATAAAATATATTTACCATACAAACTTTTTATAAAAGCTTCTTTTGCTTTAAAAAAGATATTTAAATATAGTTATTTTGGAAAAAAAGTAGTCCAAGCTACAAGATATTTCTAAATCTTTATGCAAACCAAATTTTATGATAATTTGTTTTAATTGCAATTTTTTTATTTAAAAATTATGTGTGTACGGCATATATATATATATTGTGAAGGTAATTATTCACTAAACCCCATAAACAATGCTAAGAAGCAAATTGTAAAAGGAAAACCAAGAAAGATTGCCAAAATGTAAAACTAAAATAAATGCTGTTCACTGAATAGCTTGCATATTTGGGTAATCATGAATGTAATAGAAAATATCATAATTGAGTATGGCTAGCTAGCCTGCAAGTGCCTCATAGATTTGGGCAACCACATATAATAAATAAAATCATGAGCCAAGTGATTTTCTCCCTTATGCACTAACTATTTGGGTACTCTAAAATATATTACATAAATGTTGTACTTAGACAAGTAAAATATATATATATATATATATAACTAAAATAAATATATTGATTCATAAATGACTCTATGACAGTTTAAATTTATATTTATAATGCACTCGTGCATTTTGTAAGGCAGCAATGATGCAGAGAATGAATATCATGCTTGGCAAAGAAGATACTTCAATAAATGATGACTTACTTGATGGTAAAAATAATTTAGTTTACTTCTCTGATAATCATAATAGTATATACAAGCTTTTTAAAGTGATGGTTGAAGAAGCTGTTAATAGGAAACAATCAAAATGAGTTATTCCAGGCTAAGCGCTTTCGAGGTGTTATCCCTCATAATCTGAGCCAAAATAGTAATAGATGTGATATTATTAAATGGTAATATATGCAAATGTATATATAAATTAATCAGCTTATCCATTTTCTGGAGCTAGCAAAGCATGTGTCACATCTATTAATTGCATTATTGTCATTGATGGTAAAATATGCTTATCTTTCTTTTGCAGTCATTAGTTTTAGTGCACACAATTTTGGGGTTGGAGAGTTCATATCTATGACCAGCCTACTTTTTGTGTTTGAGGAATATTGAAATGTTATCATTGTTCTTTTGTGCTCTCCTGTATGCTTACATATGCTGAGTGGCTCTTTTATTGTCAGTGGTCTTAGTTTCCCCATAATATGTTGTGCTGCATCTGGCTAGAGGGCATGAAATTCTATATACAAACTGGAATATCTGGGTCTTGTCCTTCGCATTATTGATAAGTCTGTTTGTGTTGTGTGCAAAAACCAACTTTAAATTCATTAGATAAAGTTTTAATGAGCTGTTTAGCTACTTTGGGGATGTAGGGTATGAAAATAATATTGACATCAACAAGGGCTTTAAGAATTTCATCCACAGATTTTTATTGATATAAGTAGCTGAAAAGTTGGAGAATGAAAAAAGATAGAAGCTTGTCCATTAAAGCTTGAAGATGTGCTGTCTTAATATAAACTGAGCATTTTATGGGAGATGGCAATCTGGACCAACTGATGAGTGCTAGTTCAGCATAAAAATCATGCATTGGAGATCATTTATCTTTTTTGCATGTATATGGTCATGTGTATCAGTTGTATAAGATGAATTGAATGACTGTGGGAAATTTGAGTCAAGTCCCTTATAATTGCATTAAGTTTAGTATAGGCAATGTGCTTGTATTTAAATATTACATATTCAGCCTATATTCTGCCCATTCATATTCTGTATAATTAAATGGACATATTAAGGTTCTATGTGTTAAAGATCAAATTGTCTTAACGGCAACATGGGTATGATAATAATATTGGCATCAACAAGGGCTTTGAGTATTTTATCCTCGGATTTTTATTATATAGATGGCTGAAAAGCTGGAGAGTAAAGAAGATAGAAACTTGTCCATTAAAGTTTGAAGATTTGCTATCTTAATATATACTGAGCACTGATTGTATATATGTGTGGGAAATGGTGATTTGGACTAACTGAAGAGTGCTGGTTCAACATGAAATATTATATTGATCATTTACCTTTTTCACATGTATGTGGTCATGGGTATCAGATGTATAATGTAGATTGGATGGCTATGGAGAGCTTGAAAGTATTAGTTCAAGTCCCTTATATATATATAAGTTAAGGCTTTTTGAGAAGAGAAAGAAGAAAAAAGACTTCAATTCTAGATTCTGAAGCATTATACATTATTGTTATAGCATTGTTTCAAAATAAAATAAAAAATGGCAACAATTTTAAATATAAAACTTAGTTACTGATTTATTATACTTATATAATTATGTACACATAATAAATATATATATTTATATATTTTTTTGTATATAAGTCATTAGATATTTCTTATGTCCAGAAATTAATTTAGTCAATTCCTATTTTTTATAACAAGTTCTAGTGATATACAAAAAAGAAATAAAATAATTGGAGTTTTTAGATTTAACTTGAAATAAAAGCATGGAGGTCCAAAAATTAATTAAATCAATCCCTATTTTTTATAACAAGGAATTGACTTAATTAATTTCTGGAACCTCCATGCTTTTATTTCAAGTTAAATGTAAAACTCCAATTGTGGTTGAAATAAATAATTATTACATTTCGTTTTAGTACACAGTCAATCAATAACTGCATTTAATATAAAAAAAATTATCTCTATTATTTAAAATAATAATGAGTAAATTCCAAAGAAGAGATAGTCAAGTTAAATATTATATTTAAAAAATGTATTTTAAAATAACATAAAAAAGAGAAACCAAGACATTTGCAAAATCAAATATATTGATGGGAAACATTTAGTAATTTTGTAAAAAAGGAATTGATTTCCAAATATTTGTAACTTGAAAACATTATCATTTTTATTTGATCAATTGGTCACTCTATCACAACTCTAAATCTCATAAGACAGTCTTTAGTATTTAAAAATCATAATTTAATTAAAGGGGATTTGAACCCATTTCAAGCTCCTTATAGTCATCCATTCTATCCCGTATAACCTATATACATAATCATCATATACATACAAAAAGTTAAATGATCAATATATATATTGTGCTGGACCAGCCCTTATCAGTTGATCCAGATCATCATCTCCCACACACATATATAATCAGTGTTCAGTTTTATATTAAAATAGCAAATCTACAAACTTTAATGGACAGGCTTTAATCCTCTTCACTCTCCAAATCTTCAGTCATCCATATCATTGAAAATCTAATGATGGAATGCTCAAAGACTTTGATGATGCCAGTATTATAGTTATATCCATGTTGACCATAAGTTAATCTGACCCCTCATATGTAGGACCTTAATATATCCACTTGAATACACAGAAGAGGGAAGAGCAGGATACAGGCTGAATATATAATAATGAAATACAATAATAATGCATATACTTAACCTACATGTAATTAAAGTGAATTTGAATCCAGATTTCAAGTTTCCATAATCATCCAGTCTATGATATATAACCAATGCACATGATTACATACATGTAAAAATGGTAAATGATCTCCAATGTACGTATTTCAAACAGAATCAGCACTCATCAGTTGATCTAGATCATCATCTCCCATACATATATATAATCAGTGCTCGGTTTTATATTGAGATAGCAACTGAGAAGTTCATCCATATATTGGAGATCATTTATCTTTTTCACATATATGTGATAATGTGTATCGTTTATATGGGATAGAGTGGATGACTGTAGGACTTGAAAATCTGAATTCAAATCACTTTTAATTACATCTAGGTTAAGTATATACATTATAAGTAGAATAGTTTTTTTGAAAATTATTTTTTATTAATGCTGTAATAACTTATATTTAATATTAATAAAATAAAATTCATAAATTATAGTATATATATTTAAATATTTATTTACCTTTCAGTATTCATTTTTATTCTAGTTACTGAAAATCCTCGAGAATTACAGTCATTTGATTCCTATTTTGGAAGATATGATGAGGGTAAGATTTTTATTTAATGGATATATATATAAATAAACAAGTATATATTGAGACAGATTTACTCACAACTACAACACAGTAGTCAGTCTTGATAGTGTGTGAACATATATATTAAAGTTAATATGTATTAATGAAAAAGAGGAAATGAACCTAGACAAAAATTACTTATATAAATATTGATATAAAATATGAATGATATAAATATTAATTAAGTAGATAATAATGTCTGTGAAACTTTGAACTAAGCAAATGTATTTTTAGTACAAATATATATTTATTTAATATTTTGATTCTGACAAAAAATTAAATTTTTGATCTGAAAAAAAAAAAGTATTTTTGCATAAGAATGTTATATTGGTAAGGGAAATGTAATTATTATATTTAGTTCCAATATATTTTGTATTTAAAAAGATGATTAAAAATATAAAAGAGATAATTTTTGAATCTATTATGTTTTGATGAATGCAAGTGAAAAAACAACCATAGTAATACAGCTATAAACCTTGTTTTTATTAATTAAAAAGGAAAAATATTTAACTGTTAATCCTGCTTATCAATCATTCCTTAATATTTTCTAAAAATAATGAAGATCATATTAATTAAAAAGTTACAGAGTCAAGCAGAAATTTGTTGTTTGTCTCTAGACTAATTAAGTTTGGGGTGACTTAGAGTGCATAGTATTGGTGAACTCTTTGTTGATCTACGAATTTCAGGGACTGAAAGTTAAATTTTAATTGAAAGCTGTAAGAAATTGAATTGTCTATCCAATAACTGTATCCATTTAACCAAGAGACATTTATAAGGCAGCTATTGTATATACATATGAAAGCATAGATGGAAGAAATCAACTAGTGAAAAAATTAGTCATTAATATATGTATATAATAAACATCTTATTTGAAATAATAATTTTAATGAAAAAAAATTTACTCATGATTGTAACTTTGAATAAATTTTTAAAGTTTAAAAAACAAAGAAATTGAAAAATGTTAAGTCCATGAGAAAAAAAAATTATTCATTTCATTTTTAGAGTGATTTAAAAAAAAAATGTTTGCAGATTTGTTTAATTTAACACTGGCAAGTGATTTCATGGCAAATGATGAATGGAAATTTAAGTCATCAAATAATCACACTGTCTAAATTTTTTATAGGTAAGTACAGAAAAAACATTGTTAAAATAAATTAACTTTTTGAGTGTGAGACAAATTTAATAATTGAAATGCAAAAATGCTCCCCAAGCCTCTCTTCTTTATATCATGTAAGCAAACTTTCTTATTTCATCCATCCTTTTTACATGTGGTCTTTTTCCAAGTCTTTTACAATCTTTTGAATCCAGTTTACTATTCTAACTGTCTATTAGTTATTATCTCTTCTAGCAGTATGTCCAACCCAACTCCACTTCAGTGTTATAATTCTTTTAAACATATCAGTAACACCTGATTGTTCTCTCATCCATGTATTTCATTTTCAAATCTTTCTTGTTATTCCTAAAATACATTTCTCCATACTTTGTTGAGTGGTCTGAAGTCTTTATATTGATCTTCTGTTAAGTATCTAACTCTCTGATTCATACATAAAAACTGGTAAAACACATTTGTTAAAAACTTCCTTTTCAAACACATAGGCATATTTTTTTTAATATTAAGTTATTTCTACATAAAGCACTCCATCCGAATTTAATTCTATGATTAATTTCAAAAATTATGTTGCCATATGTGTTAAAAATCTAATAAGTGTATTTGTTGTTAACTTTTAACTCGTCATTATCAATCTTTATTTTCCTCTTTTGAAAAAATCCAAAACAATTACATGATTTAGAAAATCTAGATGACTTAAATAATTTGTTTTTTAACTCCTTTAGTTTTTCATTTTAATCCACAAAATACTTTTTAAAAAACTGCTATAAAAACTTTTGGAGATAAAGTGTCATCCTGCCATCCACCTTTTTCATTGTTAATCTTTCTAGTATCATTGTGCAATCTAATCATTAATGCTGCATATTCATAAATATTTTTCATAGTGTGATAGCATTTTGGATCTATATCTTGATGATCCAATTATCTAATCACTATACCAAATTCTTACAGAATTAAATGCCTTTTTGTAATTTACAAATCCAAAGAATAATGACAATTCATATTCATTGGTCCTTTCTCTAACTTCTCTCAATACTTGGATATGATTTACTGTATTAAAACCACTTTTAAATCCAGCTTGCTCTTTTAATTGGTTAAAACCCAAAAATCATTCTAGATTGATAAAAGACATAAGTCTGTAATTTCTAATATCGTCTTTATCTCTTTTTTTAAATATTAATATTAGCACTGTATTTTTTCCAATTATATAATATATCCTTATCATTTAAACATTTGGTATATAACTTTGGCAACAATTTATTTTATTTCTTAATCTGCTACTTTTAATTATAATTTTATCACTACCTGAAGCTTTTCCCTTCTTCATAGCTTTAATTTTGTCTCACTTATTTATCTAAAATCCTGGACAGTTCACAAGATATAGTTGTTGTAGGGGATAGTTTTTCTTAATTTTTATTGCTATATATAATTTTTGATAGAACTTTTCCTCACTTTTCATGATGTCATCTATCTTTTCAGTACTAATTCCATCTTTTTTATTATTATTGCAGAAATAAGTTTTCTATCAATACCAAAATATTGATTTACACTTATGAGATATTTTTTATTCTGTTCTATAACTTTCCTTGGTAATTCATAATTATATATTCTTATACTATTATTAACTCTTTTTTGTACCATTTTACAAAATTCTAGATATTCAATGTTTCTTAATACATGTCTCAGTAGAAATTTGACTGGGCGCGATTGTTGCTTTTTTGTACCAGCTATCTTTGTTGTTGTTTTTAACAGTATATCAGTCATCTTTCTATTGAATTTGTTTAAATTTGAACTATCTTCAAAATCTCTTAATACTTTAAAATGATTCAAAGCTTCTAATTTAAATTCATTGGAATCTTTCTGAAGGTTAGAAATATAAAATGTGAAAATTGTTTTTCTTAATAATTTTTGTCTCTAGTTTTTCATTAACATGTATCTTATATCGTACTAATTTATGATAACTTCCTGTGATTTATTAAGAGCATTACAATCTTGAAATACATATTTTCTATTACAATATAATTTAATTCTGCTGTACCTTCATTTAGATATTTCTTTGTTCATTTCTATTTAGCATTTTTTTTTTCAAAAAAAGAATTCATACTGTAATGTTATTTTTTGTGTGTGTGAACACCACAAGTCTGTGTCTTCTCTCATTTCTATCACCATAACTGAATTTACCCACAGCATTTTCGTTTTTCAATTGATTATCTAGCATTAAAGTCACCCATGATAATTTTAAAATGTTGTATAGTTTTGTATAACCATATTGTACAAGTATGTAGCCAGCTACAAGTTCATGAAATGATGGAAGACATAATAATCCAGAAATGTCAGCATTTTATAAAACAATACGGACTTAATCGAAAAAGAGTAAAGTTTGTTCCCATAATTGCAAATATAAGTATATTGTTATGTAATATCAAATAAATATTTTATATGCAAGAATTTAAAAAAAAAACAAACTAATTATAATTAATATTTGTAAAAAAAAAAAAAAAAAAAAGAAGTAAAACATGTTCAAAATAAACTGAAATTATTAACTGAACAAGAAAGTTTTTTAAAAATCTTCATATTTATAATGCAATTTGTTCAAAAGAAATTAGAATTCACAAAAAAGAATATTTTTTTATTTTTGTTTCCTTTTTTATTTCTATATTTTATAATTAATAATAATTGTTTATCAATAAATATATCATTGAGATAGATTAAGATAAAGTTTGGATGGAGATGACTCATTTATTTTTCACTAAACTTCTCAATATACTATAAAAGGCTGTGACAGTAATTTTAATTATCAGAAGATATTTCGCTAGCAGAGATAGCAGACTGGTAAATATAAAAGTGATCACTGAATAGCATAGTATTCACTGTAGCGTGCCTTAATAAAATACATCTCCAAATATACATATGAATTTAGATATATTTTTAATATTTCTATTCTTATTGAAATACATGATGGTTTAAATTTTATCAGAATTGCTTGTTAAAATATTCAGTGTTTCATCTCTTGGCTGGCATAATTGCTCCAAAAAGGAAAAGATAACATTATCTAGCCTTAAATTAGAAAATCTATCCCAGCCTGGGAGAAAGGTATCTGGCTTATGAATAAGAAATCACTGTCAATCTATTCTGGCTTTATTTCTCTGTCAATCCTACAAGAAAGATGAGAGAAAATTTGCTGATGCCTTCCAATTAAATAATCCAAAACCATGACAAATAAACTGAATTATTTTCCTACTTAACAGTGAAAAATTATCATGGTCTATTTTATGAAATAAAAAGTTTACTTTATTCTCCAACCAAGTCAAAAAGTGCAGAAGATTAATTAATGAACTAAATTGAAATTATTTTGTTGACAAGAAAGGAACAAATAAATAATCTTAAGGATTATATAGTGTAGTTATTGTGAACAGCGGTAGCTGAATAAACATTGGAATGCTTAAAAGTGTGTGCTGGCAAAAAATGAACAGACTGAAGTAAGATCTTTCTATTATATTTTTTTTTGTCTGTATAAATGTTTCCTATGACTATACTTTTTATATAATGTAGTATCATGAACAGCTATAGCTGAATAAACATTGGAATACTTAAATATATATAAATCAGTACACCATCTTCTTTTTAATTTTGTTTTTATATGACTATTATAAAAAATATAAATATACATCAATGTTTCAACTATTTTATAATATCGTGTTTATCAAGGAAACTAAAAAATACAAATATATAATAATACATATAAATATCAAATAATTCCCCCCCAAAAAAACTCTAAAAAATACTCTTTACCTCAAACCCTTTCTATTACAACAATCTCAAAACTTAATCATATTTTTTATATTTATATACATTATCTAAAAGTACCCCCCAAAAAATTCAATTAACAAATCTATTATTTTCTTTTTCTTTTCAATTAACTAATCTAAAAATATCACAAAATTTTTTTTAACAAATCTATTTTTTTTTTTTTTTTCAGTTAACATCCTATTCAATTCAGATTTAATTTCACTAATGTAAATTTCTTCCTTTATTATTCTTTTTTAATATGATTTTATACATTCTAAAGGTTTTATTTCAAAATCTTTATATTTAAATTTAGTCATATGATTATATACAGCAGAATTTTTATCATTTAAATTTTGTTTTAAACTAGTTTCTAATTTATTTTTTTGTAGTCCCAACATATGACATCTCTATATTACTTTTAATACAATTCAAACATTTTATTATATAAACCAAATTCATAATTTCTAAATTATTACTCTCCCTATTATTATTAATTAAAAAACTTAAACTTTTTCCCCTTTTCTAAATAGGATAAATGAAAACATATTTTTTATTAATGATTTTAAATAATTTCCTAACTTTAATAAACAAATCTTTTGAAATATTGAAACCAATATAAATTACCTTTTTATTATTATTACTCTTATTTAATGTTATTTTATTCTTTATTTTATCAATATTTTTATTAGAAAATAAACCTTTAATAATATCTCTAGGATAATCATTTATAAAACATTCTTGCTTTATCATATTAATTTCACTTTTAAATAAATTATTATTTGAACATAATTTAATTGTTCTTTGAATTCTATGATTGACTATATTTATTTAACTATGATTATCAATATCAATAATCAATTATTTAATAAACCAAAAATAAATACAATCAATAATAGAATTCAAAGAGTAATTAATTTATGTTTATTTTATTTAGTATTACAATTTAATTTACAAGTATTCATTAAATAAATTTATTAAAAAATAACCAAGAGCTTTAAAGGGATATTATAAATTATTTAGTTGTCAAATAAATGATTGTAAATTTTTTTTTAATAATTCAAATTAAGATGCGAAATTAAAGATATGGCATTATTTTTTACTTTTTTCATTTTAATCAGTCTCAAATTTATGTGATTACAATAACCCAAACATTTATGATCATCTGTTCTTTAGTATTATCATAGCTATAGGACAGATTTTACCCGCAAAAACTTAAAAGAAATAAAGAACTTTGGGTAATTTTAATAAATTAAGATATCAGCTGATACTAAACTATAAATATGATCTTTTGACAAAATTCAATCAGTATTTGCTAAACTATAGTGTACACAGGATTCTGTCAAATTAATTTTAAAATTGCTATTTTGATTGTCTTCTCCATAGTGACATAGACAAATTTACTCTGGACATTGGAAAAATGTATCTCCTCCTTGAACTAAATGGAACAACAAGAAGGATTATCACCAAATATTATTTTATAGAAAGACCAATTTACTGTCTTCAACCATTAATGGAATTTTGGAAGATTGCTTATAGAATGCTCATTGTAACATCAATCAAATCATTTTGTTTCTTTTTTTAAAAAAAAGTGAAATAACTTGTTGAGAACTATATTGACTACCTTCTTATGAACTTTAGAGAAACTGCTTAAGTCTTAATGAAAATCAATGGAGTTAACTTGATCTATGGATTATTATTTATTTGCTAGGTCTTATAAATTATTAAAATAGCCTAAACTATAGAAAAATAAGTTAAATATGTTTAAACCAAAGGATTAGTAATTTATTGCTTTACAACTATGTGATAAATGCCAACTATAAGAATATTTGTCTACAAAAGCTTTCTAAAGTATTAAACTGCTCACTTTGCATAAAATTACAATTTAAAGTCAGCCCTATAATAATGGATTTATGATTATGAATGCCATAATCTGAAAATATGATAAACATTATAAATTGATAAGCATATATTCTTAAATGGATTAATGTGATAACTATGCAATCTGGAGTAGGATTACTAAGTATGCGTTATTAAATGTCTTAAAATCAATATATTAAGTATAACTATGGATTTAAACCTATGAAATGGAATGCTTCCGACTTAATGTTTAGTGTTTATATTAAATTATTACCAGTAAATTATAAATTTTGGAAAACTTTGCAAAAGTTAAATACTTCCACATGATATTTTAAAACATTCATGAACATAGGATTACATGTTTGAGGAATTACTCAATAAACTTGGTTTATAATTTTTGAATTATTTGCTTTATAGTTATTATTAGTGTAGTAATGAATAAATAACAAAGTTCTCAAGATAAAGCTGACATAAGAAAGTACATGTAACAACCTTATATTATTATTAATGACATTCGGTATGAGTGTAATATCTGTAATTTTCATTTTTGTATTGGAGAAAGGTTACCTTTTAGTTAAACTTACTTATAAACTTCTATAAACCTGTTGATGTTTAACTTATTGTATGTTTTATTAATTCTTGAATTCAGCCTATTTAATAGGTAGCTAAACATAATGATTAAATAATTAAATCACTAAGGAATATTTATCTGTAAAGTTCTATGATAGTCATATAATTTGATAAATGCTATACTATGCAATAAAGCATTCTTATAGTATTAATAAAATAAATTGTATTTTTAGTCGAGTTATACTCCTAATTATTTAAACTTTAAATATAAGAATCATAGCAAATCATTCTAGTAAAAGATATGAATGCCATAATTAAAGAAGCTATATCTTTTTGTATAGCATTGTTAGGAGTACTAAGTAAATAATTTTTCTTGCTCCAAAAGTGTTAAAAAACTAGCCTGCTCTTGTAGAATGAGGTTGTTAATTTATTAATTATTATTATAAAGATAATTAAGAGCATTATAAAAACATTTTTATCTTTCTGTAAGTAAGGTTAGATTTTAACTTAATATTGTTCAACTCTCTCCAATAGTGTCTTATCTTTGTGACACTTTAAAATCACACACATAATCATAACCCAAGATTAGCTTATTTACACAGAACAAACAATAATATTTATTAATATTGTTATAGAATTTTGTTATTAAAGTATTTTTATTATTCACTTATAATTTTCTTATTTGTTTATATATTTTTACTTATTATAAAGTAATTGTTTTATTTAAATACAACTGCTTGTCATTATTAAAATCATATTTTTTACATATTGTTGAAATAAAAAAATCATGCTTCAAGCTACTAAATTACATATTCATTTATTAAATTTATCTATGCCATTTATTATTACTATTGCTATTTGAAATACAAATGAGTAGGGTAGGATGATGTACAAAAAGTCTCTTTTACATTCACCATATCTAGAATAACTTAATAAACTTTAAATCTGTATGTCTTTTACAAAATTGAATGATTAAGTTTGATTTAGTTAAGAACCTTGAGATAATTAAATAATTGAACATTATATTTAATTTAGGAATGAGAGAAAGTTAATTTGCTAGCATTATTTAAAAGAACGTAGTTCTTTATACAGTAGATATTGCAATAGAATATATGCATTTAAGAATACACTAAGATTATTACCATACATTTATAAGAGTACCCTGAGAAATTTATTATTTTTATATTTAATGTATTATTAATTTCTGTAATAGTTATTATTATTTATTTTACGTAGAAAATAAACATGCATTCATTTTAATTTACTTTTCATATGGGTACAACTAATCTCAAATGCACTCCACATAAAATGCACTCATCTCAGCCAGCCATCTTTTGCTTCTACCTGGTTGTAATCTGAACTTTCTTTGAGTTACCATTGGAATAGTTAATTATTGACTGCTCAACTTAGGAGTTTTGATAAACTTGTACTCTAAAAGAAAAAATGCCATGATTTAAATAATTGATTCTAGCGTGATTTAGATAATTGCAATATATATTGTGTCTACTAAAATTGAAGACATATTTCGGTATGTGCAAGATTTCAGTCATAATTTTTTTTCTTTTTTTCTTATTTAATTTTTGGATAATGGATATGTTAACTTATGAAATATTAACTGTGTTGCTATGACAATAATAATATTAATACATTATTATTTATTATTAATTGTTTTATAGGATTATAAATTGATTTTATTCATTATTTAAAAGGAAAAATAAATATGTGAATAATAAATGTATATTGTTTGGATGAATTTTTTTTTGTTGTTATACATTTCATTTTTGTTAGTGCATTCATGATAGTAAATTATAAATAATACAAATGAATGTTTAATATTTCAAATATATTTGTCCTTTTTATTTATATAATAGTATACTGGATGATATGTTTAAAATTGTATTTCTAGTATAATATATTGTAAATGTAATGTAAATTGTTTATATTTTGTTGAAATGAAAAATAATATTTATATTTTGAAATGTAAATTTTGTTATATGTAATAAATGTGAAATGATTTTTTTTATCATTCTGTAATAAGATTTTTTTTATTTATAAAATGCTATATGAGTGAATATAGATGATTACTATGGTTACTCTGACATCAATAAAAAAATCTTATAAATAGGATTGAAAAATTTGAACAAAAGCTTTTTCTCTCATATCTTTTTTTTAAACTGAAGCATATATAAATTTCTTTACATGATTTTTTTTATTTACTCTAAAAGTATATGATTCACAAAATAAAATGAAGGGGTAAGAAACTATTTTATCTGTCCCAAAGACTTCGGGCAGTTTATTAATGGAATTTTGCAGGAAAATGACAAATTTATTGTTAAAAGAAAATTAATCAAAATTGCTTCATTACATAAACCGTCAGAATATTTTATTTAGTAATGGATGTTACATGTAGTTTTAACAATGGAATACAAACATCAGAAGGTATACAAGAGTCATATTTACTTGATTGTGTGATTTCATTAGATCAATTGATCAAATTTTTATAAGAATCAGTTTATTTCCTATCACATCGCTCTATGTAAATAGCCAGCATCTCTTTATTCATATTGTTTTTAAATAATACTTGTTTATGAAATGATAATTATTCATACCATCATAAATATAATATAATATTTATATGTGTAATGTCATATGAACCAAATAATTATTGTTTAATAAGATAATTTGAATATATGCATAAAATATTGGAATTGACAAAACGTACTTTAAATTTAAAAGTTTTCGTGCAAACATTTTATCTTCCTGGAATAAAGACATATTGTTAGTTTTGTAGTTTGAAATGTAGACATTTCAACTGTGATGCTATACTGGAAATACAGTATATAAAGATTTTCTTCAGGATGTTTATTTATACTCACCATTATTAATAATATATATATTATAACGATCGAAACGAAAGTGAAGATCGAATCTAACCGCAAAAACAATATCTGCAACTACCAGGGCGCCATCTAGGCATTTGAGCCTAGAAAAATTTATAAAGTAGGCAGATACGCGCTGTTAAGATTCCACTTTATTTAAATATTCCGATCGTTAGCCCAAGTCACTAGCTCAGCGGAGACGCAGAGATAAAAATCTATAAATTTTATATCTTAAATATAAAAGAATAAAAGCTACTGCCAGAAATTAACACATATAAAAATATTTATTTACGCACATATAAAATAACATTTAAATTTTGAGGAATAAATTCAACATTTTAGATTTTTCTATTAATCTTTTAATTTTACATTTACATAAATTTCAATGCGTTTAATATTTTATTTAGATGGTCAAGTATGAATAGACTACATAGATTTGCATTTGAAAATAAAACATTCTATCCCTATTTAACCGTAGGCTAAAATTCGCAGTCAAACTGGCATCAATCCAACTGATACATTTATGTATTCAATGTAGCATGAAAATACAGCAGCACAAATATACTATACTGTCAGGAATGGAAATATGAACAGTATAGTTAGAGAAAACATTGACTCTTGTCCAATACAGGAATATGACATCTGTATAGCAAGAAGAACAATAAAATAAAAACTCCATAGGAAGGGACCGCGATCCTTTTTGCCGACTTCCAATCCCATCCATAGGCAAAGAGTTGGTGCGGTGTATTCAGCGATTCTTCACATAGCGAAACTTATACTACATCTACTAATTACACAAATATATCCAATCCATTGACCCAATTCAACAACGACACAAATAACCTAAGATTACCCTCCCCTAATATAACTTTACAAATCTATATAGCCATTCACGCCCGACTTAAATTTAACATTTAAATACGTTCGCACAGATGCATTTTATAAAATTTGTTTTAAAATGTTGAGTACAGATCAGCTGCACAGATTCCACGGTCAAAAACATTCCAAATTCAACACAACCGATCAAAATACAAAGTCCTCGATAAACGTCACTTGCATAGGGAATATACAAATCCCATTAGCATTCATCGTAAGATGCTTGCAGTGATATCGTTGACATATATTCTAATCGAATGTGAAAACCACAACATTATCAACCGCTAACGAATCTATGCAACGTCTAATACCCAACCTAAATTTCATCATTTAAAATTTAAACAACAAATAATTTATACAATAAGAGAGAAAAAAAAATGGAAATGATTTTTATCAATTGGAAAACATATAAAATTAAACATTATTAATTGATTTTAAACTTAAAAGTCAGATAGAAGTTCATAAGCTTGAACGAAAGTTCTTAGTTATTTTTAAATTTAGAGTTCATGTCAATATAGCTTACAGTAGAAGAGTCCAGGTTCCTGTTTTTAATTCCCGTGACATCTCCATTGGAAGATAATGTTCTGGAAGTAGCATTAGCTGGTTCCATTCTTGTATCATAGTCTTTTCATTTTATTTTTTTTTAAAACAAACAAAAAAAAAATGAGAGAGAACGGCAAGTGCGTCCTACCGTTCTCATCAAATCAAGTCCGAAAAAACTGTATTTCCCTTTTTATATTAATCCACACGGATTGACTGAACAAAGACGTCACTAATCCATCACTTTCGTTAGGGTCTGAGCCAAGGCTTAGTGCTTCCATTGGTCAAGCTAATTTCTCTTTTTTTCTTATCTATCTTTCATCAGATCATTTTAATTATACAAGAGCCCACGGCTAGCTTGCTTTTCAAACAATTTATAAACAATCATTTCCATTTACAGATTACAAGAATTAATTAATACCTGTTTTTATTTTTAAATCTTATACTTTTTTTTTTTTTATAAAAAAGTACGTTCAAATACTTATTTATTTGTTTTTTTAAAAAAAAAAATTTTTAAAGTTTGGCATCTGTGCGAATGTATATACGTTTAACAAACATTTTAATTTTAGCGTTTAGTTTTTTTTACTTTTATTTGCGAACTTTTAAGTTTTTATTTTAAATTAATGTAACGACATATTTATATATCGTTACATATCAGTAAACTTCCTCAAAAAACAAAAACATTAAAAAAAAAAAGAATTTACTTAGTGTTAGTAATTATGTTACACAAATTGATTATATATGAAAATTTCAAAATGACAAAACTTTTTTTTTACAAGACAACACAGTAATTACACACAAATATAATGATTAAAAAAAATGTTGACTGTTGATTCCCTATTACCAGCTAAATTTCTGCCCCCTCCCTTCCAACTTTCATTTCTCCTACCTTTAACTATTACTTAGGCAAGTTGAACGATTAGATTTTAATTTATACAAGACTTTTTTTTAAAAAAAAAAATATGATTTAGATTTATTATTACGTTTTATTTATTAGTTTTTATTCCTCGTATTTCTCTTTACATATGCGCAATTTTTCTTACTGGCAGTACCTTTAAGACAAAATTTCAAACTGTAACTCCACGTCAATACAACAAATATATTTATACAATTTCAGAAAAAAATTTACGGGTATGATTCACTTTTAAAATTCTCAGGGCACTCGTGTTTATTAAAGATAAAAAATTTCAGCATCAATTCCCCTTCTCAGGGTCAATCTCTGAGGTAAGGCCACACTTGGGACGCCAATTATAACGATCGAAATGAAAGTGAAGATCGAATCTAACCGCAAAAACAATATCTGCAACTACCAGGGCGCCATCTAGGCATTTAAGCCTAGAAAAATTTATAAAGTAGGCAGATATGCGCTGTTAAGATTCCACTTTATTTAAATATTCCGATCGTTAGCCCAAGTCACTAGCTCAGCGGAGACGCAGAGATAAAAATCTATAAATTTTATATCTTAAATATAAAAGAATAAAAGCCACTGCCAGAAATTAACACATATAAAAATATTTATTTACGCACATATAAAATAACATTTAAATTTTGAGGAATAAATTCAACATTTTAGATTTTTCTATTAATCTTTTAATTTTACATTTACATAAATTTCAATGCGTTTAATATTTTATTTAGATGGTCAAGTATGAATAGACTACATAGATTTGCATTTGAAAATAAAACATTCTATCCCTATTTAACCTTAGGCTAAAATTCGCAGTCAAACTGGCATCAATCCATCTGATACATTTATGTATTCAATGTAGCATGAAAATACAACAGCACAAATATACTATACTGTCAGGAATGGAAATCTGAACAGTATAGTTAGAGAAAACATTGACTCTTGTCCAATACAGGAATATGACGTCTGTATAGCAAGAAGAACAATAAAATAAAAACTCCATAGGAAGGGACCGCGATCCTTTTTGCCGACTTACAATCCCATCCATAGGCAAAGGGTTGGTGCGGTGTATTCAGCGATTCTGCACGTAGCGAAACTTATACTACATCTACTAATTACACAAATATATCCAATCCATTGACCCAATTCAACAACGACACAAATAACCTAAGATTACCCTCCCCTAATATAACTTTACAAATCTATATAGCCATTCACGCCCGACTTAAATTTAACATTTAAATACATTCGCACAGATGCATTTTATAAAATTTGTTTTAAAATGTTGAGTACAGATCAGCTGCACAGATTCCACGGTCAAAAACATTCCAAATTCAACACAACCGATCAAAATACAAAGTCCTCGATAAATGTCACTTGCATAGGGAATATACAAATCGCATTAGCATTCATCGTAAGATGGTTGCAGTGATATCGTTGACATATATTCTAATCGAATGTGAAAACCACAACATTATCAACCGCTAACGAATCTATGCAACGTCTATACCCAACCTAAATTTCATCATTTAAAATTTAAACAACAAATAATTTATACAATAAGAGAGAAAAAAAAATGGAAATGATTTTTATCAATCGGAAAACATATAAAATTAAACATTATTAATTGATTTTAAACTTAAAAGTCAGATAGAAGTTCATAAGCTTGAACGAAAGTTCTTAGTTATTTTTAAATTTAGAGTTCATGTCAATATAGCTTACAGTAGAAGAGTCCAGGTTCCTGTTTTTAATTCCCGCGACGTCTCCATTGGAAGATAATGTTCTGGAGGTAGCATTAGCTGGTTCCATTCTTGTATCATAGTCTTTTCATTTTATATTTTTTTTAAAACAAACAAAAAAAAATGAGAGAGAACGGCAAGTGCGTCCTACCGTTCTCATCAAATCAAGTCCGAAAAAACTGTATTTCCCTTTTTATATTAATCCACACGGATTGACTGAACAAAGACGTCACTAATCCATCACTTTCGTTAGGGTCCGAGCCAAGGCTTAGTGCTTCCATTGGTCAAGCTAATTTCTCTTTTTTTCTTATCTATCTTTCATCAGATCATTTTAATTATACAAGAGCCCACGGCTATCTTGCTTTTCAAACAATTTATAAACAATCATTTCCATTTACAGATTACAAGAATTAATTAATACCTGTTTTTATTTTTAAATCGTATACTTTTTTTTTTTTTATAAAAAAGTACGTTCAAATACTTATTTATTTGTTTTTTTTAAAAAAAATATTTTTAAAGTTTGGCATCTGTGCGAATGTATATACGTTTAACAAACATTTTAATTTTAGCGTTTAGTTTTTTTTTACTTTTATTTGCGAACTTTTAAGTTTTTATTTTAAATTAATGTAACGACATATTTATATATCGTTACAATATATTATTTTTATTTAAAATGTAAATTTACTTATAGACAAATAATATATATAGCTTAAGTTAATTAGTAATCTATTTGCTTGCTAAAATATGAGTGAGCTATGTTTCCCCAAGTTTAAACCCATATTTTGTGATATAGTAGTTGTTATTTCAAAATATTCATTTTTTTATTGATTGATTTTAAAAATTATTTTCAAATATATCATTCATATTCAAAGTTTAAAAATATTTTATCATAATAAGTACCAACTTTATTTTGTTTTCTTGAATTTTCATCAACAAAGAACTAGATTCATCTTTGTGTATATATATTCTTATTTTTCTCCTTTTACTTTCTTTGCATTTCTTCATATATTCATATATATTGCTTATAATAACTCCCCTCATATACACTTCAATGCAAATTTTTTTTTTAATGATTCCTTTATTTTTCTGAAAGTTTCAACTGTCCTGCAGTCTTTATCAGAGTTACAATATTGAATGATATAAACATATAACCATTACTTCATATATATATAAATACATACATACATATGTATATCAAAAATATATACATATCCTCAAAAACTTACATATATATTCCATATATATATATATATTGAACCAGGTCCATTTAAAAGATGCTGTTTAACTGGGTTTTAACCTTTTTTAACATAATTTTAATTTTATATTTTTATTTATTATATGAATGAACCAGCCCTTCAAGCAGAGGGGAGGATATCATCGATTACAAAGCTATCAACGATACCCATGGTCAGTCTGAGCTATGCAAAGCATAACACGATCACATTTCCAGACCATGGCCCACCTCAACTGCTAGATCCACACCCCTACCACTAAAGCATTTCATTTGTTTAGAGATAAACCTCAGACACTAGCTAATTACACGAAGTAACTAATATGCCTGGACAGTAGGCCCATAATCCTTATCTTATTATTCCTACATGATCTACACTCTCTGATATTCCCCATTTATACATTTTCCTATTCCTTTAATATATTTATTATCTAATATATTCATTACATTTTTTCTTTTTTTATTTACTATTTTATATTTAATTACATTATTATATTTTTTATTAATTTTTCTAATAATTTTATTAACACACTTAATTATATTATTATTATATGTTTTAACACTTACATACTTCTTTTTTATGCTATCTTTCCTATATTTATCCCTCCCTTCTTCTCTATTAACTTCTTTATATTTTTCTTCTGATAATTTTACATTCTTTTCTATTACTTTCTTTGGATATTCATTTTCTTTAAATTCTTTAACTATTAATTCTATCTCTTTTTTTATACTCCTCTTCATTTGAATAATAATTAATAGTCCTACATTCTCTTGAACTAATATTATTTATCTTATATTTACTATCTATATTACAATTACAATTCATTATATTATTATTCCCATTCATTTTTTATACATTGGTGTTTCTAGTCTACATCTTCTTGTTATATGTTTTTATTAATAATATGTCTAAATATGATAACTTATTATCTTTCTCTCTTTTACTATAAATTTAATATTCTTATCTAAATTATTATTTTTTTTTTAAATATCTATCTATTTGTCTTTCACTCTTATTAAAAATTAATAGATAATCATCCACATATCTTTTTAATATTATTGGACCAATCTCATCCATTATCTCTTTTTCCATTTTCTCCGTATATATATTGTAACATAATAAAAGGTCGCTCAAATAATTATTACCATACCTGAGTAGTCTACAATATATAAGAAATAATCATAAATTCAAAAATTAAATGATGATCAAAAGATATTATTATATCTGAGTAAAGGACTCCAAATATCAAGATCATAATATTCAAAATAACATTTCTCAAGATATCCCACTATCTCAATAATTATAAGCAAATTAGTAATAAGTATTATAACAAGTATTATATGAAATCACGTGAAGTGAGTACACTCGTAATTCAATAAAATATAGCTCAGGTATGGTAATAATTATTTGAGCGACCTTTTATTATGTTACAATGGCGCCCCATGTTGGGCGCCATTGTACATCATTAAAGAATCAAAAAAAGATATTACCATACCTGAGTAAAGGTTCATAGAATGATCATAAGTAAAGGTTCATAATATAACACTATCAAGACTTATAAGCAAATTATTATAGCAATGTATTATAACTCAGGTATACAGGCAGTAGATCTTATCCCCTTTCATTTCTTGGTTTGATATTAAGTGCATGTTTAAACAAATACTAAGTGAATATGGTCTAGCAGGGCGCCACTAGATTATCTGAATCTAGACATGGTTATATCTGATAACCTTTCACATGTACCGGGTCTGAATCCCTTCTTGGTACTTTATTTATAATAAAATAGAAGATTTTTTTTTTGAGCCATATCACTATAAGCACTAATATTTAGGTAAAAGTAAAACATCTTTAAACCAAAGTGGAGTATATTAGACATAACTCATTTCTCAGATCTTAGCATAACAAATGTGTTTCAATAGTTTTGTAAGTTTACTAGCTCAGATTATATATAACTAATTTAGGATGGCAATTCACTCATCCTTGCATGAAATAGATGATGGGATGTGGTTATAATAATACTAAGAGATCACTAAATATTATAAAATCAATATTTATTTATGGCCTTTAAACAGTTAAACAGCTCATTAATTAAAATGTTGATGATGATGATGATGATGATAATAATAACAATAATGACAATGGTTTCAACTACAGCTCTAGGACTAAGCCTAAACATAAAACTAAATTTTATAAAGAAATTCATAATTATTGCTTTATTTTAGCATATTTACTTATATCTTAAATAACCAATATTCAACCATTGATGATGATGAATAATCACACTTAACCAAGACTACATTTAATGAAATATATACGCCTCGTTTAATAAAACAAACTAATATTTATTACTACATTTCTAACATATACATAAAAATTTCTAGATAATATGAAAATTGACATGAATAATAATAATAATAATTGATTATATAACAATCCTCAGATTAATTTTAAGTTCTTCCCCCTTTCCCGTTAAATGTATTTGTATTAAGTTGAACGTCACATTGACCATGATTTTCACTCCATGAGAAAAGTATTTTAAGAAAAAAAAATATTATCTGCTCATTAGCACACATACTTTAAAAATCCAACATGTAAATAGAATGTAAAAAAAAAATGTTAGTAAAATTGAAAGAGCAAGTTTTAGAAAAGAGTTTTAAATCATTATCTCCTCCCCCGTTCTTCTACCTCTGAAATGCTATACTTAACTTGAAACAAAATAATCCAATATTCTAATACTACTCATTATTTCACATTCACTCACAATTATACACATATAAAATATCATTATGTATGTGCGTGTTTTATCCCATGATAACAAAATATTATTTAAAACCAAAATAATAATATATTAGTTAAAACTAAAATCATAATACCATAAAAAAAAAATTGTTTTACACATTAATATTTTTCATAACTGTAAAATTAATAAACAAATAATTTTGATACATTCAAGATCATTTATGAAGCTCAAAGTTATTTTTAGTAAGACATTCTTGTTTTAATCGATCTGAATAGTCTTTAAAGGTTCTTTAAATAAAATATACCACTTTATTGCTAAAATGTTTCTTAAGACTGATATCATAAAGAAAATAGATATAAAAAGTCATATTACCGATCTTTTGTTTGTGGCGAATTTCCAAGGGTTCAAACTTGTCTTGTATAAGGTTTATATTTCTGCAGCTACCATTTCCGTCTTACTGGGAACAATCTCTTTCTTGAGGTGTATAACTATTTGATGATGGTGACTCTATTGAGGTTATTTGCTTTAGTGGATAATTTGGAAATCATTATATTAATTTTTCTTCTCTTCCTGTCAAGCATGTGGATGAAATACAGCAGTTGTTTTCACATTTGTAAATTTTCTTGAGTTTAAAATCAGTTGTTGTAACAATTAATTGGACTTGATGATTAATATTTATCAGTAGATTAATTCATCTTCTTTGAATGCAGGTGAATGCTTTCTTCCTTCTATTAAAACATCTTATTTCTCTGGTCAGTTGAAAGGTGTAGAATATTATTTTAGACACAACATCTTTTCTTTCCTATGTGATGTGCAGCTTCCCCAGATGGACCGGAACCGATGGGACATACATATAATTTTTCTAGCCAGACATCTCTTATATTTTCAGCATTCAATTGGATAGTTTAATAATCTGAATCATAAACAATAATCTTAATAATAATTCAAGACAGCTTTTTATATCCAATTTTTAGCTAACTTAACCAATCAGAGATAGCATCACTTGCTATTTTTGGACAAATTTGTTTTAATTAGATCTCTAATTTATTTTCAACTATATTATTTTTCAACTGAAAAGTTTAATCCTTTTTTCCAGACACTTTTGTTTAAAAAAAAAAAAAGACTCAATCCTTATTTCCTTTCTTTTCTTTTTTTTTTTTTTTTAACATCCAGGTAACACTTCAAATCTTTGAGCTTCCTTCTTTAGATCTTGAGATAAGACAATTAGAGCTCTGACCCATTATAAGCTTCCAAAGTGAAACAATCATTTACAAAAAAAAATTGCTACAAAGATCGATATCTGATTAAACAGATTTCCTCTTTTAACAAAAAATTGTACAAAAAAAATAATTTGACAGATTTAATACTTCCTTTTCTTTCAATATTTAGGAAATGTAAATTTTTGTATGTAATGTACACACATCCTTCATTCTTTCAAATCATTCATAAACTAACCTTAAATAATATGATTGCTAGCTTAGTAATTATAACCCAATTATTTAATTAAGTCTGTAACTTTTAAATCCCACTTATAATTAAAGAAAAGCAAAATAAAAGCATAGAATAAAATATTAGAATTGATCAAGCATAGGTTAGTTTTAAAGAAAGTTAAAATGTTTAATATTTGAAATATAAAACAATTAAATAATTTACACATACATTGCCTATATGTATGCATTATAACTTTGCTTTTTTAAAGAAAAATTAAATATTAAATAGGTTAAATGTGTGTATTACCTTTCTATCAACACACAAACAAGTAAAGCATGTAATTGTTGACCCATTCTTTCTCTGTTTAAAGCTTTTAGAACTTTGATCTGGTAGGGTTTGAACTTGGATGCCCTACAACTTCCTTTATGGTTATATAAAATTGTGATGATGATTTTGTTTTACCTTTTCTACATGCACATTACTATAAATTTGGCTAGTGACCAAATTGTAATGGCACAATATATATATTACAATGCCCCTTTTTTCTGTTTTAAAAAATAATATAAAATTGTATATTTGATATGTTTTTTTGTATATATTTTATATATATGTATTTTTATATATAGTTTATATATATGTGTGGAGATGCATATATATATGGATTATATGTATATGTGTAAATATATATGTATACGTAAGTTTTTGAGGATATGTATGTATATATTTTTGATATACATATGTATATATATATTTTTATATGCATATGAAGTAATGGTTATATGTTTATATCATTCAATATTGTAGCTCTAATGAAGACTGCAGGACAGTCAAAACTGTGGGGAAAAAAGGAATCATTAAAAAAAATTTGCATTAAAGTGTATATGAGGGGAGTTAGTGTAAGCAATATATATATATTTCCTTATATAAAATATATAAGAAAGTATATTTCAAATTCTCTTATATTTTGGAAAGTAGGAATGTTCTGCAACATATTTGTGATGCATATATATGTTTAGTATTTATTATTAAATAATATTTAATTTGCGAAGCGCAGATAGATGAAATTGAAATTAAATTGAGATACTGTAAAATCTCATTGTGCTTGTTATAACACTTATCTGACAGCCAATCAGATGTTATGATAGCTGTCCAAATGACAACCAAACCATAAACACACGACAAAGAATTTACGAGAAAAGGGCAGTCATCCTTTTCTCTATTTTTCTTTCTATATATCTAAGCCAGTTGTAAGTGTTTAGATTCGAAAATGTGAAGCTTTAAATATCTTCACAATTAACTCAATGAGTTTAAATTATAAACATACAGTGCGAAATCCTACGATTTACTTTGCAGCAGTTTTTAGATAATATAACTAGTAGTAAATAATATTCAATTTGCGAAGCACAGATAGATGAAATTGAAATTAAATTGAGATACTGTAAAATCTCATTGTGCTTGTTATAACACTTATCTGACAGCCAATCAGATGTTATGATAGCTGTCCGAATGACAATCAAACCATAAACACACGACAAAGAATTTACGAGAAAAGGGCGGCCACCCTTCTCTCTACTTTTCTTTCTATATATCTAAGCCAGTTGTAAGTATTTAGATTTGAAAATGTGAAGCTTTAAATATCTTTACAATTAACTCAATGAGTTTAAATTATAAACATACAGTGCAAAATCCTACGATTTACTATGCAGCAGTTTTTAGATAATATAACTAGCAGTAAATAATATTCAATTTGCGAAGCACAGATAGATGAAATTGAAATTAAATTGAGATACTGGAAAATCTCATTGCGCTCATTATAACACTTATCTGACAGCCAATGAGATGTTATGATAGCTGTTCGAATGATAACCAAACCATAAACTCATGACAAAGAATTTGCGAGAAAAAGGTGGCCACCCTTCTCTCTACTTTTCTTTTCTGTCCAGCAGTCTTCATCAGAGTGTACATATATCCAAATATTGTCTTTTCTTCTTATACGAAGGATTAGAAAGAAGAAAGGACAGTATTTGGATAATTAATTATGGATGCTCTAATGAAGACTGTTGGACAGTCAAAACTGTCAGGAAAATAAAGAAGTTTATGATGTTAATTTAAGTTCTTGACTTGTTTTTCAATATCTACAATTAAGGAGGAAAATGTCTGAACAATTGTATTTATAAAAATGTATCCAATTGTTATAAAAATTGTCATGTAAAAGAGATTGCAATTGGCTTATAGTCAAGATTGTTCTAGAAAAAATAATGGGGGTGTGAATAGATCAGAAGATCCAAGTGTCTGGTAAGAAAAATTATTCTTAACCTAGCTGTTGAAGAGAGAAGAGTCAAGTCTTAATCCAACTGATAAAGAAAAAAGAAGCAGTAGTCTTTACTAAGCTATTGCATAAAATAGCAGAAATTTTAATCAAGCTTTTAGTAGCATACTGTGAATTTAGTCATAAAAAGGGTTTGTACAATAAAAACCATGTGCTAAAAGATAGACATCATCTTCCTCCATGTAACCAGCCTTCACTGAAATAAAAATTTAGAGAAGTTACCATCTAAAGTAATCTGAAACCTTGTCTTCAACCAGGAGAATGAATCTCTGTCTGTGCTAGTCTCAGTTGGATGTTTTAATGGAAATAAATGGATAAAATTGCTATTTTTTAATCTGAAATTACTGCAGCCCAAGAAAAGAATAAATTAACCATGTACAAGTGTAGAATACTTCAAGAAGAAACAACTGGAAAATATAATTGTGAAAAAGGACCCTATAGAAGAATCAAATCATGGTTAAAGGTATTTTATGTGTGCATACTAAATTTTCATGTCTAGTAAAAAAAAAAAATTTTTTTTGTAAGATTTGATAATTTTAAATATTTTCATTAAGTTAATAGTTTTAAATTGTGAAGAAAAAAAAATATTTTTAAATTCACCAATTTTTTCTTCAAAATTATAAAATGAAATTTTAGAAAATTTAATTTTTTGTAAATTTAAATTTTTTTTTTTAGAAACATGTTTTCTCTCTTTTTCTTCATTTTCCTTCCTAATAAAAGTGTAATTAAGCTAAATCAAAGATTATTTTGGATTTTGAAAATGTTATTATCCCAATTCTTTGTTATTTTAAAGAAATAAATTAATTAAAAGTTAATTTGTAAATAAAAATCAACTTATTGTTTATAATTTTTATGAAAATATATTTTTTGGATGAAATGAATGTTTAAGATTTCATACTATCATGCCACTTTTTTTGTTTATCACTAATCAATTAGTTATTAAATATTTGTTTTAAAAAATATTTTTTAGTCTTAACTTCTTTATTCTATCCAATACTTGTTTCATAAATTGCAATATTATGACTTTAGTTCATGACAGTTTAATGTTTTAGGATTTTTTAAAAATGATCCCAATAAAACTATTTACTTACCCTGTAGTGTAAATGTAGGAATTAGTTTAATGTTTTAGGATTTTTTAAAAATGATCCCAATAAAACTATTTTCTTACCCTGTAATGTAAATGTAGTAATTATTTAAAGTGATTTATAATAAGCTGTTTTATTTATTTATTTATCTCTTGTTTACTGTAACAGTTTATAGTTCTTGCTTCTTGAGCTCGATTCTTGCATAACAGTTAGTTATGGGTTAGGGGCTTATGGTACAGACATCCATATGATGATAATCTTGGTTGACACAAAAAAGATATACTTTAAAATCAATGCACATTTCATTTTAATTATTATTTGTTTAAAAATTTAGTTTATAGTTGGCCAGTTTATTATTGGTTCTAAGTAGCCAGAGCATTGATGCTGGTCAGAATGTTTTAAGTATCTCAACATTATTTGACTTATTGTTGTATTTTGATGTAATAACACACCTACGTATGCAGCCAGATAATTATTGTTTGTATTCCTGTCATAGGTTTGGCAGTGCCACTTTCAAATACAATCACAAGATTGACTGTTGATTTATTTTTATTGTTGATCATTCATGGTAATGAATGATTACTAATTTTGTGTAATGCTGTTAAACTTATAGTTAGTTCTGTGCTGATCTCTCATGCTCATTCCTTTTATATTAAATTTTATATTTTGTTTATTTGGAGATGATGATGGTTTTCCATCTGTTAATTCAGCCCTAATGTGGTGTACTGTTACAAATGGCTACCTAATTGAAACCTCAAATTTTTCTCATGTAAACCCCCTATTTTTTATACAGTTACAATTGTCATCCAATTTGTGAGACCACTATTTCCATACTGTTACCCAATTGTTAAATATTGTAACCTCAGATTCTCTTATTAACTCCTATTTTTCTTACTGTTACAATATATATATATATTAGTAAAAATCAGTCACATATCACATGACCATAGCTTGCATTACTAATATGTAATATATAAAGAACCTGCTGATAACTAAACAAGCTTATTTATTTTTTTGATACATGCTACAAGAGAAAGTACCTGAAGCCTTTATCTATGATTGTCCCCATCCCTGGATTAGTTTCAAGCAATGGATCTCTTCAGTGAGAAGCTAGGACATTAGATTCAAAATACTAACTCAAGCCAAGTATTTATTTAATTCTTAAATATTAAGAAAAAAATCTAAATCTTCAGACACCTACATGTCTTCAAATTCAGCTCTTTAGCTAAAGAAACTATATGGGCCTGAACTAAATTCTGTGAGTCCATATATTAGTAGGTTTAGCAATTTAATATAGCCAAAGCCCTAATAGCAAAATTATAATATTATTAAAAATCAGTCACATATCACATGACCATAGCTTGCATTACCAATATGTAATATATAAAGAGCCTGCTAATAGCTCTAAACAAACTTATTTATTTATTTTATGATACATGCTTTACGAGAAAGAACCTGAAGCCTTTATCTATGATTGTCCCCATCCCCAGACTGGTTTCAAGCTATGGCTCTCTTCAGTGAGGAAGTAGGACATTAGATTCAAAATACTAACTCAAGCCAAGCATTTATCTAATTCTTAACTAATATTATAATTTTTCTATTAGGGCTTGGGCTATATTAAATTGCTAAGCCTGCTAATATATGGGATCACTGAATTTAGTTCAGGCCCATATAGTTTCTTTAGTTAAAGAGCTGAATTTGAAGACATGCAGGTGTCTGAAGATTTAGATCTTTTTCTTAATATTTAAGAATTAGATAAATGCTTGGCTTAAGTTAGTATTTTGAATCTAATGTCCTAGCACCTCATTGAAGAGAGCCATAACTCGAAATCAGTTTGGGGATGGACACAATCATAGATAAAGGCTTCAGGTACTTTTTCTTGTAGCATGTATCATAAAATAAATTAATAAATAAGCTTGTTTAGAGCTATTAGCAGGCTCTTTATATATTACATATTGGTGATGCAAGCTATATAGGTCATGTGATATGTGACTGATTTTTACTAATATTATAATTTTGCTATTAGGGCTTTGACTATATTAAATTGCTAAGCCTACTAATATATGGAATCATTGAATTTAGTTCTGGCCCATACCATTTCTTTCGTTCAAGAGTTTAATATGAAGACATGTAGGTGTCTGAAGATTTAGATATTTTTCTTAATATTTAAGAATTAGATAAATGCTTGGCTTGAGTTAATATTTTAAATCTAATGTCCTAGCTCCTCACTGAAGAGAGCCATAGCTCAAAAATTGGTCAGGTACTTTCTCTTGTAGCATGTATCATAAAAGATAAATAAGCTTGTTTAGAGCTATTAGCAGGCTCTTTATATATTAAATATATATATATTGTAACGATATATAAATATGTCGTTACATTAATTTAAAATAAAAACTTAAAAGTTCGCAAATAAAAGGAAAAAACTAAACGCTAAAATTAAAATATTGTTAAACGTATACATTCGCACAGATGCTAAACTTTAAAAATATTTTTTTTCATAAACAAGAAAAAAAAAGTATTTGGACGTATTTTTTTAAATAAAAAAATACAAGATTGAAATATAAAAATATTTTAATAAAACAATAATGTAAGTTAAAATAAAAACAGGTATTAATTAATTCCTGTAATCTGTAAATGGAAATGATTGTTTATTAATTATCTAAAAGCTGTTTAATTAAAAAGTCAGATGAAAAGTTAGATAAGAGAAGAAAGAGAAATTAAATGACCAATGCAAACACCAGAAATTCAGCACGGACCGTAACTGAAACACCAGAGGATTAGTGACGTATTGCCGATTGAATCCTATGATCAAATGATAAGAGGCTAAGAAAAATATAAAAGCCAAATGATTATTAAAATTGTTATCTTAGAGCTGACTATGAATAGATCGTTATAACTAGCTATATTGCAGATTTTCACGATGTGGAAGTCTGCAATAAATTTAATTTTCCGGACAACCAGCTGAGGCCTCTGGATGACAGTTCCTGACCAAATGCATGGCAAGTCGCAGTTTCATTTCAAAGAAGGACAAAATCTACTAAAGTGATCACGAAGATGGACTTCTCAATCTATTAAATCCGTAAAGTATGAACTATTGTATCTATCTAATAACTTTCCTAAAATTGCAAGTAATTAATAACTGAAAATAAGAACTCTTATCTGACTTAAAGAATGCAAATTCAATTATTGATATTTTTTTATGTAGATGTTTAAGCAATCATTTCCAGTTCATTTTTTTTTTTTGTGTGTATTATATTTTAACTAAAATGTATTAAATTTAAAGTTGTTTATAGACGCTTGCATGGATTCGTTTGCGGTTAATTATATTTTGGTTTTCATATTTGATCAAAATATATAGACATTCGATAAATAATGATACCTTACGGTGAGTATCTAAAATGTATTTATTCGGATGTCTTTTAAGTTATTGGTGACAACGCAAGTATCTTATGGTGAATACTATTGGGTTACTTATAAGTTTCCCTCTGCGATTGTCGGTATCAATAATTTTGTATTTTGATCGTTTATGTTTATTTTGAAATGGTTTTGACCGTGGAATCTATGTAATCGATCTATACCCAACATTTTTAAACAAATCTGTGCGAACGTATTTAAATGTTAAAATTAAGTCGGGCGTGAATGGCTATATAGTTTTGTAAAGTTGTATTAAGGGAGGGTAATCTTAGGTTATTCATTTCGTAGTTGAATTGGTTCAATGGATTGGATATATTTGTGTAATTAGTAGATGTAGTATGAGGTCCGCTACGGGCAGGATTATAGATATACGCCACACACCCTCTGTTTGCCTATGGATGGGTTTGTAAGTCGGCAGAAGACCGCAGTCCATTCCTATGGAGTTTTTAGTTTATTGATCTACTTGCCAACAGATGTCACATTCCTGTTGGTGGAGAGTCAATATCTTCTCTATTTCTACTTATTGTTCAGATGCACATTCCTGACAAGATGGTATTTTGTGTTGTCGTATCATGCTACATTGAATACATGAATGTATCAGATGGATTGGCGCCAGTTGATTGCGAAATTTGTTGCCTAAGGTTAAATCAGGGAAGAATATTTTCCTTTCAAATGCAGACCTATGTAGTCCATTCATACTCGACCCTCTAAATAAATAGTAAACTCATTATTTGAAATCTACTTAAATTTAGAATTAAAGATCAATATAAAATTATAAAGGAAATTTATTCCTCAAAATTTAAATATTATTTTATATGTGCGTAAATAAATATTTTTATGTGTTAATTTCTGGCAGTGGCTTTTATTCTTTTATATTTAAGATATAAAATTTATAGATTTTTATCTCTGCGTCTCCACTGAGCTAGTGACAATGGGCTAACGATCTAAATATGTAAATAAAGTGGAATCCTAACAGCGCGTATCTGCCTACTTTATAAATTTTTCTAGGCTCAAATGCCTAGATGGCGCCCTTGGTAGTGCGGTGCGATGCGATCTCCCACTTCGTTTCGATCGTTATAATATATATTACATGTATAATCAGTTATCATATATATTGGGCCCTTTTCTATAGGTCAGTAATAGTTCATAACAGTCAATTACTAAAAATTTTAAATTTTAGAATATGTTCTTTTAATACATTAATTATAGTTTGTCGATTATATTTTTAAAGTACAATTTAAAGCTAAAGAAAATACGTGGTATATAAAATTATAGCGAATTATTTAAAAAGTAGTTAAGTAAAGTTTAAAATATTGTTTCATATGGTTGTCAAAGCTGGCCATATTAAATAACACAGCTATAAAAATTAAAAGTATATTTAATAAATTCGATTTTAATAGTTTAAAACTGATAAGTTAATAAATACAGTGTTTAAATTTATAATCATATTTAATAGTTAAAATTAATATAATATATTTTAAAAATAAACTTTATGATGGTGAGAATTGTATTTAATTCTATATTTTCTAAATTGTTCTTCCAAATTTTATAATTATATTATATAATATAATAAGTATATCAATTTTATAAATCTGGGCAGAGAAATAGATTAAAAATCGTCTGTCAAAGTTATTAATTATGTGACTTGTATACTATATACTTTCACACACACGCTTGTTAGAATTTAATAACAAAGTTTGTGTATTATAGAGTTGGATATAATGATTATTTATCATATAAGTGAATATTAAAATATTACGTAGTTATTTCCAAATGCTTAAATGATGTAATAAAGATGAATACATTCATAATATAAAAATTAAATATTTTATTTAAATAAAAATAGATAAATTGAATATTAAGAAATGGAATAAGTTATTAAATGTTATTTTAAAAGTTATTTTAAAGGATTAAATAATTTAAATAAAGTTATAATTGAATTAAAAGTGGTATTTTAAATAATATTTTAAGTTCATTACGTCATAATTTCTAATTTTGAAATTCAATTTTACTATAAACTAAAAATATGTAAATTTGTTCTCAAGCTAAAGTAAGAATTAACCAATAGGAATAGGTATTCTTACAGACTATAAATATCGTCGTAACTAAGTTATCAGGGGAGATTAATAATGTATTGAAACTGGAGAAAGGTAAATTATAACTATCAAAAAGATAGTATTTTTTAAATTTTTATTTTAGTCAATTTTTTTTTTTGTACTTTCTTATCGTTTATTTTGCAAAAACTAATTGATAATTTTAAAGAAGTATTTTGCAAAGGGAAAGTTTAGAAAACAAATTATATATTTAGAAACTTCGTGGAGATGATTTTCTAATTTTTTAAAAGTTACTTGCCAGTAGTATTTTATTTGAAATTTAACCTAGACTACGCAATAGAGATGGATATACTAGGAAATAAAATGGATATAAATTGTAATACTGTAAAAATGTTTGGAATATTTATTGATACAGCTTTATTAATACTTCACCGGAGAACTGTTTTGGTACATAAAAAACCACAGCTCGGACATTATACGGAGTCTAAAAAATATATTGAAACGTATTATTTATAAGCTTATCCAAGATTTATTTTTAAATAGTAATAAGACAATTATATCTTATGAATCATTTTATAGAATATTATATTCAAAGGAGTAAAATGTTATATATTTTCTGAAGGTAACATTTTTTAAAAATATTTTCAAGAATTAAAGAAAGAACCCAGGAGAATATGTTACAGAAGCGTTTTTGATATTAAAATATCCGGTCTTAGAATTATTTAAAATGTATTTAGAAAACATTTGTTTAAAAGTACTTGAAGTTTTTTTTTTATTTTTAAAAGAGATTTATAAAAAATACCAAACGAAAGTTTAAATGTATCAAGAAGGAAACATATATAAAAAAAGTGAACACATAGTTGAATAAAAGATGGATCCATGGAAATACAAATAGTACTTAAAAGTTTATCGAATATTTTTAAAGTTAAATTAGATGGATTGATGCATCGGATACACAGAGAATATTGGTAGAGAAGATTAAGAAGCTTCACGGGATTAATTAATATTATGATTTAATAATTATCGTCCTAAATACTAAAAACCAAGGATTATTTTCTATAAATTTTACTAAATGGATTAATAATTATTTTTATTTTTAAACTTTAACGCACTTGGAGGAGAACATTTAGGAAACTCTAGAAAAAAAAATAAACATTTTGGACTTATCAGGAACTATCGTCAAGAAAATATGTAATTATAGTTTTGATTCCTTTTATTTTGTTAACCTAGTTTAAATCTAAATTTTTATATAAGATTAGGAAAAACATAAAAACATTAATTTATTAATATTAAAATTTTATAATATAACAATCTAATAATTTAGCTAAAAATATTTTAATATAAAGTGTATGGGTGTGAATTTTTTTTTATATCTGCAATGCTCAAGTGGATAAAGGAAGCCTACTGAACACGATGACTAGATAAAGGTTATTGGTAATAATAATAACTATTGATAATTTATAGTGTATATTTTTTTTTGTTTTCTTTAGATCATCCATAAATTGGAAGAATGAAGTGTAAAAGTTTTTTTTACTTATATGTACCGCATCTCATACAACATTTTAAAAAACATTATGAGATAGGATTGATTTGAAAATATGCATACGACGATTTTTTTTTATTAGTGATATAATCCAACATAACAAATAATTATGTGATTCTTTTAAAATTTTCATGTTGTTGGATATTCAAATATTGTCTAAGTAGATTGTATATGATTAGACATATAGAATAATGAAGTAAGCAGACTTTTCTTGTGGAACAGCTAGATTCTTTAACTATTAATGAATTTTATTTATTGTTTTGTAAATGCAGATAGTTATTTATCGATGTAAGATGTGGAAAATCTTGAGAAATAATGTTGAGATAGTGGCTTGGAAGTACTTAGTGAACAGGAAACCAAGATGATGTTTTAAGAAATAGGATGTTATAAGGAATGGAAATAATATTTAGTCTTTATGTGAATATCAGCATAGTTAACAAAGCCCTATGACTGATACACATTTTATTTGGACAGTGTTTATATTTCTTTAAATATTTGATGTTCTAATAAAGCTGAAGAAATAGCTTTAACATCGTCCCTGTACTAGAGGATATTAGGCAGGTAAATGTCATACCTCTTCGCACTGTGCCATGATTTTGAGATATGTTAAGAGTAATACTCTAGCTTTCTTCCTTAATCCTATGCATCTGTTTTCGCTATCTTTATTTCATGTAACTGCATCATTCAGTAAGATATGTTTAAGAGAAATGATAAATAATTTAGAACTTAGGTTATGCTATCGTTTTGTATAAGATTGGTTTATTTGCTTAGAAGGAATAGGACGTTATAACTTAAAATTGAAGATCCAAAGTATCCTAAGGAAAGAAAAGAATCATAGAATATATTTTGAATTTTATTTCGGAAATGAAATATAAACTTTTTTAAAAATAAAGTATCTAAACAAAGATATTTTCTTTAAAATGATAATAATTTTAAATGCTTTAGTATTATTTTTTAAGTATTGCATATTTTTTTAAAATACAATAGTACAAAGTAAATTATGTAAACAATATGCATAGTATATTTTTTGTTTATTGATTAACAGAAATATATTGATGATTACACTTATATCATACTAAAGTAAGGCTTAAAGAAGAATATATTATGATTAGTAAACATTGCGTGATAAATACTAAAATCTAGTACTGAATTTTTGGATAATATTTTGTGTAACATCTTTGACTTTGCAAGATGAAATTTTTTTAATATTTTGAGAAGTCCATACTCATTATAAAATTTGTTTTCTATAGAATGTTTTCTAAGTATGAATTTTTTAAATAAGATAGTTTAATAATATTAAGGATAAAATGCTGTTGCTAATAAAGTAGATAAATATACTTGTAATAAGTTAACCATAATGAGAAACCAAATAGTAACTTTTTTTTTTAAATTTTGTCCTAAATCTAAATAAAGATATAATTGAAATATAAATTATTTTTTTTATAACCCGGTAGATCAAACTGTAAAGTAAAAAAGTTAAGGATATCCACTGTAAATAGTGTAAATAAATTGTTTATTTATTTGTTGTTAGTAATAAACTTTGTTAAATTTTGTTATTTCAAAAATTTTGTGTCCAAGTTATTTATTTCTCCACATCGCTGTGTGAAAACACGATATATGCATAATAATCGAAACAAATATATAATTTTGCACAAAAAGATAAATAGAGAATTATTTTAAGAATTTTAAATATTTTATTGGTATTCATTATAATTAAATAATCATAATCTTACATTATCTTATTGGTCATAAATCAGTTATCACAATATTATATTAAATTATATGCTATCAGTTGCCACACATATTTTGTTTGTCAGATTATTAAAATGCTACCACGTATTTATTATATCATTACATGAAGGTAAAAGATTATATAAAATTATTTTATTATTTTATTATGGTAATAAAAATATAACGAAAAGAAAAGGTATCCAGTAGTAATTAAACAATGAAGAATATTATTATTATTTATTATTATTAGTTTAAGTGTAGTAGATTATGACATAATATCCCTTCTCATATTTTACTACCGTATTTTAAATTAACTTAGAATAAACTTTATGAACCTGAGATTATTTTATTGAGCTAGTTTATTACAAATAGAAGATTAAGACTTAATTATTAGTTTACTCTTAGTGAGTAGAAGTTATTAAAGTCGTAAGAATACTATGAGTTTGTTATTTGAAATAGTAATAAGGGGGGATAGTGTTCTTATGCCATTGAGGTAATATCCTGTGGGATATTGGCTCAATGTAATCTATCTTGTCACCTGTATTTTCACTTCAAGTCTCATGAAAATATTAAATATTTATTTAATTTATTTTTATAAACTGAACCTTATTCGTATTTTAAATTTGAGCTAGTGAAACATTTTAATTTTAATGCTGAATATTTTATTTATTAATTATTAACTGAGCTAGAACCCGTTTTATTTCATATCATATATTATCTGGAAGTGAGGATGCACATAGGTTAGGTCAGAATATATATATATATATATTGGCACCTACAATGTGTTAGTCTGATAATAACTGTTTTCACTTTAAGCTGCATTAAGGGATCAATTTGGTGATTAAACATGATATAAAAATTTTTTTGGGGATTTTGTCAAATTAAGATTTCTGAAAAATATATTGCAGGTAGCAGATCATGTGTTAATGTAATGAATTCCTTGGTAAATTATTGAGTCATGAATATTAAAATATTTGACTTTGCTGATGTTGATTGCATAATCTATATGATACTGAAGTGATTTTATTTTTTTTACTATCAAACTTAAATAATATTATTGTCAATATTTTAATCTATGAAGAGACTATGTTCCCAAAATAAATGAGAGCAAAATAGCAATGATTTGTTTTTAAAATAACTTTTGTGGTTGTGGTTTAAACTTTAATAGTTTTTATGAAGCAGATGAAAGGAGTCAGCAGCACTACTAGCAGGCAAATGTTTAGATAATTCACATAGAATAATAAAAAAGTATATATATATTTCAATATGTGTTGATAATTAGTAAATACAAATTTTATATGAGTATTAAGAATGGAGAACACTAAAAAAAATATAGTGAGTGGGCCTTAAAATCCACCCTTAAATGAATTTTGTCAGCTATTATTGTCTATGATGAAAGACTTGCAGCAAAATTTAATTAGGAGAATAGATAAATTTAAAGATGAAATCCAAGCAGATTTAAATAGCAAAATAGATGAATCTAAAGAAGAAATTCAAAAAGAAACAAAAGAAAATTTAGCTAGTATGCAAGAAAACTTAGTTAGTATGCAAGAAAATTTAATTCGTATTCAAGAAGATTTAGTTACTAAAATAGATAAATCTAAAGAAGAAAAGATAAAAGAAACAAAAGATTTGTTTAATATGTTAGAAGATTTTATTAAATCCAAAAAGGGATGGTAGAGAATCATATTAAATTTCAAAGAGAGATATAAAAAAAAATAAGAGATTTAGTTAAGTCTCAAAATGAGACAAAAGATTTAGTTAATGTGTGAGATAATTTAGTTAGCATTTGAGAAAATTTAAGTAGCAAAATAGATAAATCTAAAGAAAAGATGAAAAAAGAAACAAAAGGAATATTAGTTAGTATTTAAATAATGTGGTAGATAATCATATTAAATCTCAAAAAGAGATGCTAGGTAGAATAGTGAATTATTTTATTAAATCTCAAAAGGAGATAAAAGAAAGTGTTATAAAATCTATAAGGAAATGCCAAATAGTATATTTAGTCAAACAGGTGATTCTCAAAAGAAATAAAAGGTGTTAGTACAATTAATGAGAAGCAAAATACTTTGATAAATCTCGAAAATTTAAATAAGAGTAAAAATCTCTGTTATCTGTGGAGTAAATAAAAGAGATCTTGATCAAAAACTTGAAGACAGTAGGGTTAATTTAATTAGTTTTAAAGTTGAAACAGATTATCAATATGGTAACTTATTTAGGAAACCAGGTAAAACAAGAATTCACTACATTGAATGACTTAAAATGTGATCTAAGTATAAATAGAAAAGTTTGAAAGGAACTCAGAAATGAGATTAAATAAACCTATTGAAAGTGAAGAAATCCTAGTTCCTATTTTGGAAAATGTAATAATCTCATATTTTAAAAATAAGAATATATTTGAAGAAGAGAGTATGCATAAATCTTTCAATTATTTTTTTAATTATTATTTCTTAACTGTTAACATATATTTTTCAAATAAAAATAATTATGAGAATAAGAAGTATAAAATTGATAAGCCAAGATCCACAGAAATATACACATAATAATAAGGAAAGGGGAAAATAATTTCTGAAACAAGAAAGATCCACGTAAATATAGTCATTATAGTAAGGATAGAGGAAAAGAATTTATGCATAATGTGGAGGATAGGAAAACATTTCCTGAAAATAAATTTGAAAATATATCATTTGAGATTATTAAGAGCTTATTGCAAATCTTAGTACTAAAGATATTGGTAATGATGGGATATTAAAATAGTAAGCTAACCTATGCAGATGAGAAATTTTAGTGACTCTGAGACTGATAATTTTTTTAAAAAAATGTGAAGATGATTATTATTTTAAAAACATAAAATAAAGATTATTTTATTAACCCTTAAAAGCCCTTACATTTCTATTTTAATACCAGCATGCCAACTTGATAAATTATAACTTTAGGATTAAGTACTAATAATCTAGTAATTTTATAGTTTATAAATTCCAAGCCAAGAAAAATTTTTCCTGGGGAGAGGGGTAAATTACAACATTACAGTCACTCTGTAAATAGACTATTTCGAATTTTTAGCTTATACAAAATTTTTGGCTTTGAATATTAACCGTTCAGTTCCAGTATGTCGCCATGATTCTGGTATACAGTACCGAAAGCGCTTGGCTAATTGTTATTTATAATTAATGTTTTTGTGCTCTGTTTATCACGCTTTAGTCGTGTAGAATAATTTTCATTATCTGACAGAGTTTTTATATTATTTATTTTTATATTTAAGCAAATGTATTTGTCCCGCTCATTTGGCTAAAGAGTATAAAATATAATCATTATTATATTTCCATAGTTTCTCATATCAATATTTATAAAGCCTATTATAAAGTATTTTTTAATAGTTTTGTAAGCAGATTTGTGTGATAAACTTCTAAATTTTGTATAAAGAGAATCTGTATATATGCTTGCGTTGCTATATTTATTAAGAAATAAAAATAGAGAATAGGATTATAAAACACATTTCATTTTTAATTATAGGTAAAATAAACAGTCATTACATTTTATATGTTATGTGATAGTGTGTGTATATGCTTACACGTTTAAGTGTAATAAAAACTAATCAATTTAGATTTTGTTTAAAAAATTGATTTTGATTTATTAAAAAAAATTATTAGGTAATAAATTATTTATTTAAAAGGTCAGTTTAAGATATGTAATAAATATCTGAGAGATTTTTAGATTTTATGATTCATTTATTTTGATGTAAAAATATTGAAAAATTGTTTTGTCTTACAATCCCGAAATGAAGATCTTTATCGTTTTTAAACTTGAATATTCTGAGTGGCAGAAACCTTCCCGGAAAAGCCCACAAACCCCAGCGTATAATGGAGAATATTACATAACCCAGACATCATGTGATCATTAGTATAAAAGAGGTGTTCGAAAATCAGACTGTCTGGAAAATTTTTCATTGATAGTTGACCTTCAAGCAGTCCTAGATTTTAAATGGTCATTTTGTTCTTCAAGTACCTGATGTCAGGTTGAGAAAATAACTTGGCCTTTGTTTGGCATTTGACTTCTTTTCCATTATTTCAGAGGAGAGACAGACCACAACAGTTAAACAGAAACCTGATTCAATTTATAAAATATTTATTTAAGTTGACTGTTAAACAAATTGACTAATGGAATTATTTTTTCATTTATGAATAAATTGCTGAATTTTCTTCAATGGAATATTAATTAATAATATTTGATAAATTTTGGAAGAACTATATTTCGAACTTTTAAACAAGTTTGCTTCATATATTTTTTTATATGTGCTGGACATATTTTTGTATAAGATATAACTGAAATATAGGCTTATTATATACATGTATCAATATATGTAATATATAGGGTATATGAGCACAGACTTTCACATGACCCACAGCTCTCCACTCTATCTCATAACATTAATACACTTGAACACATATGTCGAAAAGTTAAATAATCACCAATATTCATATTTCATGCTAAAACAGCAATCATTAGTTGGTCCAGATTATCATCTCTACGCATATATGCAATAAGTGCTCAGTTATATATTAAGATAGCCAATCTTCATACTTTAATGGACAGGCTTCAATCCACTCCAACTCTTCAACCGTCCATCCAATTGAAAATCTAATGATGGAATGCTCAAAGCCCACCCTGAGGTCAAGATTCTTATCACACCCATGTTGACCTAAAATCTATCTGACCCCTCATGTACAATACATAATCCATTTAAGAAATATACAAGGGATTGGCAGACATCTCTACTATGTAACTGAAATACAGGCTTATTATATACCTGTATCAATATATGTAATATGTAGGATATATGAGCATAGACTTTCACATGACCCACCACTCTCCACTCTATCTCATAACACTGATACACTTAACACATATGTCAAGAAGATAAATAATCACCAATATACATATTTCCTCCTAAACCAGCAATCATCAGTTGCTTCAGATGGTGTGACGAGAATCTCAGCCTCAGGGTGGCCTTTGAGCATTCCATCATCAGATTTTCAATTGGATGGATGATTGAAGAGTTGGAGTGTGGAGTGGATTGAAGCATGTCCATTAAAGTATGAAGATTGGCTATCTTAATATATATCTCAGCACTTATTGCATATATGTGTAGAAATGATAATCTGGACCAACTGATGATTGCTGGTTTAGCATGAAATATGTATATTGATGATTATTTATCTTTTTGACATATATGTGTTCAAGTGTATCAGTGTTATGAGATAGAGTGAAGAGTGGTGGGTCATGTGATAGTCTGTGCCCATATACCCTATATATTTATAAGATATAAAAATGTTTAGTCTCTTCACTTCATGAAACGATTTTTTTTTTTAAAAGTATCAAGAAAATAAATTTGTTATCTTTAGTTATATATAAAAAGAAAACTTAATTTTAAATAATATTTTTAAAATCAAATATGCTTCAAATCAACTTGCTACTAATGAAATAGATTTTGATATGTAAAATGGTAAAATCATCTTGCTTGGATACTGTACCGGTCAAAATAGTATGCTCACTTAAGAGATTCAAATCCTAAGCAAAAGTACCTTGAATCCGATCATGCTCGAGATACACAGGTCTGGAACAGGTCTGAATTCTAACCTATTTGCCTATTCTTCGAATCTCTGACCCAATGAACAACAATTCTGATGACACAGTAAAATTATTTTAAATCCGTGCCCAGGAGCAAGATCAGACTGATGACGATGATCGAGGTTGGAGTAGCCCAGGAATTACATTTATTATAGTTATTTATTCACTAATGCTAAGCTATTAGCTAAAGAAAATAGTTCTAAATATTAACTAGAAAATAATAATTCAAAAAACGACAAACCAGGATTTACATGAAATAGATATATTTAATAAATATTAAACAAACGCATATATATATATATATTACAAAGATTAAGGAAACGTTTGTATATTTTACCAACTAGTTTCATGCTTGGGACAATATTGCTTATTTACAAGACTTGGGAATTTGTTGTATAAAATCCCCTCTATTATTCATTTAATAAATATTATTTTACAAATACAATTTTATAGTGTTTTATAACTTGTGCGGAGTTGATAAGCTAATTCAATAAAACTTTTGCTACGGAGCATTGTGGATGCCAAAAATAAATATAAAAGATCGTGACAGTTTTAACAGTAAATGATTTATTTGATAACGGGCAAAATATATTTTTTCAATAATGTATTTCTTAGGAGAACCATTGCGTATACTTTTATTCGCATTGCTTGGCAAAAACGTCTTTTAGAAATAGGAAACAAACAATGTGCTTCATTTACGAGAGTAAGTTATGCAATCATTAATATAAATTAGATTTACGTCTATGGGAATCGATAACGGTTTTTAAAAGAAAGCAGCTTAAATCAATGAACTAAATGTATTTTTAAGAAATGAATCATTATCTTTAACACATCATTGCAACTTATTAAGATTAGACGGATGGATGCTCGAATTGAAGAGCAAAGTAACGGTACTAGCATACAATTAAAGGAATCTGGCCTTCATGGCATTTGGATATTTTATCATTTAAAAGAATACTTGAGATGAACTTAGATTTGATATGTCCGCGCATTCTGGTGGAGCGATATCGAAGGAAAGGCTGGGTTTGAGAGCCCAGAATCTGGATATACTGTAATTCGCAACACATAATTTTATAAACTTTATGTTCCACAGGAAGTAGTGTTCCTTATTACGAACGATTTTTGAAAAGTAGGATGGGAGCTTTAGACGTTCCCAATAACTAAACAATTGAGAAATGGAGAAGATAAAATATCAGAATAAAGTGGATGGTATGCCAGCAACATTATTGGACATGAATATAATTTTATAACATTATTTTAAAACTTGGAAATTGTCTAACCTCTTGCGCAATAATCGTTTTCAATCCTGAGTCATTTAACAAAGTGTAATAAAATAATAACTCTTTCTACATCATTAAACTAATAAAATTTACATTTAAGATTCGATTTCCATATACGTATTAACTAAAGAATTAGCCCTTCAGGCAATGGTAAGAAAAGGTGGAATTTTATATTAAGTGTCACGATATTTTATAAAGGCAACTAAACAACAAAATAAAATAAGCATCCACGATAAAATACTTTTAAGTATACAACCAACCTAGCGAACGATTTCTATTTTAAATAAACAAATGAATATAATTTTACTAATGAATTTAATTAAAGTCACGAGATTGATTGATACCGACATATTAGAGAAAATAATATATACCCTTGGGTCTCATTTTACGCGATAGATGGGTTCCTCAGAAAACACGCGCAAACGAAATCGCACAAAAATAGACGTAACTTACATTGAAAAAGGGGGAATGCGGTCTGTGATTTTTCAAAATTCGTGTAAAAGCAAAGCACCAACGTAAAATTACTTTAAAATTCGCGCAAAAAAAATAATAAGGAAATAAAATATGACTAATAAAAAATTTCAAATTTGAAAAAAATTGATACAAGACAAACTTTTTTTAACTATAATATTTAATTTTATTCAAAATAATATATTTTTATGCATAATTTACAGTACAGCAATTTACACTTTTTATACACGTTTTAATTATTATCGCTATTTTCCCAAAAACACGTTCGTTTGCAAACTAGTAAAAAATCAGATTCTCATGTGATGTGATGTGATGTATTTGGCTTCTCCTTAAACGAAGTCAAGAATATCTCAGCAATTATTCTCACAAAAGGAAATACAACTAGCGCCAAGTTCACTCTCATGTTGTGTTAATGGTTTTCTGTTGATGACGACGATGATTTTAATAATTGTTTATGAACTTAGACTTATGATAATAAAAAGACATTTATTCACCACTGCTGGGAAAAATTTAATTAAAACTAACAACTAAAAATTAAATTCTTATTTTTGTCTTTAATTTTCAATTCCGTTTAAAAATCAAATTTCGTTTTACATCACATTAATTTCAAGTCGCCCGTAAGTCATTTTTAAATTGTTAATTACAATTAAAATCAGATTTTAATTTTTAATTGTGCCCACTGCTATTACTGACCTTTTAAAAATAAACTTGTGGACACTAAATGATTAATAATTGATTACGTTCTTTTTTAAAAAGCAAAAACAGAACGTGATTTAAAATGCAAAATTAACACGCACAATGTTTGAACAAATTTACATTATAATCTTGTAAAATTTAATCTGTGTATACATAAAATGTGGAAATCATGATTTTAATTTTATTATTGCATAAAATCTTACTATTATAAAGCACTGAAAATATTGAAATTACTAAGATGAAAGTAGAATTCCAATAATGTGCTATTACTTTCAATATAACGTAAGTGCACGAAATTTATTATTTAAAGTAATAGCACATTATCGGAGGTCGACTTCCAGTGAAACACGAATCGTGTAACTTCAAAATCGTGTTAAATAAGTCCACGTAAAAAGAGATCCAGGTGTATATATTAAACAAAATAAATTGTATACATTTAATTGAGACGCATAAAATTATATAAACATAAATTAAGCGTGAAAGCAAACGTATATTTAGAATTACATAAGTATTAATAAAGGATTATAGAGAGAGAGTTTACGAGCAAAACTAGCAAAACATCATAAATAGATCTATGAATTAATTCAGCTACAAATTATAAATCACCCATGAATGTTCGTATTAAGGCCTAAAATATCAGCATAGCGGCAGGTTGATTGGCAATTCTACGTCATCTCATATGGCCGGTCAGCTGGAATTTTGACGGCTGGTAGACAGTCCTCCGAGAGGAAAAAGAAAGGTGGACGGTTCCACTACTCACGCTCCATGGCACTAAACTTCTCTTGACTTCTTAAATGATGGTCTGGAAACACTTTTTGAATCAGGAATGTAAAAGTAACCGACTGATCAAGCGAAAGTAACTAACTGATTTATCAAGTAACTAACTTATCAAGTGAAAATCACCGACTGCCCTTAAAAGGTCTTATGGGCTCTTTTTATACACTATCTCTATAATCCCCTTACAAAGAACATTTAATTAACAACATGTTTTTATACAGATAAGGCTCGAAATACCATTTTTAGCTATTTTAAATCATTCGACAACAACTGATAAACGATTTGTTTTCGATCTTAATTGCGATTGACAATTTTAATTAAAGGCAACATGATGAATTTAAACAAAGATTATTTTAGCATTTCGAGCCTCCCCCATTCTTCTTTGTTGTCACATTAAATAGTTTAAATCAAAATACATATAGATATAACAAAAAAATTTACAATTATATAAAGAAAATGTTTAGTTGTCAACATTAATACCATTATTGCTTCATTCATATATATACGCATCACGCACACTACTGTTTTACTTTACTAAATAGTTTTAATTTTATTAATTTTTCTAATCATTAGGCATACAGTGTGTGGGTGAATAGCATATATTTATGCAAGGTCTGAATTGCAGACCCCTAGGAGGTTAGTATAGATGGTGAAACATGAAGCATCGATGATGATTAGATATCGATTGCTTTATTCTTTCCCACTTAAAGTGATAAAAAAAAAATCAATAAAAAAAATACCTTAGTTGGAGTCTACTATCATTTTGGTGAGAAAAACAACCCTTTTAAATATGGAAATGAAAATCTTTCATTCGTTCATTTTCTTAACTTTATTGTGGCTGATTATTATTTTTTTTATTCACTGAAATATTTGGTGTAGGTATTCAAACATGAGAATGTCCATTTGCATTTTTCATTGTCTTCAACATTGTTTATCCATGGCTGCTGCTTCTTAGTTTTTTTTTTCAATAATATTTTCCTTGATCTGGAGGTATATGAGGGTTATAGGTATGTCTTTCTAGATCTCTTACTAAAATATCGAAAGCAGTCACAATATTGTGCTTTGGTATATTATTATATTGTTCATTATTAAAAGTATCTTGCTTTAAAAGAATTTCTCTAACTTTCTGTGATCTAATGGCATCCATTATAACATATTCACTTTGAAAGTTGAGAAGTTTTTCTCCATCTTTTATGAAACTATTTTTTTTTCAACAATGTCCATGCTTTAAAACAAAGTTTATCATTTCTGTTTAATGAGTTCAGCTCCTCATCAATTTTGTTCTGATCATATTTCATAAAAGAATAATTATGGGATTTATTAAAATGGACAGTATTGGACACAACTAAAGATCTGTCCACTTTCTTCATTTTCATATCAGGAGGCCATTCAGCATCATTTCTAAACTTTAACTTTGATGTTTTCATCAATCCATCATCATCACTTTTCCACAGAACATCTTTATAATTATTATGAAAATATAACTCAGAATTATCAATTATGATTTCAGAAGATTTATCCAAAACAGTATGTATTGTTCTATTAGTATTTTTCATCATTGATACAGCCACTCCATTAGAGGGTGGAAACTGATATAATCACTTTGAGATGGGCTGGCTTGCAGTAAATTTGAAACCACCATTTCCTCCATACTTTCTTCATCCTTAGCTAAATCTACTAGAGTAAAACTTTGACTATGAGTAATCTCTGTCAAATCTACTTTTTTACATTTTTGTTGAGTAGAGTTGGCATTTGTATTCACTAACATAATCTCTTGAGGTTCCAACCTTATTTTAGTTGGTTGAGGTTCTGTATCCTCTGCTCCACTGTCTTTTAAAAGTGCTTCCATGAAAACTGTCTTATCTTTGGTTTCAGCATCAATATCCTTTGATCCGAAGGTAGAACCGTCTTCAAATCTTTCCGGTTCTCTTGTTTGTTTCATCAGATTTTCTATTTGGTTAGCATCCTGCTTCTTTGCAGTATCTTCAGTTTCATTCACTACTTTCATGTCTTCTATTACTGTGTTTTCCAAAATTGTTTCTTCACAGACTATCTTGTCTTTGGTTAGATCAATAAGCTCCCTTTGCTTGGGAATAGATACATCTTTGAAACCATCAGCTTGTGTGTCTTGAATGATAGTAAGATCAATATTTGATTTTAGTCTTTTTAATTCATCAAGATCTCTTCTAAACTCCTTCATCATTTCCATAAATTCTGCATCTTTTTCTGCTTGGTCTCTTTTGTGTCTCATCATTTGTTCTGCTCGGTCTTGACTTTGTTTCATCATTTCTTGCATGAATTGCAGATCTGCTTTTTTTTGCTCTGGCATCATTGCTCCTATGTTTTCTTCACAATTCACTTTTTTTCCTTTTGAAAGATAGTCAATTTTAAATGTCTCTGTGAAATATATTTTAATATTTTGATTTTAAGCTTTTCTTTTTTTTAACGTATTGTCCCTTATAATTATTTGAAAATAAGGCTTGTTTCTTTCTTCTTTTATTTTGCTTTAAACATATTGTCACTTATGATTATTTGAAAATATGGCTTGTTTCTTTCTTCTTTTATTTTATACAGGATATACACCTCTCTCTTCAACTGTCTTCATTTTGCCATTTTTTTGTTGCTGCTGACAGCAGGAAAAAAATATTTGATCATAACATGTATGTGTATGATCTATTGAAATTCAACTGCCTTGCTGCTTGACTTTTGGTTGTTTTTCTGCACCTATAATAGACTCTTACAAAAAAAAAATGATTAGTTATTTGTTTCTACAATATAATGTTCTGCTCATGACAATTATACATAGGAAAACAGTGGAAATATAATTTAACTCTCTCTCTCAACCTCTAACATCCTGGTTTGAACTCATTTTGATACATATTTTATTATATTGCCTGTTGGCACATTTATATAATGGTGCCAGCCAACAGTATATATAAATAAATAAAAATTCCAAACACATCTGGGCTACTCAACTAGTAAATATAAATAAGTATTTGTTACACATTATAAACTCTATTACATATATAATTTACAGAAAATGAATGAAACATGAAGTGCACCTTGTTACAATTTCAAGGTTTATAACTTATGGCTGAAGTACATGGGTTTTATTTGTAAAACATTTTCATTTTCATGTATATAATATAAAAAACACATTTTATATGATTATAAAACCAGATACAGAAAAAAAAAATCACTTATGGGTGAAATACATGGGTTTTATTTGCAAAACATTTTCATTTTCGCGTATATTACATAAGAAACACATTTTATATTATAACGGGATGGCACATTTGATAGCCCTAGTTGAGGCATTAAATATAAAGGAACGGCATTTAATCATACCAGTTGATGCGTCAAATATAATGGAACGCCAGTTTATACTTAATGCTTGGAAATCATTAACTTAATGCTTCACAGTTTGCCAAATATAACAGAATGGATTATATTTAAAGTTTAAGTTGGTCTTGTTAAATATAACGAGATGATTAAATTCCCTAGAAAGAGGATATGCATTTCACTACAATCAGACTTTGGGTCTTCAGGTAGAATGCTAGAAATGAATCGATGAAATACTAAGTCTATGATTATATCTATCTTTATTATGCTAGCTCAATAATTTTTAAATAAGTTTTAATATAATTTAGACTAGTTCATCCATCTCTCATCCCTCTCAGTCACCATTATGCCACGATATTCAAACTCATGGAGAATTTGCAATTAGCTCTTTTCAGGGATAATTCAAAACAAGTTATTATTTAATATGCCTTTATATAAGCATTAACTAATAATTGATATTCATATGATATTTATAATACTAGCACATATATAATATAATTTAATAATGATTAGACAAAGAGATCAAGTTAATAAATCAATATTTAATAAACAATAAAAAATATAATATAATAGATAAATAAAATATTAATAAATAAATACGGATGAATTTTACTATTTTAAAAATATTAATAAATAATATTATTATTTAATACACTGATAAAATTCAATACGATAATAAACTTTCAAAAATTAAAGAAAATAGATATCTGGATTCAAAAATTAATAATTTATGTAACTTATTAATTTATTTACCATTCTTATTTATATGTTTCATAATTACTAATATATAAGTACTATTTACAACTGTATAACTTATATATTATATGTATTTTTGATAAATAAAATACAGTAAACGTTTATAATATTATGTAGTAAATACAATATAATCCTGTTTAAAATATCTTTTAAATAATAACTATTGTTTATATTCTTCATCTAATTTAATGAATTATGACAAGCATTCAATTAATTATATTTAATATTAAATATAATTTTCCTATTAAGATATAATGATGCGATGCCAAATTTGAAATAAAGATAATAATAATAATAAACATATTAAAATAATATAAGCATTATTATAATATATTTAAATAAATAATAAAGAAAACTTATTTTCCAAAGTTGAGAGTAGATATTGAAGTCTATAGTTCATCATCCTAATGAAGATCTTTTACGAAGTATATTATTAATCCATTGGTATAATGATGATTTTATTTATCCTTAATTGATAAACTGTTAATAATATCCAATAATTTGATTGATATGAAATAAAGTAAATATTCTTCGAATGTAGATGTTCTTATTCTCCATTTTTCTATTATCATTAGACGTTCTATATATCCAATATTTTAAAATAGCATGCAAGGTTGGTTTCAAAACCTTTACGATATAATGCTAATCTACTCAAAGCACATTGGAATATTCTTTATATATATAATTATTTTAAATATAATGAAGTTTTAATATAACTTAGTTTCCAAAAAACTTAAACAGACGTTCTTTTCTTTTATATTGCTATTCCTTTAAGATTTAATAGAAAATTAAAATATTTTCCTTTCAGACTTTTAATCCACAGATTATCTTAATTTGGAAAAGTTAATATTTAAATTCCAATCATTGAACAGTAATATTTATAAAAGAAAAAGTTATTTTAAAGAGAAATGATTGTCTTTTTCTTCCCTTTTAATAACAAGAGAACGAATAAATCTGCTTGTGTGTTGTTACAAGTTCATGCTTAATTCAAATATTAATTGTTCAATAGACATTAAGATTTAATAATAAAATATATATAAAATTATTACTATGTGATTATTCATATAGTATACGAACATGGATGGGCTGCTCACCAACACGCATTAGCCAGCGTGGTGAGTTTATTGGCTTTTTACCTCTGAGTTTAAGATCAAGAAACACCATGGTCTTTCTTCTCAGTGCCTGATAAGGCAGAATGAATGTTTGTGTAAATGATAAATATTTTTCCAATACATATATACAATTATGACAGACAAAAATAAAGCATGGCCCTTATTCCCAGGAGGCTGTAAAGTCACCAACCAAGGCAGCGGTTGGTGGCCGAAGGCGGAGGGTGCTAAGAATCCCCTGATTGCAGACCCAGGCTGCCATTTGATGACAACTTTTTATTTAGGTACTTACAACTGCAGATCACTTTCAAGTGAAGGAAGATTGCAAGAATTAGAAGAAGAACTGTCTTATATTAAATGGGACATTATTGGACTTTGTGAAGTTAGAAGAAAAGGAGAAGAAACAATTGATTTAAAAAGTGGACATATACTCTATTATAAAGGCACCCATATTGGAAATACAAGTGGAGTAGGATTCATTATAAATAAAAAGTGGAAGAACAATATTGTGGAGATTGATGGTATATTGGACAGAGTGGCAAGATTAGTTATACAACTTAATAGCAGATACCAAATGCAGATAATTCAGGTTTATGCCCCAACAAGTTCTCATAGTGATGAAGTAGTAGAAGATTTTTATATGGATGTACAAAAGTATTTTGATCAGAGTAAACAACATTTTAAAATTGTTATGGGAGACTTTAATGCTAGAATTGGTAGACAAATGAAAGATGAAATTGCTGTAGGTAATTTTGGTTATGGTAATAGAAATGAGAGAGGACATAGACTTGTGGAGTTTGCAGAAAAAGAAAAACTTTATATTATGAATTCATTTTTTGAGAAAAATGTTAAAAGGAAATGGACATGGAAGCATCCAAATGAAGGTACAGCAGAATTGGATTATATTTTGACTAACAGAAAATACATATTTCAAGATTGTAATGTTCTTAATAAATTTAACACAGGAAGTGATCATCGATTAGTAAGGTGTAAGTTACATGTTAATGTAAAACTAGAAAGACAAAAATTATTAAGAAAAACAATATTTACAGTTGATATTCCTAATCTTCAGGAACATTCTAATGAATTTAAATTAGAACTTATAAATAGGTTTCAAGTGTTAGGAGATTTTGAACATGATACAGATTTGAATGAAATAATTATGAAAATAACTGTTACACTTTTAAAAACTGCAACAAACATTGCTGGTAGAAAAAAGCAGCAATTGACTAATAAAATTTCTACCGAGACTAGAGAATTTATGAAGAAAAGAAGGAATATGAAGATATACAAAAATGATGTATTAAAAAGAATTGAATATCTCGAATTTTGTAAAATGGTACGGAAAAGAGTTGAAAATGATATAAGAAAGTATAACTGTGAAATAGCAAGGAAAGCTGTAGAAGAAAATAAAAGTCTCAAAAATGTTAAACAACATTTTGGTATTGGTAAGAAATTTATATCTGCAATAAGAAAAAAAGATGGAATTATTACTAAAAAGAGAGATGGCATCATGAAATTGGTAGAAGATTTTTATCAAGAATTATATAGTAATAAAGAACAAGTACCTCCTATATCTATTACATCTTCCGAATTGCCCAGAATTTTAAATGAAGAAGTAAGACATGCAATTAAGTGTATGAAGAAAGGAAAGGCTCCAGGAAATGATGGAATTATAATTGATATATTAAAAGAAGCAGGTGAAGAAATAGAAACAATTTTAGCAAAGTTGTATACCAAATGTCTAAATGATAAAGATAATTGATAAAAAATCAAGTCAGATGACCTAATTTTAATAAAGCTCCTATTTACAAATGTTATATATAGAGTAACTTAAAAACAAACTCTTATGAAGCTTCAAAAATACCCTCAACCTCAGACCGCAGTTTCTGCCTCTAGCGTCATCAGTGAGGTGCTAGGGAATAAAAATACTAGAACTAGTCCAGCATTTTATCAATGCCTAACTATTGAGAAGAAAATCTGAAACTTTCAGACATTTAAATGTCCAAAAATCCAGCTATCTAACTCAAATAGCCGTATGGGACTGAACCAAGTTCAGATACACCATATATTAATAGCTCTAGCAATATAAAATCGACAAAGCATTAATAGCAAAAAACTAAAATTAAATTGATAAAAAATCAAGTCAGATGACCTAATTTTAATAAAGCTCCTATTTACAAATGTTATATATAGAGTAAGTTCTAGTATTTTTATTCCCTAGCACCTCACTGATGACGCTAGAGGCAGAAACCGCGGTCTGAGGTTGAGGGTATTTTTGAAGCTTCATAAGAGTTTGTTTTTAACTTACTCTATATATAACATTTGTAAATAGGAGCTTTATTAAAATTAGGTCATCTGACTTGATTTTTTATCAATTTAATTTTAGTTTTTTGCTATTAATGCTTTGGCGATTTTATATTGCTAGAGCTATTAATATATGGTGTATCTGAACTTGGTTCAGTCCCATACAGCTATTTGAGTTAGATAGCTGGATTTTTGGACATTTAAATGTCTGAAAGTTTCAGATTTTCTTCTCAATAGTTAGGCATTGATAAAATGCTGGACTAGTTCTAGTATTTTTATTCCCTAGCACCTCACTGATGACGCTAGAGGCAGAAACCGCAGTCTGAGGTTGAGGGTATTTTTGAAGCTTCATAAGAGTTTGTTTTTAACTTACTCTATATATAACATTTCTAAATAGGAGCTTTATTAAAATTAGGTCATCTGACTTGATTTTTTATCAATTTAATTTTAGTTTTTTTGCTATTAATGCTTTGGCGATTTTATATTGCTAGAGCTATTAATATATGGTGTATCTGAACTTGGTTCAGTCCCATACGGCTATTTGAGTTAGATAGCTGGATTTTTGGACATTTAAATGTCTGAAAGTTTCAGATTTTCTTCTCAATAGTTAGGCATTGATAAATTGCTGGACTAGTTCTAGTATTTTTATTCCGTAGCACCTCACTGATGACGCTAGAGGCAGAAACCGCGGTCTGAGGTTGAGGGTATTTTTAAAGCTTCATAAGAGTTTGTTTTTAACTTACTCTATATATAAAAAATGATAAAGATGTACCGGAAGATTGGAAGAATGCAGTAATAATATTAATATTTTAAAAAGGTGATAAAGAAGATATTAGAAATTACAGACCTATCAGCCTTTTATCAGTTTTATATAAAATTTTTACCAAGATAATTACAACTCGTCTACAGAGAACTTTGGATTTCCATCAACCAAGAGAATAAGCTGGATTTAAAAGTGGTTTTAGTACAATAGATCATATTCAGGTATTGAGAGAAGTCATAGAAAGGATAAACGAATATGAGTTGTCATTATGTTTTGGATTTGTAGATTATGAAAAGGCATTCGATTCTATACACATTTCTTCAGTGATTAAAGCATTGGATCATCAAGGTATAGATCCAGGATATTGTCATATTTTAAAGAATATTTATAAAAATGCAACTGCAACAATTAGATTACATAATGATGCTGGAAAAATCAACATTGAGAAAGGTGTAAGACAAGGTGACTCCATATCTCCAAAACTCTTTACAGCAGTGCTGCAAGAAGTATTTTGTGGATTAAAATGGGAAACTAAAGGAGTGAAAGTAAATGGAGAGTATTTAAGTCATTTAGATTTCGCAGGTGATGTAGTTGTTTTTGCAAATAATGCTTCAGAGCTTCAGGAAATGTGGCAGGAGTTAGCAGATGAGAGTAGAAAAGTAGGACTAAAGATAAATGTTAAAAAGACTAAAGTAATGTTTAATCGATTTGCTCAAAATATGAAAATAAAGATTGATTATGAAGAATTAGAAGAAGTTAATAGTTACAAATACCTTGGTCAGATTATTAATACATATGGAAACATAATGGAGGAAATTAATCATAGAATTAAACTTGGTTGGAGTGCTTTTGGTAGAAATAACTTGATACTAAAAGGAAATATGCCTGTTTGAAAAGAATGGTTTTTAACAAATGTGTTTTACCAGTTCTTACTTATGGATCTGAGACTTGGACACTTAATAGAAGAGCAATACAGAGACTTCAGACCACTCAAAGGAGTATGGAGAGATGTATGTTGGGAGTAACAAGAAGAGATCGAAAACGCAATGTATGGGTATGACAACAAACAGGTGTTACTGACCTTATTGAAAAAATTAAAAGATTGAAATGGAGTTGGGCTGGACATATTGCTAGAAGAGATGATAATAGATGGACAATTGAAATTTTAAACTGGATTCCAAGAGATTGTAAAAGACCCAGAAAGAGACCACATGTGAGATGGATGGATGAAATAAGAAAATGTGCAGGGGTGTTGTGGAGAAGAGAAGCTAAAGATCGGAGAAGATGGATTAAACTTGGAGAGACCTTCATCCTGCAGTGGATTGATAATGGTTGATGATGATTATGATGATGATGAATAAAATAGTCAAATAAATTTTATATTTATAAATAATTTCATAAGAGATAAAAGCACGTTAGACCAATAATAATAACTAGAAGTTAGAAAAAAAATCATTTATGGGTGAAATACATGGGTATCAAAATTATTTTCATTTTTACAAACAAGATTTTTTTACATTTGTAGCTATTAACATGAAAAAACAATATTTTTCTATGGTTGCAAAACCAGATACAACAAAAACCATTTACATTTATGGTTGCAATGCATGGACATCTAAAATTTTCACATTTTATGTATATAAAATCAGAAAACAAACTCCGATAGGAAGGAAATATACATATCTATCATCAATGATCTCTTACAACCTTTTTTTTAAAACATACATATAAACAGAATTCAGTACTCGGGGTATGTGGGTGTTTATATCGAAGCCCCACTTGGGAAGCCAAGCCCGGGAAAAAAAATCCACTGTACCGGTCAAAATAGTATGCTCACTTAACAAGATTCAAATCCTAAGCAAATGTACCTCAAATCCAATCATGCTCGAGATACACAGGTCTGGAGCAGTCCTGAATTCTAACCTATTTGCCTATTCTTCGAATCTCTGACCCAATAAACAACAATTCTGATGACACAGTAAAATTATTTTAAATCCGTGCCCAGGAGCAAAGCGGTAGAGCATAAGATCAGACTGATGATGATGATCGAGGTTGGAGTAGCCCAGGAATTACATTTATTATAGTTATTTATTCACTAATGCTAAGCTATTAGCTAAAGAAAATAGTTCTAAATATTAACTAGAAAATAATAATTCAAAAAACGACAAACCAGGATTTACATGAAATAGATATATTTAATGAATATTAAACAAACGCATATATATATTACAAAGATTAAGGAAACGTATGTATATTTTACCAACTAGTTTCACGCTTGGGATAATTTTGTTTATTTACAAGACTTGGGAATTTGTTGTATAAAATCCCCTCTATCATTCATTTAATAAATATAATTTTACAGATACAATTTTATAGTGTTTTATAACTTGTGCGGAGTTGATAAGCTAATTCAATAAAACTTTTGCCACGGAGCATTGTGGACGCCAAAAATAAATATAAAAGATCGTGACAGTTTTAACAGTAAATGATTTATTTGATAACGGGCAAAATATATGATTTCAATAATGTATTTCTTAGGAGAACCATTATGTATACTTTTATTCGCATTGTTTGGCAAAGACGTCTTTTAGAAATAGGAAACAAACAATGCGCTTCATTTACGAGAGTAAGTTATGCAATCATTAATATAAATTAGATTTACATCTATGGGAATCGATAACGGTTTTTAAAAGAAAGCATCTTAAATCAATGAACTAAATGTATTTTTAAGAAACGAATCATTATCTTTGACACATCATTGCGACTTATTAAGATTAGATGGACGGATGCTCGAATTGAAGAGCAAAGTAACGGTACTAGCATACAATTAAAGGAATCTGGCCTTCATGGCATTTGGATATTTTATCATTTAAAAGAATACTTGAGACGAACTTAGATTTGATATGTCCGCACATTCTGGCAGAGCGATATTGAAGGAAAGGCTGGGTTTGAGAGCCCAGAATCTGGATGTACTGTAATTCGCAGCACATAATTTTATAAACTTTATGTTCCACAGAAAGTAGTGTTCCTGATTACAAACGATTTTTGAAAAATAGGATGGGAGCTTTAGACGTTCCCAATGACTAAACAATCGAGAAATGGAGAAGATAAAATATCAGAATAAAGTGGATGGTATGCCAGCAACGTTATTGGACTTGAATATAATTTTATAACATTATTTTAAAACTTGGAAATTGTCTAACCTCTTGCGCAATAATCGTTTTCAATCCTGAGTCATTTAACAAAGTGTAATAAAATAATAACTCTTTCTACATCAATAAACTAATAAAATTTACATTTAAGATTCGATTCCCATTTACGTATTAACTAAAGAATTAGCCCTTCAGGCAATGGTAAGAAAAGGTGGAATTTTATATTAAGTGTCGCGATCTTTTATAAAGGCAACTAAACAACAAAATAAAATAAGCATCCATGATAAAATACTTTTAAGTATACAACCAACCTAGCGAACGATTTTTATTTTAAATAAACAAATGAATATAATTTTACTAATGAATTTAATTAAAGTCGCGAGATTGATTGATACCGACATATTAGAGAAAATAATATATATATATTAAACAAAATAAATTGTATACATTTAATTGAGATGCATAAAATTATATAAACATAAATTAAGCGTGAAAGCAAACGTATATTTAGAATTACATAAGTATTAATAAAGGATTATAGAGAGAGAGTTTACGAGCAAAACTAGCAAAACATCATAAATAGATCTATGAATTAATTCAGCTACAAATTATAAATCACCCGTGAATGTTTGTATTAAGGCAGCTCTAAATTACATGATTTTTACCTAAAATATCAGCATAGCGCAGATTGGTTGGCAATTCTACATCATCTCATATGGCCGGGCAGCTGGAATTTTGACTGCTGGTAGACAGTCCTTCGAGAGGAAAAAGAAAGGCGGATGGCTCCACTACTCACGCTCCATGGTCTGGCAACACTTTTTGAATCAGGAACGTAAAAGTAACCGACTGATCAAGCGAAAGTAACTAACTGATTTATCAAGTAACTAACTTATCAAGTGAAAATCACCGACTGCCCTTAAAAGGTCTTATAGGCTCTTTTTATACACTATCTCTATAATCCCCTTATAAAGAACATTTAATTAACAACATGTTTTTATACAGATAAGGCTCGAAATACCATTTTTAGCTATTTTAAATCATTCGACAACAACCGATAAACGATTTGTTTTCGATCTTAATTGCGATTGACAATTTTAATTAAAGGCAACAAGCTGAATTTAAACAAAGATTATTTTAGCATTTCGAGCCTCCCCCATTCTTCTTTGTTGTCACATTAAATAGTTTAATTAAATACTTTAAATCAAAATACATATAGATATAACAAAAAAATTTACAATTATATAAAGAAAATGTTTAGTTGTCAACATTAATACCATTATTGCTTCATTCATATATATACGCATCATGCACACTACTGTTTTACTTTACTAAATAGTTTTAATTTTATTAATTTTTCTAATCATTAGGCATACAGTGTGTGGGTGAATAGTATATATTTATAGCAAGGTCTGAATTGCGGACCCCTAGGAGGTTAGTATAGATGGTGAAACATGAAGCATCAATGATGATTAAACATCGATTGCTTCAATACTAAACTTTATTTTATCAGCAACATCATCATAATTATTAAACTAATGAATTAAATATCAAAAAATGAATGGATTAATCTTATTCTTGGAATTAATAGTTCTGAACATCAAAATTTTTGAATAAAATTAAAATTTGTTTAAGGAATTAAACCGCTACTTATGACAAAAATTCAATATTTGAAATACTTGCATGAAAGATTATGATGAGTTATAAAGAAATATTTTGAATGCTAATTATAAATTATGGATCCTTCCAAATAAATAAGGGTTATAATGGATTACTGGTTCATCAGTGATTACGGAATACATTTAACTTGGATTAATGATGGCATCAAGCAAAATTTACTATTTTGTTATTTTAAAATGACTAATATAAAAATTGAAATGAACTGTCCCATAAATCAAATGGATTATTTGATCTGCTTTATACTTTATTAATTTAGTCATTATTCATCAAAATATAAAATCACAAACCAATTTTCTTTAAAAAACTTGTTTTTATTATTATGACTATATGAAATTAATATCAAGAGCAACGTTTCGATTATTTACTTCCTTATAGTCTTTTTCAAGCCACTAAAATATAAAAAATAATAAAACAAATAAAATAAAACATAATACAATCATTAAACTCTACATATATTTCAAATCTTCTCAATACAAAAACATAAATTTAATATAAAACATTAGAACATTACCTTCCTCTATTTAAAACAACCTACAATTTAAACTTCTATTTAAAACACTCTGTTTAAATTATATTTAGATAAAATATCTCAAAAACCAGTCCCATCACCCACAACAATCAATTAGTTTTTTTCTTTTATTCCTATATTGTTTAAATTCCCTACTATAAAAATTTTTTTCTTTTTTTAAAACTTACTTTATAATTAACTATTGTTTCTAAAAGTTCTATTTTTTTTTTTTTTTTTTGTAAATAATGTGACTAGTTTTTATTTTTTATAAAATCAATTAGTTTTTTATTCATATATGGTTTAAATTCCTTAATATAAAAATTTTCCTTTAAAAATCTTTCTTTATAATTAATTACTGTTTCTAAAAGTTCTATTTTGTAATTAATGTGACCAGATTTACACTTATGAAAAAAATTGCAGATTTTTTATCAGATAAATGTTGTTTTAATCTTGTTTTTAACTTATTTTTTGTATTTCCAATATAAGAAATACTTTTACCAACATTCCAGCAGTCTAAACATTTTATCATATATACACCTTTCATAGCTTCAAGCATATCATTCTTTTCACTAACATTAATCAGCTTTTTTAAATCTTTCTTTTTTTTATATACTGGGAGTAATTTAATGTTAAATTTATTATTAATTTTTTTACAAATATTTTTAATCCTAATAAAAATATTTTTTGATACTTTAAATCCTATGTAAATTTTATTAATATTATTAACTTTATTATCAATTTTATTTTCCCCTTTAATCTTCTTTTTAATTAAATTCAAATTATAATCTGAAAAAATTTTTCCAATAATCTTATTTGGATATTCATTTAAATAACATTCCTTTTTTATCAATTCTAATTCTTTCTCCAATAATAAATCACTAGAACATATCAATATTGCTCTTCTAATTCTGTTTTTTATAATATTCATTTTACAATGTTTATCAATGTCTGAAAACCAGTTAGTAATCAGACCATGAAATGTTTTTAGAAAAAAAACATTTCATGTATTAATGCTTATTTTATTATTTTCTATAATTTTATCAATTTTTACATCCATATATTCAATTTTATTATCCACTTCTTTTTCCATGGTAAATTTAATATTTTTTTCTTTTTTGTTAATGTAATTTAAAAAAATGTTTGCTTTTCTTTTATTTCCTTTAAAAACCATGAAATAGTCATCAACATATCTTACAAAAAAACAAGGACCAACATCCAAATCCAAAAAATCTTTTTCAAAAATATTCATATATTCATCTGCCAAAAACCCACTTAGGCAACTCCCCATACTGATATGTTCTAGTGATTTATTATTGGAGAAAGAATTAGAATTGATAAAAAAGGAATGTTATTTAAATGAATATCCAAATAAGATTATTGGAAAAATTTTTTCAGATTATAATTTGAATTTAATTAAAAAGAAGATTAAAGGGGAAAATAAAATTGATAATAAAGTTAATAATATTAATAAAATTTACATAGGATTTAAAGTATCAAAAAATATTTTTATTAGGATTAAAAATATTTGTAAAAAAATTAACAATAAATTTAACATTAAATTACTCCCAGTATATAAAAAAAAGAAAGATTTAAAAAAGCTGATTAATGTTAGTGAAAAGAATGATATGCTTGAAGCTATGAAAGGTGTATATATGATAAAATGTTTAGACTGCTGGAATGTTGGTAAAAGTATTTCTTATATTGGAAATACAAAAAAATAAGTTAAAAACAAGATTAAAACAACATTTATCTGATAAAAAATCTGCAATTTTTTTTTCATAAGTGTAAATCTGGTCACATTAATTACAAAATAGAACTTTTAGAAACAGTAATTAATTATAAAGAAAGATTTTTAAAGGTTTAAATTTTTATATTAAGGAATTTAAACCATATATGAATAAAAAACTAATTGATTTTATAAAAAATAAAAACTAGTCACATTATTTACAAAAAAAAAATAGAACTTTTAGAAACAATAGTTAATTATAAAGTAAGTTTTTAAAAAGAAAAAAATTTTTATAGTAGGGAATTTAAACAATATAGGAATAAAAGAAAAAAAAAAATAATTGATTGTTGTGGGTGATGGGACTGGTTTTGAGATATTTTATCTAAATATAATTTAAACAGAGTGTTTTAAATAGAAGTTTAAATTGTAGGTTGTTTTAAATAGAGGAAGGTAATGTTCTAATGTTTTATATTAAATTTATGTTTTTGTATTGAGAAGATTTGAAATATATGTAGAGTTTAATGATTGTATTATGTTTTATTTTATTTGTTTTATTATTTTTTATATTTTAGTGGCTTGAAAAAGACTATAAGGAAGTAAATAGTCGAAACGTTGCTCTTGATATTAATTTCATATAGTCATAATAATAAAAACAAGTTTTTTAAAGAAAATTGGTTTGTGATTTTATATTTTGATGAATATTGTTTATACTGACTATTTTTTAAAAGAAAGAAGAAGTTCAAGATTAAAGGTTATGCTAATTTAGTCATGTTATAGTATTTCTGCAAAAATAAATAAATGTAAATAAAAAAAATTTCAGATATTTCAGTGTATAGGTGAAAGGTAATATTTTCTTTAATATTATAGTTAGTATTAAGACTGAATGAGATTAGATATAATTTATGTAAGGATTTTGATTTGCATAGATGTAGTAGTTATTAAATTTGTATTAAATGGTTGTTGCAATATTAAGATTCTTATGAGTTCTTAATTTTTCACTCTCAAATTGGAGTTATCCTTACATAGGGACAGTCTATATGGAATATTTTATCTATCACTCATATTTGCTAATATTAATTTTTTACTGTTATCTTATATATGATTAGAGGTTCTAATGATTTAATTTTATTTTGAGTTGATGAAATAGCACTCTCTTAGTAGTAAAGCCTGAAATTGAATCCAGAAAGGGATCTAAAGGCAAAAATATAAATAAGCTGGCTATGGTAAATTATCATTTAGGTCTGCAAAGCAGTGATTTTATACTTGCTTATCTTAGTTAGAATAGAAATTTTTTTCCTTTATTTGTAAATGAAGTTTATAAACAATTGATTGGTTGGTAAAATAAACCAATTAAGAATGTTCATAAGACTTAACTTTTATTAGTATAATAGTCGCTGTTCTACAATGTTAAATTGAGGATTGTTTTTAAGAAAGATTAGTACAATATTTTTCTGTAAAAGTGATTGTTTCACAACACCATATGATATAACACTTGAAAACTCCTGAGTTTGAATTAGTTAGGAAATAGTAATATTTTATTAAAAAATGCATTATATAATTTTTTTATTATCATTGTTATTTGTTTGATATTGGCTTTTATATTATACAATAAAATAATTATTAATTTTACCATTCCTCTTTGTTATTTTTGAAAAGGCATTGTCATTTCACATTATATTCATGATATTAAAAGTTATATTTGAAACACAAACTTATTTGTTGTAGTAATGCTATCTGAAATGTAAAACATTATTGGATAAGATGGTATAATAAAACATTTTTTACACTATCGTATCCAAGAATGCTTAAACATATTTTATATCATGCATTTATTAATTTAACCCTGAGATAAAATTGTTATTTAACTATTTTATTTTATTTTTTTAATTATATTTTTAACACATAGATTGAATTATTCTGAGTTAAAGTTTTGAAATAAGAAACTTTAGTTGTAGAGATTTTATTGTTAAAAGAAACAAGAGTTCAAGAGTAGTAGATTATTATAAAACCCTAAGAAATTTATTATTTTTATTAAATATGATTATTATAAAACTCTGAGAAATTACTTTTATTAAATATTTATGATTTTATTAGAGTTTAGAATAATTGCAAATCGAAGTACAAGAGTTAGTGTAGACACTTTCTTTCTTGTCTCAACCAGGAAGCTCAACCATGAGTATCTATGTCCTTTTACATGCCTAACTCTACTATTTTATTATCATTTATTAATCACTTAACTATTTATCATCGGTCTCTGTTTATTGTCTAATTCTTTATATTTCCAATTTACACCCAATACTTTAGATCTCTTATTGAAAATTGATTCAAGTTTATGTGATCTATTATCCCTATTACTATTATTTTTAATGAAAGTGCTAGTTATTTGTCATGTTTATAAGTTCATTTGGGTTTATGTTGCTAGAAAAATATAAAATGAAATGTGCTTTAACATTTTTTTTTTTAAAAAAATTTAAACGCCAGTCCAATGGCTGGACTTCCTTTACAATTAGAGTATAACTGTAATATCTTTATGCCTAACATGTGTCAGATATAACTATTAGTAAATATACTTGGATACCTTTATCAACTGTAATATCTTCATGCCTACCACATTGCGCGCCAGATATAACTATTAGTAAATATACTTGGATACCTCTATCAACTGTAATATCTTCATGCCAACCATGTTGTGCACCAGATATAATGGACAGAAAGATTACAATTAATCCCACAGAAGATAAGTGATCCTTCAGAAGAAACTCCTCCCAAGTCGCATTCTGTGTGAGGCAGAAGATTATCTTCCTAATTTTAGTTTAGAAGGTTTAATTCCAGATAGTTATAGAACACACTATGATGATCATACATTGACCCTAATTGTAAACACTACAAATGCCACTTTTGAAGGCATTAAAGAAATTGGTGAATGCGATTGTTTTAGCTGTGCGTTATGGAAATTAGAGTCCATTATCAACAAGATGATCAAAACATAGAAAATTATATGATGAGAATAGAGATAACCATGTTGCAGTCCATCAAACAGAAAGGTTTTCAGTTCCACAAGTTATGTAACACTTATGAAGGACCCTTCACATTTATGAGGCATATAAATGACAGTACTTAAAAGAAAAAGTACATAATAAGGGAAGAACTTCAAGTGCTGCAACTTTGGACACATAAAATGGACTTTTACAATGGATAAATTCTCAAGAGATGTATATATTTTTTAAGAAAGGAAAAATAAATGAATGAATAAATCAAATGGTGTATGTATACATGTATATATAATACAACTTATGATAATATAGGAAAATGATATGGTAAGACAGATAGACCAGATAGTTAATTATATCAACTGGAGTATGAATGAATTCACTGGATTCACACCCATTGAACTACATTTTAATCAATCAAGTCCCATGTTGTTCACTAAATATCAACCTATGACTAGATCTAAACAAAATAGTATGGAGGAAAATGTGCAGAAAGCATATCTTCGATTGGTAAGTAAGGCTAATAAAAGGAACAAAAATAAGACTGGAACTTCATACTTTCATAGTAGGAGATCAAGTTTTAATAAAAAACCCTCATATTAGTAAACAAATTGAAAATAAGTAATGTAAGTTTTACCATCTATATGAAGGACCTTACACAATAGTTAAACAATCGAGTCCTAATGCATTTTGGTTGGATATGGAAGGACAAGTTAGGGGCACATAATACCCGAATTATGAAACCATACTATGGACAGTCTTAGTAATTGTAGAATTGTCATACTCAACTGATGTGTAGAAAAAAATAAGAGATGAATGCTGATAAGTAAAAAAAAATAGATATTATGAAGTTAGGTTAAAAATTATGATGAGAGTATTCCCTAATGGATGCCAAAGCAAATATTAGGATACTTTAGAGCCACTTTATTTAAAAGAGTTAAACCACACTAAGTGATGGTCGCTCCAATCTTCTGTTAGTCCTCAAAGGAAATCCAATAAGACTCAATAGGAACAGGATAGAGGATAACAAGAAAAAATTATGTGCTATCTGAAACAGAAACACATTTTTATTAGTGTGCTCAAAACATAACCATCATTAGTTTTTTAAAAAAAAAAACCTATGTTTGAATCCCACCTTGCAAAGTATTTCATGAGAGTGAGTAGAAAAGAATAAAAAGCAATTTGTGTAGTTGAGTGTAGAAAACAGTAAAATAAGGTTTCACTACCCTTCCTATATTTGTGTAAAAAAAAAAACCCCATCAAACTTCAAATGCGAACCTTGTGCAAGTGTTAAAATTTTCATGACAGATTAAAATTCTAACCCTGTAAGGAGAGGGGGTTGTAAAGGATAGCTTACAATGCACACATTCCTAAAAAGATCAAGCCTATTTATTGAACCCAATCCATTTGGAATTTATATTAATAATGGGAAGATTATTTGTTTATTATTTATTACATATATACATATAATGCACAATAGATTATTTTATTATAAAATAAAATACGATCAATATTTTACAAAGTAATATTGTATATATATATAAACTATTTGATTAAATAAACTGTAATATATATATATAATTTAAAATTGAATATTAATTTATAATTAAATGATTTTGGGATAGCCTGAAGTTAAGTTGGGGTGGGCATGTGTGTGAAAATAAAACTGATTTTATTATTATTTTTTTATTTGTAATAAATGAAATGTGTTTAAACAATACATATAAAAATCTAAATGAATTTAAACAATAGGCAGTTAAAAATCTTAGCGTTCCTGGAGATCTACGCACATGAAATGTATAAAAACAAAAAACAGTTTACAAATCATTCTTCTTATTGTTATAACACCTGTAACAAAAGACAGCAGTTAAAACTAAAATTTAGAACACTAAAATGGAGTTTTGCTTTTTTTTTTTAGTTAAATTATAAACATTTTAAAAGTCAAATGCTGTAACTAAAAGTTTATCAAATTCAGAGAAAAGAAAGTGAAATAAGAAGTAAGAATAATTGATAAATTCTTAAATAATTAAATCATGTTTTAAAAGTTGTTGGAGTAAATTTTAATATTTTAAATCTTTTCAAAAAGAATAATGAGAATTAAGTCTGCTGAAAATTGGAAAAGAAAAAATGAAATAATTTTTTTAATATATATGTAAAGTGCTTCAATACTATTCAATACAAATATATGATTATAAATAATTATTGAATTGTACTTTAATATGAATATGGGCTAGAGCAAAACATGCTATTGTGTGTCATGGTATTTCCTACCAGCTGCATTAAACCTATATATATATATTTCTACTTTATTGTAAACACACAAGAAGATGCCTGCAGTCCAAAGTAGACAAGTATTGGAATACTTAATGGTGAATCAAATGAGGATCAAGGTGTTTACCATTAAACACAACTACAGGAGACACCATTGTACCTATCTATCCTGGCTAAGGAAAATGATTTACTAAGTGAAACTGCTTTGAAGAACAACTTGCCTAACTATCAACTACTACTACTTTTATTATGTTGATTTTTATGAACTTTGTTCCAATTACAATTTTTTTTAATCAAAGAATCAATATTGTAAATTTTTGTTTATTTTTTTAAGTCTTGTTATCTGTTGTATTTTCACACTCTGATGCTGAAGCCTCATTTTTCAGAATTAGCAAAGAAGAAAAGGGGGGATTATTCATTTTGATATTTTCATTGTAAATAAAATTTAGGTTAACCCACCTGCTTCACATCAGGTTATCCACATAAATATTAAGGTAAGATTTTCTAAATTTATTTTCATAGGTTAAATTACAACACTTATACAGAATACATATTATATGTTTTATTTTGTTGATTAACCTTGTATATATATTTTCCGGTATGTTTGACTAATCAACTAGTATCTATCTCTATCATATATATAAATTGGGGGAACTTGTTAAATAGATTGTTAACATCTGCAAATATATAATTTAGCTAGCCAGCATCTCAATTATCTTAAATTACTAAAGTTTATTTTTCTATATAATTAGGATTTGTAGAGAATGAGTGACATAGGTGGATTTCTGCCATGGGTATAAAGGTTGGATCTGGAGAAGCATTAATTAGTAAGATGGTAGAGGTTCACATGTGACACATGTACATATGATTATTATTATTTTTTTATCATTACTATTGTTGTTATACTTTATGATATTTATTATTGTTAATAAATGTTTAAGAGTTTGTATTATTCCGGTCTCTGGTTTATTGAGTTGTCCTGACATTTCATAGTTTATAAACAATTATGCATGCGCACACATCTATTTTTCTTATCATATAAAAGCTTGAAAATAAAACAAATATAATAAATGCTAGTTGTAACCTATATAGGTGCAGGAGTTGCTGTGTGTATCTGTTTATACCTGCTAAAGGAGTCGAAAGCAATGTTCTCTCTGGGTTTGAATATTAGGGCATAATGGAATTAAAAAGGGGGAAAGTGGATGAACTAACCTAAATTGCATTTAATATTATTAAATAGGGATAGAGTTAGTCAGTTAAAGTGTATGCAATCATTGGTTAAGCATTTCATCAGGTTCTCATTAGCATTCTATCAGAAGACCCACAGTCTGAATATAGTCAGATGCAACTTTTTCCCTTTCTAGACCTGGTAGGTCTCTGCAGATTGTTTCATTAGGGGCACTAAATTAGAGCATATTAACTTATCCCACACCAGATTGCTACATCTGCATAGTATGACATTCTACAAGTTAGTTGACCATCCGTTACATCTGGCACACCATTGTTGGGTTTGGTTAGCTTATGATTGTTGATGAAGAGCACCATCCATTATATTTGGTGTCAGCAATGTTTGTGGCTCGATAGATAGGTGTACCATCACATATAGACTTTGTATAAGTTGGTCATACATTATGATCGAACCAGCTGATTGTTGAATCTGATCTATATATCCAAGTGGATATCATTCCGTCCATTATATCTGGTGCCATCATCTTTGGGGCTAGTGGTCATCATTCCGTCCATTATATCATTTTACAACTGTTTATGATGGCTGGATCTTCCTCTTTTTAGTTGCAATGTAAATATGTGTACTGCAACTTATCACATTATTTTGCTTTCAATGTATTGAAATATCTAAAATCTGGATAATATTTAGAGTGTCAGAAGCAAATGTTATTTACATGTTATATAATATTTATATTAAACCTTTTACTTTCATTTTTTTAACTATTTTGCATCTGTATTCTTGGCACATGTATTCAGCAGACTATTATTTCTATCCAGTAAACTAGCACCAGTTAATAACAGAATTTGATATATGTGTGTGGATTATTCTACATAATTATCTGTAGAATTATGTATATGGTTTCTAGGGTTAAGTTGTATTATAAAATGACTCTGCAGCAATATTGAGAGTTACTTTAAAATCTATACACTTTATTAATATGTTATATGATTATTTTATTTAAAGCTAAGGCACTGATAATATGGATAGCTAGAGTTAAGCTGATGATCTTCATGATCTAAGCATTAAATACACATTTGTTAGCATTTAATATAATTTTAGTTTAATATTGTGCTATTTATAATTTGTGCATATAGTAAAAGTATTGATATTTGTTATAAGCATTGATTGCATGAAAATGTTTAGCATTGGTTTCTATTATACAGCCTTTTCATGCGATTGTTCTTTTATGATGTTTAAATCCAGTAATAAATGACAGTTGACGATTATTATTTATCATTATGAGTTGCTAATGCTGCAACTGATCATAATTTTATTAATGTCTGAGTTTATCTCTTTATAACATATTTCTATGATTTTTTTTTTCTTCTGAAGAAAGTCTATCAAATATAATCCAAATGTTGGAAATGTTTTTGTAATATATGTATGATATAATTTAGTAAACAAATTTTATAAGAGTGGTATTATGATAATTGAGGAGTATGTATCAAATTATTTAAAAAGAGGTTATATAAAAAATTTTGGAAAATTAACTACGTGTTTGCACATAGAAATAGTTATTACACTTTATTACCAACAATAAATAATAGTGATAATTTTAGATAAATTAATGTGTAAATAGAAAAATTATTTATATTTTATTTAAAAATTTATATTCATATTTTTTTAGTAATGTTTGCATAGCACCTACATACAACATCTATCTAAATATTAAAAATATATATTTATTAGTGACATAAAAATATTATATCTAAGTATAATAACTATACATATATAAAATTACAGGAAGAAACAATAACTTACTTAAGTTTAAAAATACAATAAATCCTAATAAAACACAAGTTACAATAGATAATTACTTGAAAACAAAGTCCTAAAAATTGGCTAAAGTCAAATGACTCCCCAATATCAATATTTTTAAAGACGAAATAATAATAAAACACAAAATTGAATTACATCAGATCCTACATAAATGGGTTATAAACATTCTGCATATTTACAATATTATATAAATTAATAAAAGAGCATATAGAAATTTGTCACTTATTGCAGAAGCAGTGTATTTCAATAATGATAGAGATTAATATTGTTTATGAAATTTCATTATAAGTTTGCCGAATACTTTTTTAAATAATATACAATCTTAGATTTCTTTATACAAATTTTTACAAAAAATGAAATAAATATGCACCATTTGTTTACCAAAGTAATATAAATTTGGCCATATTTCTGTCCACACGTGTAAACATTTAATGTGTAAAAATAAATACATATATCAAAATATTCACACAGAGAAATATATGTACATCTCTATTATGTGAATACAATAAAATGTGCATCATTTAAACATATATAATTTTCAGAAAATACAAAAATGAAGTTATAATATGAGAAACCTAAAGTAAATGTAAAGTAATGAATTCTGTTTTGCAGTCATAAAACAAATTATTATGCAATAAAAATTATGTTAGTTCTGTTTAAATAGTATTTACAAACATTTAAAAAATAATACTGAGGAAAGAAAGAAAATCATCAACAGTAATGAGTAATAATGATCAACAATTATAACATGTTCAAATATTATTAATTTTGAAGTGACTCTTAATTTTAATAATTATCAAATATCTATGTTATATGTTAGGAATCTGGATATATTTTTTAAATATTAATAGACTATTATTTAGTTCAGTGTAATCTGATTTATATAAATTACATACTCTCAGTTAAATGAACTAAATGAGTTTATTGGAATCCAATGTTAAGTGTTTTAAGTTTAATATTTTAATAAAAATTACAAAAAAAAAAACTAATATTTGAAAAATGTATTTATTAAATTTATAATAATGGAAGAGAACCAAATTGTTTTTATTGTAATAAGTACATTGCTATTAAATGTTCTACTGAAAAGTATAAGAATTATTTACACTAAATTGGGCAGAAATAGTCAATTACCATAGTGATTCTCATCTACTTTTTACCCATAGTCCTTTTTGTGCCACAGATTTCTTTGTAGCCCTTTACCACAAATGTAGAATTATATGTAATTTTAGAATTAAAAAAACAAACTATTATACAACATGTGATGTATTTACATACCAATAATATTTACAAAGAAATTTATTAACATTATCCATATACTATTTAGAAAATTCACTGGGGTAAAAAAAATTGTGGCAATCTTAATTAGAAGGCTTCAAGGTCAATTATCGCATAATGGCCTTAAGCTTTATGCAATAACCTTATTTAAAATTCAAAAATCATTTGGGTGAAGTGTTATTTCTTTATCTTGAAATAGCTTTTCAAATCCCCCTATAGATAAACTATCTCCAATTATTGATTGTTTGGAATTCCTCAGAGACTCATTTCTTGAAATACAGAATTTTGCCCCTCCAAAAAATAAATATCACTATTGGGAAATATATTCATTAAGTTTAGTTAACCAAACATTATCATGAAAAATTCATGCTTAGCTTGACAAATAAATAAATATTAGACAAATTTAGGTACTGGTCTCTTGAATTTAAGATATTTGATTTTCTTATATAAAATAAATTTAGAGGCATTATTCACTTACCATTTTTACTAATATAGTACACACCTTCAGATATGTGAAGATTATTGTAATCTCTGCAAAAAGAAACACAATCTCATATTTTTCTCTTTTTTCCCAGACTTGACAAAGTCAGGGCTGAGATACTAGCTATATTTAAAAATAAAATACATTATATTTCTTTTAAAAACATTGGTAAGGATTTTTTTCACATGTACATATTAATATGTTTGCTCTATATATAATACAATAACCAGAAAACATCCAAAAGCATTTAGAAATAAGTTTGAAACAATTAGAGAAAGTGATTAAAAAAAGTTGTAGAATACAATAATATTTATATATGAATGCATTTTAATACGAATGCCTTTAAATAAAGAGTTTTTGACTAAGAATAATGCAATTTAAATTAATTTAAAAGAGTTGTAATGCTTTTAAATCTATTGCATTACAACTTCTTTCGCACATATATGTAGGTAATTACACACATATAACAATGTTCACGCACTTAATTTAAATTATATCATTTTATTAAATTTTAAATTTATAAAGGCATATGCATTATACGCATACAAGCATTAATATGGACTATTGTATGTGCGCACCTATACAATTACATGCAGTTACATGTAAATATATACTATTAACTATTAGATAAATTATTAGAAGCCTATATACATGAACTGGGATGGGTTTGAATTAGGGAAAAGATACTACTATGGAACATAGTAGGGGAAATGGTATGATATGACTAATAGAAAGAAAGATATTTCCAAGAAAAATTAGTTAAATTTATAATCTTTATTTAACATCAATGATGCCAAGTGATAAAAATGTTTTTGCATTCCAAATGTTATTTTTCAGACATGATTAGAACACATTTTTATGTCTTTATAATAAATAATTATTTCAATTTAAAAAAATATATACATGATAAATTATATTGTTTCACATAAAGATAAAAAATTAGTGCATTTGAAAAAAAAAAAGTAAATATTTATCCCTCTTTTTGTTTTCATTTCTAAAATACCATTAAAACACAATTTAGTTAAAAATAAAATTTAACTTTTAAAAAAATAAGATAACAGTGCAAGCATATCAAACTAATTATTATTTTATTAAACTTAAATTTTATTCTATTTGTTTTATGTAATTAATTGTTTTCATAAATACTCTTTTTTTATTTATACATGTGTGTATAAGACATGTTTAAATATAAAATATACATTTATAATAAGCAAAATATATATAATATGTTAGCAATCTCCCATTTATATTTGGCATGGCAAAAATATTGATACATCATTGAAATAAAATATATGTTTTGCAATGGGATAAAAATCAGCTTTCCATGTGAATATAAAGTATAGTTTATAAAGTTAGCAAAAATATGCTGTTTCTAAAATAAGAGTTTAAATATAATAATCCTTATTTTTTTTTTAAACTAAACAATTTTTTTCTATTTATATAAATAGAGAGCCAGTCTAAGCTTACAATATATGTATGCTTTTACTTATGTTAAAATTAATTTCAATTCTTTGGATTTATGTGTAATTACATCTGGCAATTATAATGGGAATATAATACTTCATTAAAGAACATAAATTATTTATGCAGGATATAACTTACATTATTTATACAGGGAACAGCTAACTATAAAATTTTAAGATCATGGTGCTTATTTAAATTTTATTCCCAATGAAATGATTAAACAAAATAACAAGATGAAAATAATTTTACATATACTTTTTATTTTACTAGTTTTTATGTTATTTGTTGTTAAATATTTTATTTTATGGGCACTATTTGCTTTGTTTTCAATTTTTTTTTTTGCATTATGCTAATTTTTTATGAAATATGTTTTTAAGTAAAATCCAGTTCAAGTTAAGCAATTGATTTACTGTAAAGTGTTAGTTGGTAAACAGATGTCTGTAGTTTAATGTGATTGATGAAATAAAATTTCAAATATGAGCACTGAATAATAAATGTCAAGCCTGTAAACTATGACATCCATCATATTATTGCTTTTTTAGTTATTAATAAGATTTTATAGTTTGAGCTTATCTCAAAGCCATCCTTTACCATTTCTTTCTATTAGAGTGAAAGATAAGATCTTAACACTTTATATGCTCATAGATTATCATAGCAAAAATACTAAAATAAGGTTTGGAAGAAAAACATAATTACCAACCTTATATATAAATAGGGATATGACATTTTACCAATGCTAATTTATTTTCAGATGTCCTTTTAAATTTATGAAACAAATACAGTATATATTGTACTGCTATCGGGTAGCTTGCATTACGTACTTTTTCATTTAAAAAATAATCAAATTTATTTAAAAAGTAATAATTAAGGAGTGGTTTTAAAATACAGTTTAAAATAAAAAGATTGCTTATACTTTGATTTTAAAATATAATAAAATTATTTGTTAAAAAGCAAATGGGGGAGGGGATCTAAAATGGAATTAGAGAAAATTTAAAACTCTTTCTCTCTCTTTGGAAAGAAAACTTTTATAATATATAAAATAAACAAATGTGAAATCAGACTAAAAATTAATCTGTAAAAATAAAATATTTGTAAAACTTTCAAAAATGTAATTAATTAGTTTATAAGATTTCAGATTGGTAATAAAATCAAAATGAATAGTTGAATTAATTAAAAAAACTGTAAATTATCTTAACGAGGTCGTTTAGATGAATCTGAGCAAAGGATTGAAATAACCAGAAATGTAAAATTAATTGAAAAACAGATTTCAAGTTAAGATCAAAATTAAAAATAACGATAAGAAATTAAAACATTAGGAGAGAAAAAAGTATGCAAAATCGTTTTCTATTGTTATTCATTCTTGCCTGCATTTTGTGATCAAGTTATTCCAGTTGTCAATTTGTTATTAGTCCGGAGTTCGGATTCTTTCTAAAGAATGTAGAATATTTGGAAATTGTAAATGAAGTAGTAAGCCAATCATTACTACTGCGGTCAACATTAATGGAGAGGCCGCATAAGCCATGGAAGTATCCAACAGGATTTCATGCCCCAAGTCCTCAGTAATCAACTGTGCTTGCCTGAACCAATGCCCAAGACAAATGCCTAGATAGTGAATCGATGCTGCTGCTAATCTCTCTCTCCTATTGTTGATCCAAAGAATGGAAAAGCCCTCGAAACAAAAGATCAACTAGTTGGAAAGCAAAACCAAATGCAAAACAAAACCATTGGACAATACACACAAAATAAAAACCTGGGTAAATATACTTTTAAATAGCTGTGTTCACACTTAATTTTTAATGAAATTAACTTTAATTCAAGATTATAACTATAGCCTAAAGTAATCATTTAAAATTTTATGTAAAATTTATTGTGTTATTTTATATTGTATTAAATATATGTGTGCGTAAGTAATTAAACATCAAAGTTTGCTTTAATTGTTATTTTATCTATTTTCTCTTTCTCTCTTGTCACTGCGTCACCAGTAAACTAGTGTAGAGTTATTTTATGTATTAAGTATAAATATACTCGATCCTGAGACAGAGTGTGAGCTAGTCATGGGATATTTCAAGATCTGGATCCAAAGCATGCTGATTATATAACTTATGATTGGATGGCAGGGGTTTGAATCTAGCAGTCGAGATGGGCCACTGTCTGGAAATGTGATCATGTTATGCTTTGCATAGCTCGATCTGACCGTGGGTATCGTTGACAGTTTATGCTATCAATGGTATTCTCCTATCTATTTGAAGGGCCGGTCCTTTCACTTGTAATATTAAAAATATAAATTAAAAATTATGTTTAAAGGTGTTTAAACCTAATTAAATAAGATCTTTTAAACGGACCCGGTTCAATATATCTTTTTTAATTTTTATAATAATAATTATTTATTATGCAAATAATAGTTTTTTGCGTTACTATTTTTTCTGAATTTAAATTATTTTATATATATCTTTATGAAAACGCCAAGTTAATGCTTGCAGATTACTTGTCGCTATTTTATAATCAGTTTCATTTTCAACACTATTTTAATTAGAACTAAAGATATGTAGGCTATACTAAATCACTGTTTTTGTGTATAGCTGTCTCTAAAAGAAAGATAAATAATATTACTGTATTTTAAATTTTTGTTCCTGCGGATTATTAATTTAGTTTCGTTAGACAATAAACAACATATCATGCAAACTGGAATAATTCGCGATAAATAATTACCCATTATCAGATAAAATGACATTCACTATACAGTAATAATAATAAAAAAATAATTTCAAAAGAAAAAGCAGTAAAATTGACATAATGATAGTTTTTTCCTGTGCATGATTAAATAAATTTTCTTTTAATATCGTTTTCACATTATAGACTCAATTCACCCTGCCATCTAATGATAAATTTTAAATTTTAATGTTTGATAAAATAAAATATCTTCTCTCCCCACTTCACTTTAAGTGCAAAAGCAAATTGAAACATTAATTCACTAACAAACATTAATTACTATAATGTTTTTGTTGCAGCAATTTTTAATGGCTTTCGTTGAATCTTTTTTTTTTTTTAATTTATCTTTCTATTATATACCGAAAATATAATTGGATAAAATATTTAAAAAATTACATTAAAAAAACATCTTATTATTCTGTTTATTAATTTTTATGTCAATTATTTATTATGTACGTATGCAAAAGAATAAAACAGATTTTATATATCCCATTATAAGTCAAAGATTACTTCAACATCCTTCATGGTGAAGAAGACATCAGGTTAGACAAATGCTAAATAATGAAAGCTTTTCTTCTTTGTTTTAAACTTGGCAGATAGAATTGTAATTGTTATGTATTATAATTTTTTTTTTCAATGTATATGATGGATTTTGATATAAGTATATATAGTAATTGTTAGTCAAAGAACAATAATTTTAAGTAGAAATAAAAGAATGAATCATCAAGGAGGATTATGAAAAGGAGAAAGTTGACATGAGGTCTATATGCCTTCAGGGTTAAACACTCTTTATAAAATCTATAATATTTATTGTTATATTCCTGTGATTTTGAATGTAGATGGCATTAAGAGATCCATTGGAAATAGGTTGTCCTCTATAATTCAGGAACAATTAAATATTTTTTATTTATATTATCAATAAAAAAGAATTAAAAACATTTATAATAAAGTATTGGATCCCTGCCCTTTTTTCTCAATATTACCTTTACTGTTCCATCTTTTAATTAAGATAATCACTAATGCACATCTCTATTATCAAGCTAAATTTATGGGAGTCATGAGCTCTTTCATTAATTAAATTTCTTGATATCTTAGGAACTATTAACAAAGGTAATAAATGATTATTAGTAAGTTAAGATTTATTAATAAAAAAATAAGATTAAAAAATATGAATTCAAATATAATGAAACATAATATATCAAATTAATTTATGTATACTGCTTGATATGGATAATGTATACTGTGGATTTTCTTCTATGGAAACCATTATTTCATAACTGTTATTTATAGAGAATTTTCAAACAATCTAAGTTTCATAAAGTCTTTTAATGAATCTCGTTTATTTTAATTGTGATGATAGCAAAATTAATTTGCTATAAATAATAAATATTTGAAAATAGGCTAAAACTTATATAAAATGACACTTTTTAATTTATTGAATTATTGTTTAAATGTTAAAACATTCTTTCATTACTTTAATTTGAAAATACAATTATAATAAATTATTGATTTAGTTCAATATTATTTCATTGAGATATTTTATTCTAATATAATATACCGAATACACCTTAATTTACACTCTACAATGCAGTTTTAATATGTGATTTATTTGGTATATTATATATAATTCAGCAATGCAAATAATGAGAAGTGGAATGATGTTTTATTCTGTTAAATATTTAATATTATGAAGATCTTCTGCCTTCTTTATATTAAATCTATCCATCTATCACTAAAGCATTTCTTTTTAAATATATGATTATAAACAATGTTGTGAAGAACACAATGACAAGTTAATAAATTGTTCCTTCTCTTGGAATAGGTATGGCCATGGGATCATCACTGTCACCATTGCTCAGCAACATTTACATGGAAGAACTTGAAACAACAGCCATAAATACTACTCCATGTCCGCCTAAAGTGTGGCTTCGATATGTTGATGATACATTTGTAGTATGGCCACATGGCAAGATAAAATTACAGTCTTTCTGGATGCACATTAACAACATATCTCCTACAATTAATTTCACGATGGAAGCAGAACAAGAACAAAAATTGGCATTCTTGGATGTTCTTGTGACAAGACTCCCTCAGGGCAAAGTAAAAACATCAGTATATAGGAAATCAACACACACTGGAAAATACTTGGCATATACATCCAATCATACAAGAAACACTAAACAAGGAATTGTACTGTCACTATGGAACAGAGCGAAGGAGGTTTGTTCAGAAACCAGTGATTTGGAAAAAGAAAAGATTCACATAGAACAAATGCTTATGAAGAATGGTTATCCATCAGCAGTCATCAGAAAAACTTTCAATAGACAACGGAAAAAGACACCAAAGAGGAAACAGTTATTGGTACGGTGGTGTATCCATACATACCAGGAATGGCAGACAAACTAAAAAGAATCTGCAGTCAATATAATATTAGAACTGCTTTCCAAAGCCATACCACACTTCAAGGAATGCTTACTTCCACTAAGCCTAAACTGGAAATGCTGAAGAACAAAAACTGCATCTATGAGATACCATGTGAATGTGGAAGAAAATACATTGGTGAGACCTGTCGGCCTGTTGAACAACGATTGAAGGAACACAAACTAATGGTTAAAAGAGAAAAAAAACAGATGTGTCTACCATAGCAGATCATGTATGTACTAATGACCACATGCTTAAATGGGAAAATACAAAGATATTGGATAAAGAGGAAAAAATGCATAGAAGAAAATTCAAGGAAGCTGCTCATATGACAATGGTAAATAATCCTATAAGTCAACCCAGTGTGGCAATACACAAGGTATGGAAGCCTCTAATTAATATTGCTCTTAGGAAAAAATAAAAAATAAAAAATAATAATAAAAATAATTAGACTTGTATAAAAAAAAAAAAAAAAAAAATGAAGGACTCAGGAGGATTTGAACCAACCCTCAAGTATAAATATATCAAATTTCTACTCTATGTTGCCTTTGACAGAATAGCTCAGTTGGTAGAGCGTTTGCCTTAAATTCAATATACAAGAATCTAAAGGTGCGAGTCAACTTCTAAGCAATATTGTCACTGTGCATAGGCCCAACACCGAAGAAGAGGGGAAAAAACTCGAAACGTTGTGTAATTACTAACCTGTATTGTCTATTTGTGTGTTATTACTAACAAGTTGTTTGTATTTGAAAAGTTTAAATAAAGTTTAAAATTTTCTATACATTCAATATTCACTCATAAATGATGGAAATAGTCCAACATATTACATCTTAAATTAATCTGTTATCTTTCATTTTCCATAGAACTTTGCCTGGTATCGTATGATTTATCATTCCTAATCATGAGAAAAAAGTTAATGTATAGTCATAGATTTTTTTTTGTGAGATGGGTACAATTGTGTCTTTTGTTACATTTATTTATAATGTATCATTGAATTCAGCTTTATTCACTTTCATATAGAAGTTTATTTTCATTATATTAAAATAGGATTTACACATAGATCTTTGTTAACTGCCAAATATTACCAACTAATACTTAATTCAATAATAAAAATATAACCATGCATTTTCATAATGCTTCTTTAGATATTTATTAGAATCACACTTTTAGCCAATACTCTCACATTAATAACTTATGATCATGTTCTTTATTAATTCAAAAACAATCCATAAAATAAGAATTCATTAACATACACATCTTCAAATAAAATTTAATTTCCATATTTTTAAAATACATGGCTGAAATTAAATGATATCAACTTAAACATAAAACATTGCATTAGCAATCATCATTAATGAAATATGATTGCCCTTAAATATATAGATAAATTCATTTAAGGGTAATCAGTAGACACCTTTCATATTTCATTGGAATATTTTCTTATCAAATTTAATATTAAATATACTAAATCTATCTTGCATGTATCATATAGCAATAGTTTCATACTTTAATACAGTGCCATAGCTACTGCTCTAAGCATCTATGGCACATACAAGGCTCATTTGTAGGGAATAAAAAAAAGATAAATCAGCAAAAAAAATGTTTGCAATTTTTTCTTTATTAATTAGTTATTTAATATGTGTGAAGGAAAAATCAGGATATAATATATAAATTATAAAAATTGTCAGATACATAGTCAGCAAATGTTATTTTACACAGATTATAAAATTTTACAAAATAAAGCTATTACAGAAACTTAACCTTTTGTGTCTTGATTTCTGCAAAATTATTTATTCTGCAAAATCTGTTTCTAAAAAGGCATCATTTTCAATTGATAGTATTGCTAAATTGGTCAATCAGTTTTGAGTAATCATTGACTCTAAATAATTTGTAATAATTTGTAATTTACTAAAGGTTTGTTCTCCAGTAGCAACAGTAATGGATAATATGAGCAAGATACATAGTATTAAATACAGATATGATTCACACAGGTTCCATTTTAAAATTCTTTCTAAAATTTCCCTGTGGTATAATGATGTTAAATTTGGGAAAATCTCTTGTTCCTGCAAGATGAAGCATTCTAATTCATTGAAAAATTGAAATTTGTCCAATTTTTTATATTGACAACAAAAGTCATTTGCACTTTTCTTTATATCATCAATTGAAAATGTTGCAATATTTTTCCCAATTAAAAAATCAAACCAGCCTACTACATTGTGTAAAACTGCAGAACTGATCCTTTAGTTAGAAAATAATTATATCAATCACTTTGTAAAATAGATGTTTAATTTCATCTTCATGAGAAAAAGAGGTACATTTGCCTATTTCTCCAAGCATAGATGTTTTTCTGCACTTCCATTTGTTTTTCAGTTTAGTTTCTGAATCTGTGTTCAATTTTTTGCAATATTCTTTGGCTTCTATATATAGTGTACCATATCCTTCAATTCTGATTTTGTTAAACATAATTAAAAGTCCATTTAGTATCTCAGCATTATTTGACTTATTGTTGTATTTTGATGGAATAGCACCTAAGTATGTGCATCCAGATAAATATTGTTTGTATTCCTGCCCTAGGTTTGGCATTGACTAAATAATTAGCCTGGTCTATAGTGGATCACTTTCAAATTCAGTCAGAAGATTGACTGTTGATTTATTTTTTATTGTTGATCATTCATGATGATGAATAATTGTTACTTTTATGTAATGCTGGTGAACTTATAGTTAGTTTTGAGCTCATTTTTCATGCTCATTCCTTTTATATTTAATTTTATATTTTGTTTATTTGGGGATGATGATCGTTTCTCATCTCATAATTCAACCCTAATGTGGTATATTGTAACAAATGGCTATCCAAATGTGGACATTGTAACTCAGTTTCTTTCTTATTAACCCCTATTTTCGGTAGCATTACAATATGCTTAAATAAACTTGGTATCTGTGAGTACAAGCCTGGACCACATTTGAAACTTTATATCAAATATTATTCTCCACATTAGCAAAGCCACATCCTCTACCATAGGCCTAATACGATTTTTGAATAAAATTTACAAAAAAGTCATTTGAATTCCACCTCAGAAAGTGAATGCTTACATTTCACATCCTAAAAAAATTATAGAATGCAGCAAGAGCATGACTCACAGGATGCTTAGAAATAAAAAGGAGAATATATCTTGTTCATTCATATACATGGTCAAGAAACTACATTCCTTTCATTAGATTTCCAACAGTTATTCAAATACTGTTTGAAACAATGGGACATATATTTTGGACTAGTATACTTATATCACAAAGATAAGTTGCAATCTGATGACCTTTAGAACCCTACAAAAAAGCTGTTTAGGGAATCTGATGAAAATAAATTTAACCCATCTCTATATATTTGACAAATCTAGCCAATTTTTTATCAAATGAAATATACACAAACAAGGCTTATATCCAATATCTCTAGTACTCCCTTTTGTTTAAAAAAAAAAAATAGGGCTCTCAACTTTTCAAAATGTAAAACCAATATCAATCATTTTTTTGGGTATACTAGAGGTGGTCATAAAAGATAAAATAGAGCTTTACATCTTATCAAAGCATTCTAAATATCAATTTGCAAAGAAAGGCTCATCCACTATATTTAGAACCATCATTGACACAGCCAGAGGGAAAAAAATATTCCAACAGTGATCCAACTAGATATAAATAAAATCATCATTTGATATGGTTCCTGCTATGCAATTTTGAATGGATTGATATAACTCCCAATCATTTCTAATTATTCAGTATTCCAAAATTCTCCATTAAGCACCCTTGTTTTTCCAATGTGCATTAACCCTCTGCTGAAAACTATTGAAATAGAATTACCTGGCACATATATTGTAACCTTACACATGCTTTTGTAAATTGGCTATTATATTTAAAAAACTGAAAATTTTATTGGCTTTATTTTTATAGTTAAGCACCTATATTTATCGCTGTCATTGGTTGTATAGCATAGAATATAATCAATATTAAGTTTAAAAAAAGATCATATTAATGCTTAAGAGTAAACATAATTATATAAAGCATTTTTGAATGACTTTCCAGGCAGATTTTCTGATTGACCCTTGTATAAAATATATACACTTATATTTTGTTATTATTCTTATTAAGGAATAAAGCTATCAAATTATATAAATAAACAGAGGTGCTCACACACATAAACAAATAATTTAAAATAAAAATATAGAATAGTTATAAATCTAATATTACAACATAAAAATAATTTAAAATGAAAGTAATTATATTTAAACTTACACTTTAGCTTAAGGAATAGAACAAACAGTTCCTACATTTCATGTTTTATGCCCATGTTTGTGGAAGTTTATATGTTTAAAATTAGATTAGTAACATTAATTGAATTGACTTAATTTGCTAAAATATTTATTAAAATATCAATTTAAAATGAATTGAAATAAATATATGAGAACTTTATAAATTTATGATTTATTTATTTTAAGTAAATGCTTGTAATACTGTTTTACAACCCAAAAGTAAAAGTGAGAAAAATTGAAATTATTATTTTCTTGTTTTTTCATTTTTAAATATCGTTCATAAAAGTTTTGCTATGTTGATTCAAACATCTTAATGACTATTATTTTTCTTGGTAATAATCTTAATGACTCTTCCAATATTTTCTGGAAAAACCAAGAAATCCCTATGTGTAATGGGAAGTATATTGAATCAGCTGATCAAATGGGTATAAAAGCAAATGTAGAAAATGCAGATAGTCTTCACAAATTTTTATTGTAGTCAGAACTTAAACAGGTTCAAAATTTTAAATAGCCATTTTTGTTACATGATGATTGGTTACTGTAGCAACCGAAAATTTTCATTCATGGCTTCAAGTCACTCTAAAACTGTCAATTTTTGCATTACCATAGCGAATGTATGGTCATTTAAAACTTAAAACATACTGTAAGATGCTGCCTTCTCTCAAATTATTTTACAAGTAAAAAATCAATAATATTTAAATTTAAAGTTTTAACAAGGGAGAAGGTGGACTTTCGACCACGTTGATTGGTTGTTGCTCAAGGGAGTGCTTGTCAACAATTTTCACTGCTCCAACTTCTTTGTTTGATTTTCAAAATGAAAATGAATGTTTTAGAGTATTTTTTAAGTATTTTTTTTACATATTATAAATTATTTTGATAAAATATGCTGAAAGTATAATTATTTTAGAAAAATAGATAAGACTTTAGTAAAAATTCTTTACTTTTACACGAATGTAAATTGAAAAAGAAATCAGTGCTTGTCAACAATTTTCACCACCCCAAACTTTTTATTTGATTTTCAAAACGAAAATGAATTGTTTAGAATATTTTTTTACACATTATGAATTATTTTGATAAAATACGCTGAAATTATAATTATTTTAGAAAAATAGTAAGATTTTAGGAAAAAAAATTTACTTTTACATGAATGTAAATTGAAAAAGAAATCAATGACATATGGAGCATTTTCTAATAGGTTACGAACATTCTTTTCAAGTTCACCACTATAGAATATTTTTATAATTATAAATAGAAATTTATTTTTTAAAAAACTTTCACTCACTTTCATAATCTAACAAATTATTAATTTGCTTTTACAAACAAAACTAAAATGAATCTAATATTAAAAGATGAATATATTTTTACTGTTGATTCTGTAATTGACCAATCAGAAGTTTAAAACTTTAATTCACTTGGCCAATAAAAAAAATTTCAGTAAAAAGGTTAAGCTAAACAGCTAGGCATTTTGCCTTTGCTAGTTAAAAATGGTTTTTTTCTCATTGAGCTAAGAAAAGGATGACTCATAACAAATAAACCAGAAGTCCTCATTGATTAATTAATTCTTTATTTCAAGAAATCTCATTTATTACAGTCAACTGCTAGTAGAAAATGGATGTTGATTTATGGAATGCTGTCTCACTACTTCAACAAATAAATCATTAATCTTTCTCAATTGGAATGTTTATTTTTCAAAATATTGTAAAATAATTTTTTTCACTTCAAGAAAATGTGCATCGATCTCATCTTTAATTATATAAAGAAAAGCTTTGGATAATAATTTTTCAACTCAAATATGCCTCCACAAATTTTGTTGATTGGAAAAATACTTAACTTTAATTCAAAAATTAATGAAAAATCATTCTATTTAGAGTGATAAATTGTTTTACTTGATCAGATATATGATCAGAATGATTAACATCATGGATTAAAGATTTAGGTACTTGTTAAATAGCCACTGTATATCGCTTGGTGGCACTGTTTCTGTGTAAAAACAATAATACCGCTTTCGTGGCCAAGCGTACAACCAATACACCACTATGATCGTAGTAACCATTTTATACAGCCAAAACTGTGACACTACCAATCAGTAAGAGCTGTTTATTCTGCCGCATCTGAACCTACGGCTAATACAACACTACGATTGTAATAGCCATTTAATTGTGCCACGTGACGGCATTACTTTCTATGCATATGCACAGAAATGTTCTGCCCAACTTTGTGTGGCTTATCTATGCATATGATCAGTAATGGCATTTTGCTACCATTTAATTTGAGGCTGTGTGTTCTGGAATGTCTTAGAACTGTTGAAATGTTGTTCCAAATGGCTTTACTACACAGTGTGGAAGTGTTTCAAATTTCGAAACGGCTCTGCTACAGCATGATTGCAGGTGTTCATGAAAAAATCCCATTTTGACCGTGACTTGTACAAGAATAATAAAATGGCTGAAGGCAATAGTGTTATTATTCAATTGTCGGATGTCCCAAACATAGAAGCTGATGCAGTTTCTGTTCTGCAGGCTCAAAACATTTTACAACATGTCAATCAATGTTTATGTCATAAAGCTATAATACTTAGTAGACAAACTTGGCAGTTTGTGTGTGCTCATTAGTCTCTAAAGTCATTTCTGGCTGTTTGTTCTTTAAATTGTTGGAGGTAGTCAAATGTTCAAAGATGGTAGACTTGTCAAGCGTTGGTAGCCTTGTGGTTAGCATAGCTGCTTTCCAACGCAGCTGGCCCAGGTTTGCTTCCTGGTCAATGTTTTGACATATGAAAAAAAAGGTAGACTTTCCACTATTCAGCCAAAAAAGTTTTCTTATTAATTACAGTCATATGTCGTTAATAAATTTATTTTTTCAATGAATCTGTTTTGTCATTGTGATTAGTTTGTAAGATAATCAATTCCAGATTATTATTTTTTATTTTAGTGTTGTTTATTTTGTTTTTCTTTAAAGCTTTAATTTAATATTACAAGCAGACTCAGTGTTGAAGGGTAGGGGGTGGAGGAAAGTAGGTTGGCCTAAAACAAAAAAAAGAAGTCTTTGATTCTTTATTGTAAATAAAAAGAAAGTGGCATTTTTTGTTAGATAACTACTGTAATAAGAATATAAACAAAAAGAAAAGGTGAAAGCAAGAAAAAAAAACGAGTCTGATTAATTAGTGGGAAAAAGCCTACTTTTTAGAGTACATTTGTTGTACTATTATTAAAAAAAAGAAAGCCATCTCTGTTTAATTACTATAAAATAAATTACGCTTTTTTGAACATATCACCTGTACATTGTAAGCTAACTTATTGTTATTATCAAAAAAGACACATTATTAAAAAGAAAACACACCACTTTTTGTTAAAAATAAAAAAAAAATCGCTTTTTTTAAATCATGTAATATAATTACAAAAAAAAAGCTGCCATATAAGATGATTAAAAAAATAATTACCAAAAAAACACCACTTTTTTAAAAAAACTAAAACAAAATAAGAATAAGGTACTTTTTAAAGAAAAATAAAGGCATATTATTTAAAAAAATACTGCTTTTTTTTTTATAAAAAGAAAAAAGAAGGCGCTTTTACCCCCCCCCCCAAAAAAAGAAGAATGTACATTTAAAAAATAACGTAAATTGTTTAAGAGTCGACAGGCCTGGGAATGTTATATTGCTATGTTTTTGCACAGAAACAGCACCACCAAGCAAAGTACAATGACTATTTAACAAGTGCTAAGATTTATAAAGGAGCAAATTAATTATATACCTCACATTAAAGACATACTAAATACTAATCCTTTGAATAAAATTATAACATCTGTTCAAATGAATTAAATTGCTGTGTGTAATAAGCTATTAATTTGTCTCCAGTGCTTAAAGAAATTCTTTACGTATTATCAATGCTAAATATTTAACTATCATTATGAAAGCTAAATAATTAAATGCCACTCCTGAATTATGAATTATCAAAGCTAATATTAATATGATAAGCATTGAAGTTATAAGCAATCTTAAAATTGACTAACTTGTTAAGAATAGCTTGCCTTCGCTTAACAAGTATGCTAAATGAAGATATTAATCTTGATATTGTGCTGCAGAAAAGATTATGTTACAAAATGAAATTGTATTTTACATCATCTTTGCTATTCTTTATTTTAAAAGTGTTTGTAAATTCCCATGAACTTTGGAATATTTTTCAAGTATAAATATTTCACTGGGATAAATTTGAAACCGCAATAACCATTGGAGAATTATTTGGTGCTAGTATTATAGATAAAGACGCCGTTCGATGGTGCTGTTTTCTCGCTAAAATTATAAAATATGAACATTCCCTGGCCATTGATTTTAATCATTTTGATGTGTTTTTTGTAATGCGAAAATAAAAAAAAATAAAAAAATCGTTTTTTATTAACATATACAAATTAAATGATAGCAGTAAATGTAAAATAAAATCAACAAATTACAATTTGATTCGTGTTTTTTATTTGGCTTTATTATAAAAAAAAATTTTCTATCGGTACGGCTTTTTTTTGTTGTTGTTGTTTAAAAACTCATAATCAGACTAAAAAGTAAAATTTGTTAGTCTTCCTTTTAAATTTTAATTTTTACAGACAAACAGATATTATTGTGTTACCGCTATTTTTTACTTTTTAATCCTCGTTTTACATTTTTATTTTTTACAGACAAACATTACCACTATTTTTTACTTCAAATAGAATGACAACAAAAAGTGAAAGTAGAGTTAGGTTTAGGGTTAGGGTTCTGTTGTTTGTAATGCTAAAATAAAAAATATCAACATCGTACTTTTTGTAAATACTTATTTTTTATTAACATATATAAAATAAATGATAACAATAAACATAAAATATATTCAACAAAGTATAACAGTAGTTGGAGAAAAGAAAGAAAGTAAAAGTTTTTAAACAACAACAAATATATATATATAAAATGTCTTCTTTACTTATTAACCATGTTTATAATATATGCTTTTTATGAAATTTAAAAAAGGAGTGTAGAATTGTACTTTTCTTACTGGATATTTTTGTGTTTCCGCAATTTTTTACTTCAAAAATAAATACACGGTAGAATATTGTTTGTCTCGTGGAATGTTATGAACAGTATGTTACTTCATGTATTTCTTAATTCCAACTTGACACATATATCTTGTCAACATTTTTCCACTTAAAACTTTAATACAGTACGGTGTAAAAAGTCTGCTAATTATTACTTTATAAAATCTGAACATTTCAATACTTAAGAAAATAATTCAATCAAAACAACATTTCCATTCAATTCAAATATACACACACCCTCACCAGGCCGTAACAATTTTATAAACTGTACGAATTCGCCAAATTTATTTGCTGTGATGCGACATACATGCTGTACTGTGACGTGACATAGCGGCCTGCAATCTGTAGCACAACAAAAAAGTTGTACTATAGAAAACGCGGGTTCGAACGTGTTGGCTGCGGAAACAGCATTTTTATGTGTTTTAGCACAAAAACGGCGCCATAGAACGGCGTCTTTAGCTATAAGACTAGAACCAATAATTTAATGCACTTTCTCATAATTGCTTCTTTTTTAGTTAGTTAATATTATTATTAATGTAATGTTTTCTCAGATATTAGTATTCTCATGTACAGATGATATTTTTGTTTAATATTATTATTAGTGATATTAAATGGGATTAAATGTGATTTATCTTAGATTTAAGTTGTATAAATGTAAGTAACTATTAAACTTATATAAAACTGTGTTATATTGTAATTATTGTATGTTTTATGGGTTCATAGTTAAATGGAATTAATTATCCTTATTTAGATTAGTAAATTTGTAAGCAATATTTTATGTACCACTCTTATTCGTTAGTATTAATATTTTAAATGTTATATATACGTAACCTACCATACTAATGATCTAGTTATATATTTTGTTAGTAGAGTATTATTCCTAATGTTTAATCCTGAAAATAAATCCAGTAAAATAAATAAGCCAATGTCATAAATATCACTTAGATATGCTAAGTAGTCATTACACTTGCTTTTCTTGAAAGAGTTAAAACTTTTCCAGCATTATTAAGTGAGGTTGATTAATAATTGATTAGTTAATGAAACTAATTAAGGATCACATAGGGAATTCATCATTGATTGTTATGATGATTATTATTATCCTCCGTATTTGAATTGAGGATTATTTTTGAAATAATAAACATTCTAGCAGCATTGCCTGATAATACACTTTTTATATCCCAAGTTCAAATTATATTTAAGAAACAAATATTAATATTTATTAGACATTTTATATAATTTTATTATTATTCGTTTTTTTATCATTTTATATTAAATAATAAAGCAGTTGTTAATTTTTAATACTTCTCTTTTGATGTTTTTAAAGAAACACTGTCACTATCTATTTATAAAATAAATATCATATTTAAGAAATACACATAAAATTATTTGGATTAAATACATATTTATTGTATTAATGCAATCTGATATATAATAATATTAGGTAAGATGATGTATGTAAAATCTCTTTTACATTGTCATACCCTAAAATGTGTAAACATATTTCATGTCCATGTATTTATTTTCTTATAAATCATTAATCAAATTTATATTTCAAATTGGTAGCCTTAGTTTTAAACAGATTAAATTACTCTTGATTAGTTCTTATAGTAAGAAACATAGTAAGATTAAATGTACATGTATCATTATTGAATAATCCTGAGAAATTGATTTATTATTTTATTAAATGTGAATGTATTATTAATGTATATAATAATTTTAGTTTATGTGGAAGTATAAAAACTTGTATGTATTGCAGACTGCAAGTTAAGTTAGGTATAGTCACACTTCTCCCATTATTGACACACTGTTTCAACTGAAATCACAATAAGTCTCAACCGGCCATTTCCTTTTTGGTTTATATATATATTAGGCCTTAAAAGCACTATTAAATGTCATGTATATATATATAATATTACAATTTTTCTATCATCCAGAAAACAAATAGCTCTTGTAAAAAAAATTAGTTCAAAATTACATTAATAAATAAAAACTCACTCTCAGTATGGAAAATCATGTGCCATAAATTTACAAAGAACACTTTAAGGGAACATTAGCCCTTTCTTCAGTTTTCCATTCTATCTTAGTCATGCATAAATGAGAATAAATATACATAATACCCTTACTAATAAAATAGTGAAGGTTGTCATTCACTATGAAAAGTGTATCTCCATGTCTACACAATGAAACCATTGTACAACATGTGCTGTATTTACATACCAATAATATTTACAAAGAAATTTATTAACATTATCCTTATACTACTTAGAAAATTCTCTGGGGTAAAAAAAAATTGTGGTGATCTTAATTAGAAGACTTCAAGGTCAATTATCACATAATGGCCTTGAGCTTTATGCAATAAACTTATTTAAAATTCAAAAATCATTTGGGTGAAGTGTTATTTCTTTACCTTGAAATAGCTTTTCAAATCCCCCTATAGACAAACTATCTCCAATTATTGATTGTTTGGAATTCCTCAGAGACTCATTTCTTGAAATACAGAATTTTGCCCCTCCAAAAAATAAATATCACTATTGGGAAATATATTCATTAAGTTTAGTTTAACCAAACATTATCATGAAAAATTCATTCTTAGTTTGACAAATAAACAAATATGACACAAATTTAGGTACTGGTCTCTTGAATTTAGGATTTTTGATTTTCTTATATAAAATAAATTTAGAGGCATTATTCACTTACCATTTTTACTAATATAGTACACACATTCAGATACGTGAAGATTATTGTAATCTCTGCAAAAAGAAACACAATCTCATATTTTTCTCTTTTTTCCCAGACTTGACAAAGTCAGGGCTGAGATACAACTATATTTAAAAACAAAATACATTATATTTCTTTTAAAAACGTTGGTAAGGATTTTTTTCAATTTGTTCTATATGCAATACAATAACCAGAAGACATCCAAAAGCATTTAGAAATAAGCTTGAAACAATTAGAGAAAGTGATAAAAAAAAAAAAAGGTTGCAGAATAAAATAATATTTACTTCATTTAAAAAGAATATATATATACAGTACATGTAATTACTGTGAATCACATTTTTATCTCTGCCTTTGTACATATAATTCTGGCTAAGAAGTTGATAATTTATTGTATTTTTAAAAAGCTATATTTAACATTGGATATTACATGTGGACAAAAGAAAAAAATGTAAACAAATGTAATCAATTTTTTATCAATGAATAAATCAACTACTTTTCAACAACTGCAGCTCTTCAGCCATCCAAGAGCTGGAGGATGGGGTAGATTGAAGCCTGTTCATTAAAGTGTGAAGATTTGCTATCTTAATATAAACTGAGCACTGATTATACATATATGTGTGGGAGTTGACGATCTGGACCAACTGATGCATACTGGTTCAGCACGAAATACGTATACTGGAGATTATTTATCTTTCTCACGTGTGTGGTCATATTTATTAGTTGTATGAGATAGAGTGAATGGCTGAAAAGAATTTGAAAGTCTGGGCTCAAATATCCTATATTAAATCAAATATAATGGAATGAGATAAATTTGTTATTCTAGAATCTAAATAATGAAAAGAACGCCAACTGTTTTGGAAGCCGTCATAGTAATGTTAAAAGATTGTAATAAATTAAATATACCAAACAATTAAAAGTTCTGATAACAAAAAATACAGAATGGTATAACATTTATCTTTATGCTCAGAAATATATACCTAGTAATGTCACAAAAAAAATATGGCAAAGCAATGTATTCCTTAGTTGCTCATTAATGCCATGATAGTAATCATCTTGTTTCAATCATTATATTCTAAAAACATCCTAAGAAATTAAAAATTATTAAAAAAAATGTAAAAAGCTCTTAATGTAAATATACGAATTCTTGTAAATATTTTGTTACTAATAAAGTTTTAAAAAAAAAGTTCTGATTTTATCAACAATATTTCTTAAAATCGAATCCAAATGTATTTCAAAATATATTATTTACTATTCTCCAATTAATATTGTTGAATTAAAAAAAAAGGTTGTCATCTGATCCTTCGTGTCAGTCGCTAGAGGCGGGATTTCTAATCAAAAAGACATTAATATAAGGTTACCGGGCCAGCGATTTTCTATTAATATTGACTTTTTTTTTTGTTTGTTTGTATGTTTGTTTACAAAGTTTAATTTCTTTCGTTTCTGAATTATTTCTCCCAAATAATATTTTTGACGATGGTATAATAACAGTTGTTTTGTTTATTTTAATTTTTTTTTTGGATAGATCTTTAAATAATAATAATTGACGATTAAAGGCCAGCGATTCTCTATTAATATTGACTTTTTTTTGTTTGTTTGTTTGTATGTTTGTTTACAAAGTTTAGTTTCTTTCGTTTTTGAATTATTTCTCCCAAATAATATTTTTGACGATGATATAATAATAGTTGTTTTGTTTATTTTAATTTTTTTTTGGATGGATCTTTAAATAATAATAATTGACGTTACTTTGATAGGTTTACATTTGATTTCCGACAACAATTATCGGGAGAAGTGTTGTTTTTTTGTTTTTTCGCGTGTGCGTATGTATGTGTAAATAAAAATTAAAACCGTTACTTTTATCGGTTTACATTTGATTGACGACCGATATGACTTTCTTTCGTTTATAAATTATGATTTTTTTTTTTTTTTTGAAATTAAAAAAAAAAAAAAATCATAATTTTTGTTTCTACGAATAAATTTTTTTAAAATGGGACAGTAATAGTTGTTGTTTGTTTAATTTTTATTGACATAAGGTTGTTTTTCGGTGTAGTTTCAAATAGTAATTTGGGTTACGTTTAAATACTAAGTTACCGTCTTACTTTGATTGGTTTACATTTGATTGACACTAATTATTGGGAGGGGTGTAACCGTTTAAAGAATAATAGTTTACGTTACTTTTAGTGGTGGTGTACATTTGATTGCTGACAATAATTAGTGAGAGGGGTGGGTATTTTTGGATGATGATTAAATACTAATTTACCTTCCTTTTTATTTTACATTTGAATGCAGACAACAATTATTTGGAGTTTTTTGTGTATCATTAAATCAAAATTGAAGTTACTTTTATTTATTACATTTGATTGACAACCGATTGACTTTTTTTTCGTTTATAAATTATTGTTTTAGTTTCCCAAAAACATAATATTTTTGACAATGGGACAAGAATAGTTCTTAATTTCATTATTATTGACCAGAACAGATCTTTTTTGGTGTACGTTTAAATAGTAATTTGGGTTGTGTTTAAATAGTAATACTGTTTTTAAAAATTTAAGTGACAAAATGAAAGAAACAACTGGGGTTTTTTTTTTTTTATGGATCTTTAAATAATAATTTTCGTTACTTTAATTTGTTTACATTTGATTGACAACAATTAATGGGAAGGAGTGTTTTGTGTATTTTTAAATAATAATTTACATTTTTTTAACAACAATTATTGTGTGTGTATGTTATGTTACTTTATCAATTTGGTTAATACATATATACAATTATGACAGACAAAAATAAAGCATGGCCCTTATTCCCAGGAGGCTGTAAAGTCACCAACCAAGGCAGCGGTTGGTGGCCGAAGGAATTTGATAAAAAGAATTGACCGACAAATAAAGTTTAATTTTAAAGATAATTTATTAACTAACATTTATTTACTAAATTTAAACATTTTATAATTCTAATAAAACACACGCATATTTTAAATTAACATTTCTAAATGGTTTAAATATTCCTATAGATTTAATAACAGAACACTCTAATTTAACTAATAAATATTGATATAATGATCACGCACATATTAACTCATGTACACACATAATAATAATAAAGTATTACATAGCATTTGGAATTTAATCACAAATATCAATAGTTCATTTATGCAAGAATTAGAAGAAGAATTGTCTTATATTAAATGGGACATTATTGGACATTGTGAAGTTAGAAGAAAAGGTGAAGAAACAATTGATTTAAAAAGTGGACATATACTGTATTATAAAGGCACACATATTGGAAATACAAGTGGAGTAGGATTCATTATAAATAAAAAGTGGAAGAACAATATTGTGGAGATTGATGGTGTATCGGACAGAGTTGCAAGATTAGTTATACAACTTAATAGCAGATACCAAATGCAGATAATTCAGGTTTATGCCCCAATAAGTTCTCATAGTGATGAAGTAGTAGAAGATTTTTATATGGATGTACAAAAGGCTTTTGATCAGAGTAAACAACATTTTAAAATTGTTATGGGAGACTTTAATGCTAGAATTGGTAGACAAATGAAAGATGAAATTGCTGTAGGTAATTTTGGTTATGGTAATAGAAATGAGAGAGGACATAGACTTGTGGAGTTTGCAGAAAAAGAAAAACTTTATATTATGAATTCATTTTTTGAGAAAAATGTTAAAAGGAAATGGACATGGAAGCATCCAAATGAAGGTAAAGCAGAATTGGATTATATTTTGACTAACAGGAAATACATATTTCAAGATTGTAATGTTCTTAATAAATTTAACACAGGAAGTGATCATCGATTAGTAAGGTGTAAATTACATGTTAATGTAAAACTAGAGACAAAAATTATTGAGAAAAACAATATTTACAGTTGATATTCCTAATCTTCAGAAACATTCTAATGAATTTAAATTAGAACTTACAAATAGGTTTCAAGTGTTAGGAGATTTTGAACAGGATTCAGATTTGAATGAAATTAATATGAAAATAACTGATACACTTTTAAAAACTGCAACAAAGATAGCTGGTAGAAAAAAGCAGCAATTGACTAATAAAATTTCTACTGAGACTAGAGAATTTATGAAGAAAAGAAGGAATATGAAGATATACAAAAATGATGTATTAAAAAGAATTGAATATCTCGAATTTTGTAAAATGGTACGGAAAAGAGTTGAAAATGATATAAGAAAGTATAACTGTGAAATAGCAAGGAAAGCTGTAGAAGAAAATAAAAGTCTCAAGAATGTTAAACAACATTTTGGTATTGGTAGGAAATTTATATCTGCAATAAGAAAAAAAGATGGAATTATTACTAAAAAGAGAGATGACATCATGAAATTGGTAGAAGATTTTTATCAAGAATTATATAGTAATAAAGAACAAGTACCTCCTATATCTATTACATCTTCCGAATTGCCCAGAATTTTAAATGAAGAAGTGAGACATGCAATTAAATGTATGAAGAAAGGAAAGGCTCCAGGAAATGATGGAATTATAATTGATATATTAAAAGAAGGAGGTGAAGAAATAGAAACAATTTTAGCAAAGTTATATACCCAAATGTCTAAATGATAAAGATGTACTGGAAGATTGGAAGAATGCAGTAATAATATTAATATTTAAAAAAGGTGATAAAGAAGATATTAGAAATTACAGACCTATCAGCCTTTTATTAGTTTTATATAAAATTTTTACCAAGATAATTACAACTCGTCTACAGAGAACTTTGGATTTCCACCAACCAAGAGAACAAGCTGGATTTAAAAGTGGTTTTAGTACAATAGATCATATCCAGGTATTGAGAGAAGTCATAGAAAGGACAAATGAATATGAGTTGTCATTATGTTTTGGATTTGTAGATTGTGAAAAGGCATTCGATTCTATACACATTTCTTCAGTGATTAAAGCATTGGATCATCAAGGTATAGATCCAGGATATTGTCATATTTTAAAGAATATTTATAAAAATGCAACAGCAACAATTAGATTACATAATGATACTGGAAAAATCAACATTGAGAAAGGTGTAAGGCAAGGTGATTCCATATCTCCAAAACTTTTTACAGCAGTGCTGCAAGAAGTATTTTGTGGATTAAAATGGGAAACTAAAGGAATGAAAGTAAATGGAGAGTATTTAAGTCATTTAGATTTTGCAGATGTTAGTTGTTTTTGCAAATAATGCTTCAGAGCTGCAGGAAATGTTGCAGGAGTTAGCAGATGAAAGTAAAAAAGTAGGACTAAAGGTAAATATTAAAAAGACTAAAGTAATGTTTAATTGATTTGCTCAAAATATGAAAATAAAGATTGATTATGGAGAATTAGAAGAAGTTAACAGTTACAAATACCTAGGTCAGATTATTAATACAGATGGAAACATAATGGAGGAAATTAATCATAGAATTAAACTTGGTTGGAGTGCTTTTGGTAGAAATAACTTGATACTAAAAGGAAATATGCCTGTTTGAAAAGAATGGTTTTTAACAAATGTGTTTTACCAGTTCTTACTTATGGATCTGAGACTTGGACACTTAATAGAAGAGCAATACAGAGACTTCAGACCACTCAAAGGAGTATGGAGAGATGTATGTTAGGAGTAACAAGAAGAGATCGAAAACGCAATGTATGGGTAAGACAACAAACAGGTGTTACTGACCTTATTGAAAAAATTAAAAGATTGAAATGGAGTTGGGCTGGACCTATTGCTAGAAGAAATGATAATAGATGGACAATTGAAATTTTAAACTGGATTCCAAGAGATTGTAAAAGACCCAGAAAGAGACCACATGTGAGATGGATGGATGAAATAAGAAAATGTGCAGGGGTGTGGATTAAACTTGGAGAGACCTTCATCCTGCAGTGGATTGATAATGGTTGATGATGATGATGATGACTGGTAGACATTTCACTATCATTAATGGCATGCTGTACGGTCAACTCGTCACGGCTCCAGTAATGCAGCAAACGTAAAGACTTGATGAACGGCATTTGAAATCCCTCAAACCAGCTGCCTTTTCGAAGTGCACATTTCTTTAGGCAAGAACGAGACTTACAATGAAAGTCCAAAGATCTTTATGGACCTCAAGTCTCATACATTCGCCGCACAAACATCTTTTTCTCTAAGCAGGATGTTTTTCTGCTGTAGAAATGTTACAGCACTGGCTTCCATATCTGGCAATTCCCATATTTTCATATTTTCTGTTTTCGAATTTGCCATACTTTCTGTCTTGGAAAATTTCTCGCTAAAACGTGAGTCAAAGCGTGATCTTTAAAATATTACGCTAACCCACCGTAATCAAAAATTTAGGAGGAATACAAATTTATGAGGAACAATCACGATACTGTTAAAATTTTTAAAATGTAACAGTACATCAATTCATTTTAAAAAAAAAAAGGCACCAATGAAAATATAAATAATTTTGACACGATCAAATTAATACACCCTTGTACGATATTGTTACATCAAATACATAACACAGCATTACGATATAGTGCATGACACAAACAACTACGGCATTTTCCTCTGCTTTTAGCATCGGAAAAAGCCACACCGTTAGCCGCTAAGCCGAGTTAACATTCTTTCTAGATTTTATCGTAGAAAGAAGACTTAACTCCGAGTTAACAGTCTACCTTTTTAGCATAGAAAGAAGACTTAACTCAGAGTTAACAATCTTTCTAGGATTTATTTTAGAAAGAATGCTTAAAGGCTTGGGTGCGGCCGCGGAAACGGCATATTTCTAGAAATTTAGCTAGAAATCCCACCTCTAGCGGCTGACACGAAGGATCAGATGACAACCAAAAAAAAAATTCTGAATAACATAAATTAAATGAAAATAAAAGTAATCACAGAAGTAAAATATAAACTTTTAGAAAATATAAAAATATCAGTATAAATTCAGAAAATGCAACAAATTAAAACAGACAAACAATGAGAAAGAATTACATATATGTAAACATCGTGAGTTATAAAAATGATCACTTCTTCATATTTCCTCTTCAGTGTATCCTTTGAAAAGCTTATTAACATTATTGTTAAGATTTCATCTTATTTAGAGTTATTGAATATATTTCATATTGGGACTATATGATTGAAAGTGAGTTCATTAAAAGTGAGAATTTTACTAAATTTGTAAGAAAACGCATTAAGATTTCTGAATTACTGAATATTTTTATTAGTATTTTAAATGATAATCTATATATTTTTTTTGTATGGGGAATTTGTAATTTATAGTTTATTAAATAACTTAATGTTTACTTTTCCATGTCATAAATTTCAATAAGTATTATTTTAATTATTAATTTATGATTCCTTATCTTTTTTATCATTATCTGCATTCTCAGAAATCTAATCATCCCACACATATTTACTTTATGCATTAAAAGTACAATAAAATTTGATTAGAAAGTCACTTTATTAAATTATATTGTTGATGTTAAGATATTATTTTATTTATTTTAAATTAAAATAATATGGTCATTTCATTCATCTATTAGAAGATGACTTTATTTTATTCATCTGGAGTGAAGATCATAATATTATTTTTATTTTTGTATGAAGATTAGGAGAAAATATGTTAGTATGATATTTGGGTAGCAACAAAATCCCTTTCCTACTCATAATATCACAAATGTCATCCTAGTATGTTGTAATTATTTTTTTAATATAAGAGTTTTCATGTTTAATTTTAAATTTAATAATTATTTAATTTACTAAAATACCATCTTAAAGATAATATCATATATTGTTATTATTTGTCACTAGGATCACATTCTTGGTTGGTTTTAAAAAGTAAAAAATAAGATTATTGAAGAATTCATTAGTGAAAGAATCCTAGCAACAAATAATAACAAGATATGATCTTATCTACACCAGTGTTTTCACCATCTTATATTCTACCCAATGAGAGTAAAACTAAGAATATATGACCCACAAAGAGACCAATATGCTCAACATGAACTTGCTGCCATGGATTTTGTAGTCTGTGGCTATAAATTATAATCTTTCTTAAGTAATAATCCATGTGATTAACATGCTGTGTGTTTTTCTATAAATGTCTCAATACTTTTCATTAATTTTAAGCCATCAGATGTAGCTCCTTGCAAGTGTCTTAGCACATACCACTCACAGATGTCTATTGTGCAGTATCTCAAGTACTTTGTTATAACCCTGAGGTATATTACTCTATCCCCCATTAAATATGCATTTTTGCATACAAATAGATTTCCTTGAACATTCCAAAGAGACAATGGCAATATCTGAGGTCATTTAACAGGCCAGTCTTTACTAATCCACTTTATTAAAATTTGGTATTCTGAATCATTTCTAGTCCACTCTACCACTATTTTACTATTTAATGACCCTAAATGTAGATTATCATATAGTTGATGTCTACATTTACTGTTTTTATTTCCATTCTGTCTGGATTTCACAATGGGCATTGGCATGTTGTATCAATCCACGATTTTTATAGTTTAGTACATAATTATAGATGAAGTGATTCAATGCAGCATACATGGACTGAGATGGTCTAGATGGTTATTTGTAAAACTTTTCATGCTGATCATGGATAATATTGCTACTAATGGTAACATTATGTATATCACTTTCAAAAAAGAAAGTTGCAGACATACTTGCACTAGTCCTTTTCATTTCTGATAAATTTAGATCTTCCATAGCTCTTAATTCAACTGTATAAATATAACATTTATTTTATTTTTTAAAACATTTTTAACTACAATATATACATTATTCATTTTTAAGTTTTCAAATATAAATTTAATTTACATGTATTGGAATGTTAGTTAGTATTTATTCAAAACAATTATTCAATATATAGTTATCTTTAGTAAATCAATAATTACTATTTTTTTTATCTTAAATACTAAAAGCAAAGTACAACTTATAAACTTGCATGAGAGTTTTGTTATTTTTTAATAATTTAGCTTCCCTATTAGTATGCCTTAATCTTATAACACAAGATTATGCATGTCTCAAGAAAAACATAAATTCCTACAAAAGTTATGACTTACAAGCTGCCGGAATATAAACAATTTTGTGTTAATCATAGCTATGCTTTCATTTGCAATTTTCAGGATATGAAAAGCTTCAGTTCACCCCAGTGATTGTAAGAAACAATCTTTTACTTTTCGTTTTTATTGGAATAAATGTATATTACTAAAAGTTTAGTTGTTGCAACATCATTTCTCACAAAAAAAAACAACAAAAAAACATAAATATGTGTTCATTTATTTTTAGTAAATAAAGTTATAGGTTACCATTTTGTATGAAATATGGTTAGTTCTTATCATATTTGAAAATAACTCAATTTACTTCAAAATGTAAATATGCATTTATTTATTTTCATTAAATAAAATTGTAGGGCAACATTTTGTATTAAATAAAGTTACTTGTTATTATTTATCAGAATTGATAGATTAAATTTGTCAGAAGATTCCTTGCAGACATTATTTTATGAGATCGCAAAGTTAGAAAGTTATTTGCCTAATATGTAAGTGATATTTCACAGCAGGTATAATATATATGTAAGTACTCAATTTTTATTAGATATAAAATAACATTGTAAGATTTTAACTATTTCTGCACAAAATTTAATTTCTATTTGTAAATTTGAATTCTAGACTGTTTCAATTGCTTAATTGTTCAATGGATATAGAAATCATAATTAATAATAAATAATAAAATGTTTTAAAAGAGTTATTTTTGATAATTGTTATACAATATTCTAAAGCAAATCATTTTGTTTCTTGAGTAACAAATGATTGTTAACCATGATTATACTTCAATTATTCTTGGGTATAAGTATAATTATTAGAAGAAAAGAAAATCAAATAAAAATTATTAGATTACAATTTTTAAAAAAATTGCAAAGAAGAGATAAAAGAATTCATAATTAATCATATTAAATAGAAGTCTTTAAAAAGTTATAACACTACTGAAAACTATATTTGAGTCATATATAATATTTCTTAAGTCAATAACTGAAAAATTCATAATATTAATGATTACTGAATTGAAGTTTTAACCTATTTTCATTATTATATAATTATATAAAATCTTTGCAAGGATTTGATAAGCATTTTTACAATAGACATTCAGCACTTTTAGTACCATGAAAAGCATAAATCATGGCATATACATTCATAAATATGTGATACCACTCCTATCATAGGTAAGACTATATCACATAGTAATTATTTTATTGTTGTTAATGATAACTACATTAATCAAATTCTAAGTGATAGGTGCTCAGTTTATCATCTAGATAAAAAATAGATAAGTATCCTTTAAGATAAGTATTTGATAACCAATTATGTATGGTTAATATCCCCGAGAAGTCACAATTTAAATACCATGTTATTAATTTTCTAGATCAATGCATTAGTCACCACATCACATGTATCTTCAAAAATTGAGAAAAATCTAGCTATAGTTTTAAGAACTTCATAATACTTCTTTCAGTAATTGTAAAAGTTATATCATATATATTCTTTATTTATGGTTAGTACATTGAGACTTTTATGACTGGTCTTCATTCTTCTTGATTTATTTTTACCTTGAGCTAGAGTAAGTAGTACTTATTTGTCTATCTGTACAAGATGAATAGCTGAATTGTTTACATAATTAACACCTTCAAAAATTTCTGAGTTTTTTCTGAAAAGGTTTCTTAGCCATTTAACAAACTTTTTAATTTTTTTTTGATTAATCTTAAAAATGACATACAATATATATATTGTTAAAAATACATGGAAGGTAGTGGCAAGTTATTTCGATTGTTAAATAGTGACTAAACACAAATCATTTTCATAAATGAATTTATTTTACTGTACTTTGTTTCAAGAATGACACCGAGGGAAAAAATAGTTGAAGGGAAAAAAAAATGTTTATAAAAAGTATAAAGAAACGCATTTAGCATTAATTTATAAATCATTTTAAATTGATCTTAGTCTAGAACTATATATCTGAATAATAATATTTTTTAGATTAGAATAATGTTATTGAGCACTGAATGTCCTACTTGAAATGAATGTTATCAAAAGAAATATGAATTAATAAGAATTATGAATGAAATAATTTCAAATATTAGTTATTAATATGTTTTTTATAGTGTTTATGTAATAATATAATTATATTTACTTATTATTCCAACGTTGATTTATTAGTTTGATAGATATTGTATTGTTATCATTGCTAAATATGAGTGATTGATAGACAAAAGCATATTAAAATCTCATTATTAGTTATTAAGGAATTTAAAAGAAAACATAAGTAACATAAATATATTTACAGGACATAAAGACTATGAAATTCGACCTTTGGAATGTATTGGTAATTACTTTGAAAGATTTAACAAAGAGAGTATTTATATAGAACAATTAAATCCTATTTTAAATAAGATGTTAAAATAGCTTATATATTTGTGCAAAAAATTGACTGTTTTTGTATAGATATTTTTTCCTTTTAGTATAAAACTTTTCACTTTATAAGGAAATGTAAAGAAATTGTTTGTGTTATACAATTTTTCCATTTTTTGGTTTATAGGTATTTTATTTTGTTATTATTATTTTTTATTTGTTTTGTTTTATTTTCTAGTTTTCTTATTTATTGTATATTTTTTCTCTGTTTTATAGAACCTTGATAAAGTCCATATCATTATTTGAAAAAATGGACGAAACGTTGGCTATTTATATTTATATTTTATTAGTGAAGTTATATATTGTATATCAATAAAAATTTTGAAAAGAAAGTCTCTCCGTAGTTTTTTGACTTTATAAAAACTTGATAATACATTTGAAAAGAAAAAAGAAGAAGAAGAAGTTTATATTATAAATATAAGACTACAATGTCAAACTTATGTATAATGATTTAACAAAAATATTTCGTTTATATTTGTTTAAAACAACTAGGAAAGTGTGTCTATATATATACTACTTTATTTATTATGTAATTAAATAATACATATAGTGTTTTTTTTTTTTTTGTATATAAGTAAAAATTTAGTTATAACATTTTAAATTTATAAATCATTACTGATCATGATACAGTTAATTATAGATTTTTTTAATAGTAAAGAAGCCAAATTTTTATTCTTTATAAAAATCATTATCATCAGTATCTGTAGAACATGAATTTCTAAAAAAAAAAAATATTACAGGTACATAGAAAAAATTTAATTTTTACAGAATTACCCTTTTCATATCACTTTATTCATGAATAATTTATATAAGCATGAATAATCAATTCCCTTATATATTTCTTATGAATTTTTAGTAATTTTTCCATTGAAATTTGAAATAGAATTACTATGTCACAGAATACTTAGCTTTTTTTAAAGGAATTATGACTATTATTAAATTGGATAATGTATTATATATTGTAACCGGACCCGCATACAACCCTTTTATTACGTCAGTTGTAACAATTTTCTGATGAGCATGCTACGGAAGGAACTATCAATTGACATTCCTAATGCAGATGTTAATGGCACCTACAACAATATTTCCTGCTCATCAGAGGATGTAGTACAATAGAGACTGGGAACATCTAAACATTTATATGTTTGGTTTTCCAAACAGCGCCATTAGAGTTCCGTCTCACTACAACCTGACTGGCCTAGGTCTAGTTATGTCAAACGTAGCTCAGAAGGCATGAGATTCTCATGAACCAGTGCTATAACTGATGAGTGATGCAATAAAACAAAACAAAACTGGACAACTGGATAACCAATTTAATTTTTAGTAACAAAAAAAATTTATTAAATAACAATTAATTTGCAATTTCTAACGAAATTCATTTCTATCCACATGATAACACATTTTCATTTTACTTATGAAAGAGTTAGAAGCAGTTCCTTTTTTTATCAATAGTTCATTTACAAATTCATTTATGAGAAGAAGTTTGGAAACAGTCTAATTAAACAATAGTTCATTTTTGAGTTCCTTTATGAGAAGAAGCTTGGAAATATTCTAATTCAACAATAGTTCATTTTTGAGTTCCTTTATGAGAAGAAGCTTGGAAATATTCTAATTCAACAATAGTTCATTTTGAATTCATTTATGAGAAGAAGCTTGGAAATATTCTAATTCAACAATAGTTCATTTTGGATTCATTTATGAGAAGAACCTTAGAAGTAGTCAAGCATTTATGGTTTATACAATAATTCATTTTGAATTCATTTAAGAGAAGAACCTTAGAAGCAGTCAAGCATTTATGGTTTATACAATAATTCATTTTGAATTCATTTATGTGAAGAAGCTTGGGAGTAGTCAAGCTTTTATGATTTATACAGCATTTCATTATTCTATGAATTATTATTGATTGGTAAATATTTAAACTCAGCAATTCTTGGCTTGTGGAGCATTTATCATTTAGTAATTAAAGTATTTCTAATTTAGTCAAATATAAAGGTATATTCATACACATAAACTCTGTTTGGCTTGTGGAGCATTTATAATTTAGTCAAATATAAGAGTATATTCATATACATAAATTCTGTTTGGCTTGTGGAGCATTTATCATTTAGTAATTAAAGCATTTCTAATTTAGTCAAATATAAAGGCATATTCATACACATAAACTCTGTTTGGCTTGTGGAGCATTTATAATTTAGTCAAATATAAGAGTATATTCATATACATAAATTCTGTTTGGCTTGTGGAGCATTTATCATTTAGTAATTAAAGCATTTCCAATCTAGTCAAATATAAAGGTATATTCATACACATAAACTCTGTTTGGCTTGTGGAGCATTTATAATTTAGTCAAATATAAAACTATATTCATATACATAAACTCTGTTTGGCTTATGGAGCATTTATCATTTAGTAATTAAAGCATTTCTAATTTAGTCAAATCTAAAGGTATATTCATACACATAAGCTCTGTTTGGCTTGTGGAGCATTTATAATTTAGTCAAATATAAAACTATATTCATATACATAAACTCTGTTTGGTTTGTGGAGCATTTATCATTTAGTAATTAAAGCATTTCTAATTTAGTCAAATATAAAGGTATATTCATACACATAAACTCTGTTTGGCTTGTGGAGCATTTCTAGTCCATATAGTAAATACGTTCAAATATTTTTATAAATAAATTTGCGTACAATTATTTCATAACTTCACTTTATAACGTATGATAAAGATGTTTTAATATTTTACAAAACAAATTCTATGTAATTATTTCAAAACTTCACTTTGTAACGTATGATAAAGATGTTTTAATATTTTATAAAACAAATTCTATGTAATTATTTCATAATTCCACTTTATAACGTATGATAAATATGTTTTAATATTTTATAAAAATTACCTTCCAGTTTTGCAGTCCAATTTACTCAAAAAGAAGGCGGGTTATTTCATTTATGGAAAGTCATGGCACAGCGTGGAGAGATTGAAGCCGCTAATTTACCCCATTGTCTTCATAATTCCTCTAGCAAAGTTTTCTTTTTCCATTCTCACGTTTTGTTAAAGCTATATTTTAATATGTCAAAAGAATTAAGTAATACACTTTTTCTTTTTTAACAAAAAATTTAATATGTTCTGCCTCTCTGTGTAAGACGAGAGAGAAAAAAAAAAGTTCTTTTCTTCCGACGACGTGCCTAATTTGAATACTGCCTCAGTTTAACTCAAGTATCTTTTTTTTTTCTTTTTAATGATTGGATAATTAATTTCTTTTCTTTTATTGAGACAGATAAAAAAAAATAAGATGACATAACATTTTATTCAAATCCATCAATCACAAAATTAAAAATATGATTTTTCTTTAACAAATCACAGCTTTATTGCGTTCCCAATTAGATTGAATCACACTAGACATTTTTGAATGGGGGGGGAATCTTTTGAATATTTATATGAGGAACAGAATATCTGTTTCAATATATATATTCTTACATAACTAGCAATTTTTTTTCAAGGTAAAACTTTATTATACACAAATAAAAGATGTAAAACCCCTAGTATAAAATTATTACAATTGCAAATTTTTCACATAATAGCCTGTAGTTGAAATGTTATATATGAATAAGTTCAGATATTGACAATTTATTGTAACATTTTGTAGCATTGATTAATATAACCATTATCATATGGTTGCATTATTTAAAATTTGATTTACAGAAGGATATACACAGTGGTGATTTTATGTTATTTAAAGAAATTCTTCAGGATCTATTTTTATGGTAGTTCTTTTAAGCAACAAAAACATTCCTTTTACATTCTCATAAGTGACAATTAAAATTTTTATATCATTTGAGATTTTTCTACAGATTTATTTCTTTGTTCATAATTTTTCTAAATATTTTAAGATAATTTAGAATGTTGTTCTTTAGACTGCTTACCTCTCTCTTGTCTTGATCATATTAAATATTTCTTAAGATATAAATGGGGGATTTTATTGCATATTAGTTGGCTTTTTGTTATAATTTTAGGATTTATGAGATTCTCTTATCATTATGCAAATAATAATCTCTTAGAATTTTAAAATAACTTATTCTAGAAATATTTAGTCATTGATTTAATTGACATGAGACTACACTGTTTAGTTTCCAAAATAAATACTTATTAATCATTGATTATTTAATTGAAGAATTCTTAGTAAAGCAAGTCTCTGTACTTTCTGTCTTTTCTGAAAATTAGTCTTTTTTAGATTATCATTTTTATTGATGGATTGATTAAAGTCTTTCAGGCATTAAAATTATTATCAGTGTAACTGTCTGGATTCTCTTAAGGACTGTAGGTGAACACATCTAACTATGGTCAGACTTAGAATCTTCATATAGGATGCCATGAATGACATGATAAAAATTAAATCTATTTCAAATAAGATAATTTAATATCTAAATATTAACTATAGATACAATTTAGATCAATTCATCCAATCTTCACCTCTCTTGATTACTCTGTTATGCTCAGTATTCAAACTTAGGGTGGATTTTGCAATTAACTCTCTTCAGAGATTCCATTAATGTCCTGTAGCAATAATATTATTTAATATAATTTCAATCAATAGATTCTCAAAATTACTTTCAACCAATTTATCATCATGTCTAAATAGGATAATATATATATAAGTGTGCGTATTTAATCTTATTTTATTATGAAAATAAATAAATTGAATAAATCAGAGACTTTCTTAAAATAAAAACAAACTTTAACAACATTTATTAACTGATAACAATTTAAACTTATCTTTATGTATATCAATATTTATAATTATGAGTGTTTTTCATACATCTCTACTATATTAAGGCATAAGTTTAAAATGATACCTTCCCATATCCCCATAGTAGATATGTATTATAACACAAAAAATATTTAAACACTTATAAAACAATAAATGAAATTTTATAATTTCAAAAAAATTATAATAGTACTAACTAACTGAATTTAATTTAAAAAATATAAATATAAATGAAAATTTTTGTATTATCGAATTCTTTTGAAGGAATTCCATTTTATAAGATCCCTCTATTTATGTATGGTCTCTATGATTGAAAGAATAGACCATTCATTCAAGGATATTAATTGTTTATATACAGAATAAATAAACAAATATTACTAAATTAATTAAGTTAGTAATAAACAAAAATTCTGTCTTGTGTGAATAAATTGAATATGAAGAACAATAAATCTTACCTTCATATTAAGTCTACTTATTTACCCCAGTCATGTCACTTTACAATAAAGTCCTAAATTTTATTAAATAAAAAAAATATTTAACTGAATGACCTTTCCAATTTCTTTTCATCTAAGGATTTTCCAAACTAGATTATCCAACATAAGTAGATTTTGGAAGCAATGGAAATAAAATTAGATATTCATGGCTGATGATACACAAAGATGATGTGATGTATTAAAAGTTTATGGTATTATTCTATTCATTTCCATAATTTGTGAAATAATTTTTATTAAGAATAGTTCTTTATTCCCTTGTCATGAATCATTGGTGAGGCAATCAGCATATCCCATTTCTAAATGTTCTTCTTGCATGATGTTGACATCTTCCATAAATTATTTCTGTATAAATTGAAATTACATTTTGATTTATATATATATGAAATATATATATATTCTTTAGTCATTTCAGTAGGAATAAATAATTACACTGCTTTAAGTTAAGATAAAAGTATTGGATCCTAAGACAAATTGTGTTTACTCATGATGCATTTTAAATAACTTGAAATCTTAAAATAATTTATTTGAATATAAATGTTTTTAGTATATTTATCTTTTTTTAAAGTTCAAGTTTAGAATGATCTGGCTAAGAATTTCTCTAATTACTCTATTAAAGATAATCTCATTTTTGAAATGATTATTATTAATATTAAAAAATAGTTTGGTACTAGTACATATAATACACTCCACTGCTTGATGGCCCCGGTTTTCGCCCAATGCCCATCAATATGTCACTTTAGCGGCCTAACTTATGGCTAACACTACAAGTGTTGTTATAGCCATAATAGGCCATTTGATGGTAATATATTTTATGCATACATAAGAAAATACCATGCCCATTGTGTTGTGAAAGTATTCCTCAAGTGAGAGCAATTGACCTGTTGCTACAGTATGAATTGATGGTAGCCATATTTTAAGTATGGGAAACTCTTAAAATATTCCATTAACATAAAATTCTGAGAAAATGTAATCAAAGGAGAAGTACAAAGTAAGAATTGTCAGCCCATCACACAGGTTTTCGTATGATTTGTAACTGAACACAACTGCGAAAGGTTAGGTTGAAATGCAGAGTTTGGCCGAGTTCATGCAAAAATTTACATTTTTGCATGAATATGTGTGATAATAATACAATGGCAAACTGCAAATGTAAAAAATTCATTGAAGCTAAGTGAATTACCATCTAAGTGACTGTTTATTTTTTATTTAATTTGCGCCCAAATATTTATAACTTGTATTTTTTATTCAATAAATGTCCAAATTATTTTCATGGAAAATTGTTGTTATTTACATAATTGAAAAGAAAACTAAACCCATTCTCCATCGAAAAACAAACTGTAGGTTTATTAAAAATGTATTGTTTAAGGATTTCTTAAAAAGCATAAAAATTAAACAATAACTTCTCGGTAGCATAAATGTTAAAAAAAATATCAAAGAAGTCGATAATTAAAAATCAAACCAACCTACCTCCGCCATCTTAAAATAAAGAAGTTTTCAGTAGCATAAATGTTAAATATATATATAAAACTAAAAAGATGATAATTAAAAAGAAAACCAACCCCCCTCCACCATCTAAAAACAAAGTGTTTGTTTCTTAAAAATCAAATCAACCCCCTTCCACCATCTAAAAATAAAGAACTTATTGGTAGCATAAATGTTAAATATATATATACATATATAAGTAAAACGACGATAATTAAAAAGTAAACCAACTGCCCTCCACCATCTAAAAACAAAGTATTTGTTTATTAAAAATGAAATGTTTAAGTTTTTATTGTAATGGTCAGATTTGTACATTCATGCAACAAAATCCAGAGTTCTGGAAAATTATACCAAGGCTGATCTAGATGAGGGTTGAGACCTCAAATCTGATCGCACCTCAGCTCCTTCACCAGTGCTCCAAGATTTCCCACCCTATGAATGATATATATGAGGCTACACTCGGACTTTTCTAGTTCGCATGCAAGCAGTAGAAATAGTGAAACACAAGACTCAGGGAATAAATGACTCAATTGCTATATAAATAACTAAACACACATCTATGGCTACTTAAATAATACATATGTGAACTTACCTAACATGATAATTTAAAATATTTAATTGAATGGTAATGAGCTATGAATAAGACATTGAATGTGAATACATTTTATATATATTAAAAGAAATCAATACCAACAATATGGCAATAGTGTATGAGGTTACATAGCAGGTGTATGATGATGAGTGAATGAGTACAAAATCTCATTTCTACACTTTATTCATTTTATCAATTAATTATTGCCACTCTATTAATTTGGTTATCTATGGTTAATATGCCTGACTTATGCTATGTCATGCCAAGGTTTGCCACGGTTAAACATACAAGAATGATACTATTAATTATAACATTTATTAATATTACATGATAAGCAATAAGTGTGCTCCCTATGTAGATAATATATATAAACTAGATCTGGAGTTCAGATCAATTCTGAATTGAATAATGTAAAGGAAGACAAACTGGTGCTTTGTAGTGAGCTTCCAAGACTACATTGCTACATAAACTAAATAATGATTGTGATTCGAATGGGCAATTACTCAGAGGATTCAGTACCAAGTACTCGGTTCCTGTGGACTGCACCACTTGCTATCACAAATACATGAACATTTAGTTCAGGTGATTGGAACAGTTTATAAAAACCATCTGGACCCTCATGTTCCAGTTCTCAAATAAGATAATGGGGTGGCTCTTAAAACCAAAGCCCATTCTAATTAGAAATACATATAGCAAGGTGTAATGCACAAATGTGCTTCATAAAGACATATTTATAATGCTTTCTAAAATATAAACATTAAAATTAATCAAGCACTAAATTTTTAGTTTCGATCTGCGAAACTACTGTATGTTCGTTTGTAAATTAGCATACTTAAACATGCTAAAAGGGATTAATTAAATGATCTAGTTTATAGTTAAGTCTATATAGTTATGATAATGAACTAAAGAGGCAGAAGCACATTTAGGACTTATCTAAAATATCATTCTTGCTATGATTTAACTAAATGCACTCATTTAACATGCAAACCTGAATTATACTAAGCTTAAACATAGTAGCTCAACATATATAAAAGTAGTTTTCAGACTGGAGATTTATTTATGTGCTAAAAAACAATTTAAGATTATATGAGAGAGTCCAATTATCTCTACTCTTATAATATTTAATAATCTCTGCTATGAGGGATGGCCCAGCATAATTAATGAAATATCAAATAAACAAAGTAAGGAGGGCATATCTGCAGATTGAATAGATTAACAATAATAACTAAAATAATTATCGTGATTAACAGAAAGATTATTAGTTACCTTTTAATTAGGCATGATTTTACATTATTATTTTAAATGAAGGTACATTAAAATATGTAAATCAGTAAGTACAAATTCATTACAGAGTTTTAATTATTAATAATAATTTTAACTTAACAGTATGTGCACATTTATAGTATAGATAGCTTTAGAAAATTATAGAAATGATTTATTAAAACTTAGTTTAAGAGCTCTGTGGAAAATTAATTACCGGTCATCTTCTTGCTGAGGTGACTGGCATGGTGTAGGGATTAATATTCACATATGGGCTGCTTCATTCTTAGTGGCTTCAACAGGCTGCTGTTTTGAACTCCCTCCATCTCCTAGACCACTCTCCTCATGAGGAAGATGGTATGATAGGCCTTCTAACCATGGGTCTTCATCATCAATTTTAGCATAGCGCCTGGCTGCATTTGATCACAATTAAAGAGTTAGCTAATTTTGAATTAAAACGAGTTTTTTATAGAACATCTTTATTACCCCTTACAAGCCATTAAAAGTTGTTTACAACTTTTAATTTTCCAAATTTTAATGGGGCACATTTTAGCAAAAACAAAAGATCCAGCTTTAGTTACTGACAAGCAGGACCGAGTTAATGATTTTGTCTTTGTATTTAACATTATTTTTAAAGCATCTTAAAATTTTGGTTTTCAGTTTACCATTTAATGAGAAGTATTTTTGAGAAACCTATAACCTTTGATTTTTTTTAAAAAAGAGATTTAAGTTGTCAACATTCTAGCATATATATAAGACAGACACCCCTGAATTTAAGATTTATATGCAAATACCAGCAAATCTGTAAATTAAATAACATAAAAGATAACTTATAAATAATTTAGAAAATCTGTAATGTTTACTAAATCTATCACATTACAGTTCCCTTCACATATATACATAGGTGTGCTCCCACACATGCAATGATATCTACAACTTATTTTAATTTTATTTAATCATTTTAAATTTACAACCGCATATACATTATATGCATACCAACATTAATATTAGCATTAGATGTGTGCACATATCCACACATACACATTAATCCCAAAATAAATTGTAAGATTAGGTACATGGACTGGAAGGGTTCAAACTGGGGAAAAACTACTAGCAGTAGGTGAAACAGGATGATAAAAAATCATACTGTTTCATGAGTAAGAAAAAAAACCCATACTATTTTCGAAAAGTATTAAAAAAAATATATAACAAAAATCTAAAAAAGTAAAAAAATACTGTATAGAAAAACTAAATGTTTAAGGCTTTGTCAAAAAAAGAGGCATACTATTTTTGAAAACTGTTAAAAAAACAAAACAAATTACCGTATGGAAAAAAAATGAAACTTTAAAAAAAAAACATATACAAATTTATAAAAATTAAAAATATAAATTTATAAAATTTACTGTATTTTACCATATCATCACCCCATGAACATGTATATTGATGTGCATTGGGTGAAAACCAGCACCATCAAGTGGTGGAGTGTATTATATATACTAGTACCAATAATTTTATTTACTCTGTCCTTGAGTGATTTTAAAGTTTTCTCTTCACGGAGATTATATAAACAAGAAAAATTTGTTCAGACTATTGATATATCTTTTTAATGTGTTCAGAATTCAAACACAGTAAAATCATTTAACATAGTAACTAGTACATTTGTAAAAGATACTATTAATTTTGAAATTACTTGTTTTAGCTTTTATAGTAGAATTGACTTCTGGTAGCATGTATTAAATTTAATTACATGATTTTGTATTCTACAATTGTTGAAAGTATTAACATTAATAATTGTATGATTAAATTCTGATTTCATGCCCTTCATATTTAGTTGCTAAGATACAACTTTGATCTAAAGGTTATATCTAAGTTTATATCTTGGTTAGTGATGTTAGTTAACTTAATAAAAAATTTATATATATTGTAACGTGTCCTACCTTTTACCTATTTTTTTGGAAGTACTCGTCTTTACACGAGTATGAACGTGTATATCTATATACGCATTTGAACAAAATATAAGTCCTATACATATATAATTTTCTTCGATATCATACACAGTATATTTATGGACATCTAACTAAAGACTCCAAGCACCAGTCTCACCCGTAGGTAAGAATTATACTGGACAATATGGAAGTATGTAATAGGATGATAAAGTGACCTGGCCTGCGGCCAGCTTTTTTCAGGGCGGGTGGTAAAATTACCAGCAGTAGATCTAACCCTCTTTTTTACTCTTTAAAAAAACTCATAACACAAAAAAACATTCATCATTTTATACATTTTGATTAATAAAAAAACAAAAAACATTGATTTAACTTACATAAATAATATATATTTTTTTCTTTTTGATAGATGTGTAAATATTATTACTAATAAATATGTCTAAAATGATGAATGGTTTTTTTTTTTGGGGGGGGGGGGTTGGTAAAGAGAGAAAAGAGCAAACCAACAAAAAAAAACTGATAGAAATCTTTGATTAATAAAAAAAAACAAAAAACATTGATTTAACTTACGTAAATAATATATATTTTTTCTTTTTGATAGATGCGTAAATATTATTACTAATAAATGATTCCTATCAGTTTTTTTTTTGTTGGTTTGCTCTTTTTTCTCTTTACCAAAACCCCCCACACACAAATATGCTACAATATGTATGTTGCAATGCAGATTTTATTGTAGATGGATTAATATTCTAATAAGACAGTAGGAAATAATTTGAACTCTGCATGCAAAAGAAAAGAAATTTTAAGTTCACAATTGTGTCAAATAACAGTTTTCTGAATTACGTGAAGTAAGCTTACTAAGAGTTACATATATATGAAAATAGAGAAAAAAGTACCTGCGTTTCCCCAGGGAATTGATCGAATTCACCTGGTGCAAAAGAAATCTCGGGTCCTTTGTTGGTGAACGGACTTTTTTGACGTTCAGATTCTATGGCTGAATTCTATGTATTTATTTATTTATTTATTTTTACATCTTATGATGATCCAACATTGTTACTTATTGAGGCAATTATCCAGGCTTAACATCTCTTCTCCAATATTGGCAGCTGCTGTACATTGAGGGGAAGGATTCGACCACTTCACACATTGAAGCTTCTACCCCAGCCTGACCATATTTAATCAATATATAATGTTGATTTCTGGATTCTTGTTTCCATGCATAAGTCTAAAGTCTGCTTTTTTCCACTCCCAAACTTATACTAATTAATTCTTTTTTTTTTTAAATTATAAAATTTATCTTTCTTTTCAAATCAGGAATTGCTGACTCCGCCCCTTCTTTTAATTCTTTCTTTTCCTTCATTGTTCCTTTTTCCATTTCCAATTAAGATTCCATGTGCCTTCGTTGGAATGCACCGTAAAAGCTTTTTATACCTTTTTTTTCTAATTAGCATTTAATTAGAACTCAACCTTCCAAGGCTTTTATAAGTCACTGTCTTCCATCTTGACATTTATAGTTCTTTTTTTGACTTAATATGTACATATTTAAAAAGTTTATCAAACCAAATGTTTTTATTTTTATTTTAGAAAATTTTCATGTTTAATGATTCAAAAACGCACTCATGTATCATATACATACATAGCAATGTGTATAGATGGGTTTGGCAAAAGAAAAAAAATCATAGCATGTGTACCCCCCATATCTCTTTTATGAGCTTTTTCATTGAAATAACTAAATCAATTCAATAGGACCAGGCAAATGACCGTTGATTATACATCAACTTGTAAATATTAGTGTTATTAGTAAAGTAATATATATATATTTAATACGTTAGTAATAAGATGTATATATATATATTTAATAATATGTTAAGTATACGAATACGTATTTGTCTAATTATCGCAACAGGGTTTAATTTAGTAATAAGATATATATATATTTTTAATAATACGTTAAGTATACGAATACGTATTTGTCTAATTATTGCAACAGGGTTTGATTATACCTACCCTGTTGCAATACTCCCCTCCCAGAAGCCTTTAAATATGGTCTATGTATTTGAATGGCTCCTAAATATCATGTACTGTTCATGATGGCACGGGCTTGAGGGAATGAGCATTGTATGATCCCCTTACCTCTTGCCCAGTATTCACCCAGAATGCATTATCCCCCTGACACTTAACAATAGAGAAAGGTCCCTTATACAATCTGCAAAATTTCTTACAGATAAATTTTTCTGGTTCGCTCACGTGTGGGATTTTCACCATAACTAGATTGCCAACTTTAAACCGATGAGGCCTCTCCAGTGTATGTTTGTTTACTTCTGGACTCCTTTTCAAAAGTGTATGATATCCCTGCTTTTGGTCCTCCTCCACATTTATTGGCATTTTCTTTGGTCCTGGTATTTTGACCTTGATTAATTTAGGGTTGTGTTTGCCAAATTGGAGCCACACAGGAGAGAACTCTGTGGACTCATTAACTGCCCAATTTATGTATTTCAGTATTTCTGGAATCTTTTTAACCCATCCTCGGTGATTTAGTTGGGATGTGTGTCCTAAAAAACCTACCCAATTCACACATCACCTGCTCGCATGGGTTTGATTGCAGATTCCTAATTGATGTCAGTATGTGTTGGATCCCTGACTTCTGAACCCATGCTTTCCATTCTCCAGAGATAAATGGTGTGCCATGATCTGAGAGGATGCTTTGAGGTTTTCCTATCACTATAAAATATTTCTTTTCAATGAGACGTATGGTGTTCTGGGTATTTGCTTGAGTCATGGGATATGCAGCCACAAATTTACTTAATAGATCATATACCACCAACAAATATTTTTTCTATTAAAGGCAGGCAATGGTCCATAATAATCTATCGTAATCATCTCATGTGGCTTCTTTGGAATTATGGAGGTCATTGGGCCTGCATAATTCCTCTTAGCAGGCTTAGTTGTCTGGCAAAGTTCACATCGCCTGATCATCCTCACAACAATCCCATGCATGCCTGGCCAATAAAACCACCATCTGAGCCACTTTTCAGTTTTCCATACCCCATGTGTCCATATATTTGGTGGACGTGAGTCACCACTGCATTCCGCATTTTCTGGGGTATTATAGGTCTCCAACTATCCAGCCCCTTTTTGTTCTGTATTGGAGAACAGCTTAGTCAAGTTTGTATTGGTTGATCCAACTTCTGGACTCATCATTGTTTTTTCTTGTATTCCCTTCCAGTTGTGCAATTATTTGACTTAACTAGACATCCTCCCTCTGACACTGGGCTAATCTCTTAAGATCATTCTCTACCCTCTCATTAATCCTTAAGTTTATTCCTGCCACATATAAATTTTCAGCTTTAAGATGACATGATGGCAAACGCACTGGGTTACGTCTAAGAGCATCAGCTACAATGTTATCTCACTCCTTACAATGCCTTACCACATAATTATACTCTTGGAGATATAGGCTCCACTGCACTAACTGACTATTTGTCAGATAACTATGATTAATAAATTCTAAACTCTTATGATCCGTAACCACAATTATTTTTGATCCCAACAACAATGTGCGGAGTGTTTGGAATGACCAAGCAATGGCTAAAGCTTCCTTTTCTGTGGCAATGCAATGCCGCTCTGGACCCTTCAGCAGCCTACTTAAGAAATACAGCACTTTCACCTAACCATCCTCTTGAACCTGTGATATTGTTGCTCTCAGCCCATATCCGCTGCTGTCAGTCTGCACTACAAAGGGTTTCTCAAAATCAGGAAAATCCAGCATTACATGTTTCATGAACTCTTGCTTCACCCTCTCAAATGCCTGGCTTTACTTTTCACCCCACTCCCACACTACATCTTTTCTCAGTAATCTAACTAGTGGTTCCATATATGTTGAGCAAACTACTCCTGAAAACGGTTGTAGAAGTTACACATACCCAAAAAGGATTGTATCTGCTTCTTGGACCTAGGTGCTGGGAAGCCTTCAATGGCTGGGATTTTATCTGGGTGTAACCAGACACCCTGTGATCCTATAAGGTGGCCCAAGAATGTAACTTTATCTTGAAATAGCACACTTTTCTTCAGGTTTACCTTGATCCCTTTATTCCAACATTTCCTTAAAAACATTTCCACATCTTTAGTATGTTCTTCTACACTAGTCAATGCCACCAATACATCATCCACATACATTGTAACTATTTTTTTGATTTCAGCTGATAATACCCGATCTAAACTTCGCAGTAAACCAGCCCCATTGTTAATCAAGCCGAATGGCATATGGTTAAACTGATATGAGCAGCCATCATACCTAAAGGTAGTATACTTATGATCTTCTGGGTGTAGCCTTATCTGCCAATAGCTTGCTGTCAGATCAAATGTTGAAAAAAATTTTTTCCCTTTAAATCTCCCAAGTAATTCTTGCATGGGTGATGGTATGTTACAATCTGGGACAGTGACTTTATTCAATTGCCTCACATCGAGACATAACTGTACGGAATTATTTTTCTTGATGACATCTATCAGGTTACAATAAGCCGAGGAGCTTTTTGATATAATACCCCATTCCAACATTTGATCTATCTGCTCCTTTACCTGCTCCCTATATTGATGAGGAATTGTGTATGATTTTGCTTTAAATGGTTGTGTTTCATTTCCCTGAATCCTTTGTTCGAACCCTGGGATCACGCCTGGCCTGTCTGAAAATACCTGATTGTATTCCCTCAGTATCTTTCTTAGTATTTTCTTCCCTTCTCCCCAAGCGATCTTCACTTGGTCTATTTTTGCCATTATCAAGTCATCATTGTGTTCATCGACAACTTTCACAGCCCCTATTGAACTATCCATGCTATTCATTATAAATCCAACCACCTTCCCATTACACGTGGCTTTTCTACTTTCGTAGTTCAACTTGCATTTATATTTGTATAAAAAGTCAGTTCCCAATAAGGGACATCACAAATCAAATTTTTCATGATTAGGAATACATGGGGGCAACTTACTCCATGGATTTTGATATCCTGCCATATTTGTTTGGGTTCAACCTTGGCTTTTCTGTTGTTGGCCATCGACACTTGTACAGCTTTCAATGGTAGAACAGATATATTTGGTTGTTCTCTGGTGAGTTTATAATACAATCTTTCTGTTATTACGGTGACCTGACTACCTGAATCAATAAGCACTTCTACTTTAGTCTGTCCTGCTGCTATCTGTATTTTTGGATATGTTTGGCATGCATAAATCAGTACACGGTCCTCCCATGAACAAATTAGGTTCCCCATGTGTTTTGAATTCAGTTGCTGTCTGAATATTATGTCTGTCCCTTGGTCTACTTCCTTTTTCTCTCGAATTTGTCTTATTTCCGTACTTATTTCCATTTGACTCAATATCTCGTCTATTTTTTTAGACGGGTTGTCTCCTCTTTCCTCTAGCATCAATCTTATTCTTATTAGCAGGTTTCGGCAGACGATTTTCACAATCTGTTTCTCTGACAAATTCTAATATCCTAAGTGTGGCTACTTGATGCCTAAAAAAATGCACATATTTCTCTGGTCCATCCTCTTGAAACTTCTCCCATCAATTGGGATCTAATGTTGTCCTGCCTTTCTTTGCTCCAGAAAGCTCTCTCCAGGGCTGTCTTGTAATCTTAAAATGTCTGTGCTTGGTTTAGCATGAGTTCCACCAATCCATGGCCTGCACTTCTAGGTGGTAAGACACTATTATCATTTTAACTTTGTCTGGTGTTCCATAATTCACAAAGTATCTTTGCAGACTCTTAAGGTGATCTACTGGCATCTCTTCCTTCTTCCCTCTATATAGTTTTATTCTTATCAACTCCATCCTCTTTATGTGATATATATATATTTTCTATGTGCTAGGTTCTGAACCTTCAACCCCCAAAGCACAATGCTGCCCCCTTCCCGGACTTCCTTACACCTTCAATACTTCTTCAGTATATATATTTATAATTTAACTGTGGACCGATCGATATTTCACTATATTATTTCGATTAACTCATTCTGCCCTATATATATATATATGAAATCCTTGAGTAGCCTGATTTGGCCCACCCACTAATTTGACTTATTCTTGTTTTCCACTTTTATAAAACTTCACTTTGAAAACTAGTACAGATAGACTATTGGGATTTCAAAACCTTGATTTCAAAGTTAGTTTCAAATTTCAGAAATTGTCAAAATGATTATAAACGTGAAAGTGTGAATATATTAAAATCATAGCTACTGTGTGGGTGTAAATTAAATATAATTAATTACTCGAATTTCTTTTAAAACAACATCAATACTTATGCGCTTATAATGCTCGTTAAAAAAGTTATATGTTATTAAATTTATTTAAAGCTTAGGGCTTTCAAAGCTCTATGCCTTCATAATCATAGTTGTGCAAAATATTAATTTAATATATATATAAATTATTTTTATTTAGTTATGATATCTTATAGTAATAAGTGACTGAACTCAATTATTTTGTATCTAATTAAGATGGATTAATTATAAAGGTTAACCACTTAAAAACTCATTTACTTTTTTTTTAAAAATATCTGTAAAATATCTGTATTACTTTTTTTTCTTCAAAAAAAAATCAATCACGAACAAGAAAAACATTTACGTTCATTATTTACAAAAAGAAAAATCCATAACAAACTGAAAGTTCTTTAAAACCAATCTAACCTAAACTGATTACTTATATTATTTATTTTAATAAAATTATTTTAGAATAAACTGATTACTTTATGAAAACACCTTTATATTCTGCACTCAGTTGGTATTTTTCATATAGCCTAAAAAGTTTTTTTTTTTTATTCTTATAAAACTCAATATTAACTACATCCAACTCTGCCAATATAATATAACTTCCGTTTTCCTAATTTTTTTTTTAGCTAAAACAATAATGATCTGACAAAACCGATATGTATATATTTATTTATTTTCTCAAAAAAAAAAATTCATGCTAATTTCTTTTATATTTTTCTTTCCCTCATTGACCTACTTCTTTTCGATGCCCTTTCATTGGGTCACGACTGTAATGGGTCCTACCTTTTACCTATTTTTCTGGAGTACTCGTCTTTACGTGAGTATGAACGTGTATATCTATATATGCGTTTGAACAAAATATAAGTCCTATACATATATAATTTTTTTCGATATCATACACAGTATATTTATGTACATCTAACTAAAGACTCCAAGCACCAATCTTACCTGTAGGTAAGAATTATACTGGACAATATGGAAGTATGTAATAGGATGATAGTGACCCGGCCTGCGGCTAGCTTTTCTCAGGGCGGGTGGTAAAATTACCGGCAGTAAATCTAACCCTCTCTTTTTTTCTCTTAAAACTCACAAAAAAAAACATTCATCATTTTATACTTATTTATTAGTAATAATATTTACGCATCTATCAAAAAGAAAAAAAAACATCTATCAAAAGAAAAAAAAAATATTATTTATGTAAGTTAAATCAATGTTTTTTTTTTTTTTTTATTAATCAAAGATTCCTATCAGTTTTCCTTTTGTTGGTTTGCTCTTTTCTCTCTTTACCAAAACCCACACACACACAAATATGCTACAATATGTATGTTGCAATGCAGATTTTATTATGGATGGATTAATATTCTAATAAGACAGTAGGAAATAATGTGAACTCTCCATGCAAAAAAAAAGAAATTTTAAGTTCACAATTGCATCAAATAACAGTTTTTTGAATTACGTGGAGTAAGCTTAATAAGAGTTGCATATATATGCAAATAGAGAAAAAAGTACCTGTGTTTCCCCAGGGAATTGATCGAATTCATCTGGTGCAAAAGAAATCTCCGGTCCTTTGTCGGTGAATGGATTTTTTTGAAATTCAGATTCCATGGCTGAATTCTATTTATTTATTTATTTATTTTTACATCTTATGACGATCCAACATTGTTACTTATTTAGGCAATTTTCCAGGCTTGACATTTCGATATTGGCAGTTGCTGTACATTCAGGGGAAGGATTCGAACACCTTGCACGTTGAAGCTTCTACCCCAGCCTGACCATATTTAATCAATATATAACATTGATTTCTGGATTCTTGTTTCCGTATATAAGTCTAAAGTCTGCTTTCTTCCACTCCCAAACTTATACTAATTAATTCTTATTTTTTTTAATTATAAAATTTATCTTTCTTTTTAAATCAGGAATTTCTGACTCCACCCCTTCTCTTAATTCTTTCTTTTTTTTCATTGTTCCTTTTTCCATTTCCAATTAAGATTCCATGTGCCTTCATTGGAATGCACCATAAAAGATTTTTACACCTTTTTTTTCTAATTAGCATTTAATTAGAATTCGACATTCCAAGGCTTTTATAAGTCACTTTTATTGTTCTGCAAATCACTGTCTTCCATCTTGACATTTATAGTTCTTTTTTTTGACTTAATATGTATATATTTAAAAAGTTTATCAAACCAAATGTTTTTATTTTTATTTTGTGAATTTTCATGTTTAATGATTCAAAAACACACTCATATACATACATAGCAATGTGTATAGATGGGTTTGACAAAAAAAAAAAAAATCAGAGCATGTGTACACCCCATACCTCTTTTATGAGCTTTTTCATTGAAATAACTAAATCAATTCAATAGGACCACGCAAATGTCCATTGATCATACATCAACTTGTAAATATTAGTGTTATTAGTAAAGTAATATATATATATATTTAATATGTTAGTAATAAGATATATATATATTTCATAATATGTTAAGTATACCAATATGTATTTGTCTAATTATTGCAACAGGGTTTGATTATACCTGCCCTGTTGCAATATATACAAATGATTGAAAAATAATCATTTTAATATCTAATTTCATTAAATCACCTATTCATTGGAGTTAAAATTTTATAGTTTAGCATGTAAGTATGATACTTGTTTATATGTGTTTAAAGGGGGGAAATGAAGTATATACTATTTATAAACTTACAATTATATTTTTCAGTTTATGTTTAGGTATTACACAAAAATAAGTGTGTTTAATAAGATTGGAAGTTACCCAAAAATAAGTGTGTTTAACAAGATTGGAAGTTACCCTTACAAATCTTTGTCCATACAGAGTTTAAATTTTCTAATATAAGAAAATTTTAACACTTTAAGTATATATGTGTGTTCCAATGTTATATGTCCAATTTTCAATTTAGATTTATAAAGGAGTCATATTAGTTTGGGTGCTTTCATTATTGAGGTGATTATCCCTAGGTTTTTATTTAGTGTTGTCTCCTTTCTCTTTCTCCTTCTATTATCAGCATGTGACAATTATTTTAATTTTCTGGTTGACCAAAATATGGTTTAAGAATGCAGGCATTATAGGTACCTTTTATTTCAGCATTTATATTTAACTAGAATGCATTTGGACCTGTTTGCTTTATTATAGTAAATGGTCCTTTATATGGATTATAGAATTTGTGGCATTTATTTTGGAGTTATTTAGTAAAATTATGGGCCTTTATAGGTATGAATCTAGTAGATTCATTTACACCCCAGTTAATATAATTTACTATATATATATATATTATAACGGTCGGGGATGATGGTGAAATTTACCAGTCTTACTGCATCTGCCAACAGGGCACCACTAGGCTACTTTGAACCTAAAAAATTTATAAAGTCGACAGATATTTGCTGTTAAGACCGCGACTGCCAGCCCTAGTCACTAGCTCAAGTAGACACAGAAACTTATATATTTATTAAAATATATTTTTAATAATAAAGAATAAAAAAAGCAATTGCTGTCAGTATTAATAACACAAAAAAAGATTTTATTTACGTATATATATATATATGTGAAGACACAAACTTTAAAATTATTATATAAGAAAAATTATATTTTATGTTTCATTAGTTATTATTTTATTTGTTTTTAACTCTAATTTTTAATCTTAGAAATGTTGAATATAAATGACCTACCTAGACGCACTCACAAATTTTCAAATCACTTGACTCCAGACTAAAAATCTGCAGCCACACCAAATACTTGCTTCCAGATATATATCAGCAACCAATGCAATGTGAACATGTTAGCATAGAATCATGCTGACAGGAATGTGCATTTGAAACAGCGTGATATTATTGGAAAAAACATGGCCTTCTGTCCCACAGGAATGTGCATCTGTCAGGCGAAGGAAACATGCATATAAACTAATAAAAAGAAACGCTACATATGGATGGGAGAGCGATCTTATCTTGCCGACTTATCTTCTCAATCCATAGAACTGGAATGGGTCAATGGTGCAGGAAATACGTTTGTGATCTATTTCAACGATATGACTACCTCTTTCGGGTCATGCAGTCAGTTGGACTCGTTGCCCTAGGTACTAACACACTTCACATTACATTGATATAAATGTCCATATATCTCTCCACCAGAATTGACACAACTACAAACAAATAGTCCGAAATCAAATCCTCTTTAAACTAACTTATATTTAAACTAATCTAGCAGCCATATATACTCAACTAACATTTAAATCATTTTATTAATTTAATTCAAAACAAAAAATCTTTAGTTTATGGTTCAAAATCATTTCAAAATGACATTTTTAAAATTTAATAATGCACAAATAACGATGTGTTTTCTATCTTTAAATTTAAGTTTGCAATCGCAAACCCCTACCTTATTACAAACAGATATTAATTAAACATGAATAAACAAAAATAAAATACAATACTTTTTTTTTTAAAGATTACGTTGAAAATTTAGTTAAGAGTTTAAAATCGCAATGTTTCTAGAAAGATAAAAGTTCAGGTTTGCTCAGAAAGAAAATCTATAGTTCATTTTAAAGACACATAAAGTTTGAAGATTTTAAACTTAAGAGAGTTTATGTTTCATTTATAAATTTATACTTTCCTTTGTTGTCCTGTGCTTATTCCTTTGCAATGAAGATCTAAATTTATATGGGATCCATTTCTTGTGGGCGATGACGATTTATGAAGATGCATTTACGATGTTTTCTAAAGACGGTTCCAGTGGTTTGATCCTGGATTCGTGAATAGGAAAGCTACCTTCGGCCGGTCGCACCGAAGGAAGCCCGTTGATGCTGACTACATTCTTATGACGGTGACAATAGCTTTTTAAAAATTTTCTGCTTTCAACAAAGACAATTGAATTTAAAGTTTTAATTTTCTGATTCTCTCCAACTAACTAATTATTGTTTTGGATTTTCCTTTTATAGTCCTCGGGCACCTTATCTCTGGAATGCAGGATTCATTGAACATACTTCATATCTGTATTTTATTGTTTTTTTGGGTTTGTGTCTAAGGTAAGATTTTGGGTTTTCCACTGAGGTCTGTGTCTCTATCTCTGGGCGGGAACTTTTATCTATTTCGTAATCATTTTTTTTAATTGTCATTTTGCCTTAAGAATCTGTTTGTAATTTTTTTTTTTAAAGATTAAAAACTCTTCGCTATTATTAAAATCAAAAGGTTTTTTATTATGTATTTTATTTAAAGATTAGAATCTTTGCTTCGATTCTATAATTTATTTATTTTTTTAAAGCTTATTTTAATATTTCAATCAATCTAACATTATTAATAAATTAATAATTCGTTATTTGTGCATTTTGACAGTTTGTTTTTAATTCTGTATTAGATAAAAAAAAGTTACTATTAAAATTTGAATGTAACGCATATATTTATCCCGTTACATATCACTGAACTTATAATAAAAAAAATGATAAAAAAAAGACTTTAGTTAGAGTTAATACTAATTGGCAATAATAGAAAGTTCTTTTTTTTTTTTTTACACAATATTCAAACTATAACTTAGCGTTAATACAAAAAAATAGATACTCATTTAAAAAAAAAATATAACTGGCTTAATTTTCAAGGCATTCTTGAGTTTATTAAACATCGGACTATAACTTTACATTGATACAAAAAATATTTACTCATTTCAGAAAAAATATTATTGGCTTAATTTTCAAAGTATTCAAATTTTTTAAGCTACTAAATCATTCCTTTTCTTTTTCAAATATTAAAGTTATTTGATGATCATATTTATACCTGACAGTCACATCTTATCTCAACTTATTCCTACTATACCTATTCTGATGTCCAGGGTGCTATTCGCACTATCTCCTAAAGTATTTTATTTGATCAGGGTATTTTGTGGTTAATGAATATCATGCCACACACTGGGCAGCCATTTATAACAGTCGGGGATGATGGTGAAATTTACCAGTCTTACCGCATCTGCCGACAGAGCCCCACTAGGCTACTTTGAACCTAGAAAATTTATAAAGTCGACACATACGTGCTGTTAAGACTACGACCACCAGCACTAGTCACTAGCTCAAGTAGACACAGAAACTTATAATATTAAAATATATTTTTAATAATAAAGAATAAAAAAAGCAATCGCTGTCAGTATTAATAACACAAAAAAAAGATTTTATTTACGTATATATGTATATATGTGACGACCCAAACTTTAAAATTATTATATAAGAAAAATTATATTTTATGTTTCATTAGTTATTATTTTATTTGTTTTTAACTCTAATTTTTAATCTTAGAAATGTTGAGTATAAATGAGCTACCTAGACGCACTCACAAATTTTCAAATCACTTGACTCCAGACTAAAAATCCGCAGCCACACCAAATACTCCCTTCCAGATATATATCGGCAACTTATGCAATGTGAACATGTTAGCATAGAATCTCGCCGATAGGAATGTGCATCCGAAACAGCGTGATATTATTAGAGAAAACATGGCCTTCGTCCCGCAGGGATGTGCATCTGTCGGGCAAAGGAAACATGCATATAAACTAATAAAAAGAAATGCTATGTATGGATGGGAGAGCGGTCTTATCTTGCCGACTTATCTTCTCAATCCATAGAACTGGAATGGGTCAATGGCGCAGGAAATACGTCTGCGATCCATTTCAACGATATGACTACCTCTTTCGGGTCATGCATTCAGTTGGACTCATCACCCTAGGTGCTAACACACTTCACATTACATTGATATAAACGTCCATATATCTCTCCACCAGCATTGACACAACTACAAACAAATAGTCTGAAATCAAATCCTCTTTAAACTAACTTATATTTAAACTAATCTAGCAGCCATATATACTCAACTAACATTTAAATCATTTTATTAATTTAATTCAAAACAAAAAATCTTTAGTTTATGGTTTTAAAATCATTTTAAAATGACATTATATTTAACTTATTTTCTTTCCAGAAATACTATTTTTAACCTATTTTTAAATTTTAATAATGCACAAATAACGATGTGTTTTCTATCTTTAAATTTAAGTTTACAATCGCAAAATCCTACCCTATTACAAACAGATATTAATTAAACATGAATAAACAAAAATAAAATACAATACATTTTTTTAAAAAGATTACGTCGAAAATTTAGCTAAGAGTTTAAAATCGCAAAGTTTATAGAAAGATAAAAGTTCAGGTTTGCTCAGAAAGAAAGTCTATAGTTCATTTTAAAGACACATAAAGTTTGAGGATTTTAAACTTAAGAGAGTTTATGTTTCATTTATAAATTTATACTTTTCTTTGTTGTCCTGTGCTTATTCTTTCGCGACGAAGATCTAAATTTACACGGGATCCATTTTTTGTGGGTGATGACGATTTATGAAGACGCATTTACGATGTTTTCTGAAGACGGTACCTGTGGTTCGATCCTGGATCCGTGAATAGAAAAGCTACCTTCAGCTGGCCGCACCGAAGGAAGCCCGTTGACGCTGACTACATTCTTAGTGACAGTGACAATAGTTTTTTAAAAAAATTCTGCTTTCAACAAAGACAATTGAATTTAAAGTTTTAATTTTCTGATTCTCTCCAACTAACTAATTATTGTTTTGGATTTTCCTTTTATAGTCCTCAGGCACCTTATCTCTGGAATACAGGATTCATTGAACATACTTCATGTCTGTATTTTAATGTTTTTTTGGGTTTGTGTCTAAGGTAAGATTTTGGGTTTTCCACTGAGGTCTGTGTCTCTATCTCTGGGCGGGAACTCTTATCTATTTCGTAATCATTTTTTTTAATTGTCATTTTTCTTTTTAAGATTAAAAACTCTTCGCTATTATTAAAATCAAAAGGTTTTTTATTATATATTTTATTTAAAGATTAGAATCTTTGCTTCGATTCTATAATTTATTTATTTTTTTAAAGCTTATTTTAATATTTCAATCAATCTAACATATTAATAAGTTAATAATTTGTTATTTGTGCATTTTGACAGTTTGTTTTTAATTCTGTATTAGATAAAAAAAAGTTACTATTAAAATTTGAATATAACGCACATATATAACCCGTTACAATATATATATATATTCATGCAATATAATATGGATTGCTTATCCTTTATTCTTTCCTTAACAGTGCTTTTTTATATGTGTCTTTATCAATATATTAAATGCTTTCTTCTTCCTTCTCCTATGTATTGATTTCTACTTTAACATACACCATTTACAACTTTCTTAAACACTTTATCAATACTATTTATTTATATCAAAACTAACAGTTTCAACTGTCCTGCAGTCATCATCACAGCTACAATATTCAAATATATAATTATAAAATTAATACACTTATACACATTCATATACATAATTAAATACATAAAAATAAAATAAAATATATATTTTAACCTCACCATTATAAATAATCATTTCCCATTTTATTACTTTAAATAAATTGAAATTGCATTTTGAATTATATAGATGAAATATATATATATTACAACAGAATAAATATATGTCATTACATTTCTTTCAAATAAAAGTGGACAAAATATAAAATCACCCTCAAGTAGAAATAGATATATATAAAGAGAATTTAATAATATTATTTAAATTAAATTATATAATGCACAAATGGCAAACTAATTATATAATTCTTTAAAATCTAAAAACAAGATTGTTTTGATATAAAAGAATTGGTAATTATAACGTAATCGGGCTTGGCCACTTGATGGTGTTGTTGGCAGTCAAAAACAATACAATACAATGTTCGGGGCCGCATTATATTTTTAAATCGAATCGCTGTTTTTTTTTTTTTTTTGGTTATTAATTTATTGATTGCTATAACTTTTTTTTCATGCCTTTTTATCAAAAAAGTTTTTTAATTTTGTATTTAGTAAACGACAACCTTTTTTTTAATTTTTAAATCGCTGTTTTTGGACAAAGCTGCTACTCTGCGATGTCTATTTAGTGATGTCTTTCGCTTAATTATTGGTAAACGACAGCCTTTTTTTTATTTTTAAATCGCTGTTTTTGGACAAAGCTGCTACTCTGCGGTGTCTATTTAGCGATGTCTTTCACTTAATTATTGATTTCTACATAACAAAAAACTGTGTAGGGTTAGGGTTAGTTTTAGGGTTAATGTTCTGTTGTTTGTAATGCTAAAATAAACGATATCAAAATTGTAACCATAGTCGGACAAAAGAAAGAAACTCAAACTTTTTTAAACAACAACAAACACATATAAATGTCTTATTTACTTATTAAACATGTTTATAATATGTGCTTTCTATGAAATTTACAAAAAATCGTGTATATTTTTATTGGACAGCAGAAATACTCGGCTTCTGTTGTCGGCAACTGCGGAAAAAGTTGATCGCCATCCATTTTATCAACTATGTGGTATTTCATGTGAAAACGAGATTCCCCATGCGATATCAGCCAAATTCTTTTTTACCTACCCTCGGCAAGCTTTTACACCTTACACATTCTCTAAACAAGGGTGTGACCATTTAGAAAATTACTATAAATTCATGTTTATTAAATAAATTATAAAGACAAATATTGTGTAACGTATATTGTAAAAATTTGACTAATCCAACTAAACACACATATATATCAAACTGTAAATGAAAGATAAGTGTGTGGATTCACAATAACTGTCGCGAAGCAGAAATAGGCCGTATTATTTCTGCGTTACGCATCATAAACGTCCTTCTAATGGCTAAGACAAACATAGATGTTTTCTATAGTCGTAAGTCAGGCCTTGTAAACGGCATTTGTTAGGTGTTTTGGCGAGCCAGAACGCCATCAAGTGGCCAAGCCCGATTACGTTATAAGTACCAAAGAATTTTTAAAAAAGCTGTTAATTAGTTATTTTTAATCTTAGAATGGAAATAATTTTCTATATTATTGTAATTGCAAACAGATCCTTGGGCATAATGTCAGATGGAAATAAATACATGGTCTACAGAGAAAAGTCAAGCCAGGCAAGATCAATCCTGGTATTTGATGATAAGAATTCACAAAGATATACAAAGAAAACTGAAGTTGAGTTTTAGATGTGTATTGTGGATTACCAAAATGTAGGGGTCAGCAATAATTTACATTTCCCATGTTTGCACCAACTGAAGTGGTCTTCAGAGTATGATTATTTCCGGAAATTAGCCAGCAATGAACTTGTCTCCACCTAGAACAATATGGAATGGAAAGAACTTTCAATTGTGTGATGCATCAAAGATTGCACAGACAGATTTTACCTACAGTATTGGAAAGTATAAACTTTTATTTTAAGTGAACTGTGAATATGAAATATATAATCAAACTTTTTAAGTATTTTAAGTGTCACTTAACTTTTAAAAGAAATCTCTCTTTTATCTGATTAAAATTTTAAATTATTTATAATTTTTATATATGTGTGTGTTTAATATCATTTCCATTCTCGTAATTTCTTTTAAATTAATAATTTAAAAATAAGCATAAATGGCTGCATAGATTTATAAGATTATGTTAGTTTAAGGTATGTTAATTTTGGGCTAATTGTTTCATAGATAAATCGGTGCTGGTGGATAGATGTACAGATGTTTTATATCAATGTAATCTGAGTAGGTGCATTGGATACTCATTTTCTTGTACTACGTTAGTATACAGGGCATAGTACCTACCTGAAGGTATGACCCAAAGTTTAGCCATCACATTGCCTATTTCCTATACCATTGACTGTCTTACACTGTGGTTGGAACAGTAAGCTGCCAAAGACCTCTTCTATATATATTTCAATAATTTCATTTTTGTATCACCAATTGGGCAATGGATCATTCTTGTCTGTTGGTGAAATTTATTAATGATCATGGAGAAGATGTTCATTCCTTCCCACCATGATTCTTTATTTCTCAAATGATATCATGCTACAGATGTAAATTCCTGTTATCATGGTTGTGTTATGCTAATAATCTCATTTTGCATTGGTGACATCGGTATATCAGTAAGCTAACGTTGGTTTAAATGCGAGATTTGATCCTAAGGTAAAAAGGGATTGGGTTGGTTATATGCGTAATCTATGTAGCATATTCATGCTTAGTAAAATGTTACAATTGTAAAATCTATTAAATGTTTCCATCTGTGCACATAATTCAAATCAAACATATTTACTAGTTAATTTAATTTTCAGAATTTTTCTTTTAATGTGTGTGTGCTTAATAATAAAATGTTTTGTTCAATTAGTAATTTATTTTATTAATATTTAAAATTAAGAATTAATTTGAATATAGTGCGATATTTTAAGCTCAGCTTCTCCCTGAGCTGGTAACTGGAACTTTTGGTTCGATAAAAGAGTAACCTCTCACATGCATATCTGCCTACAATATAATTTTTTTAGGTTCCATTGGACTAGTGGCATCATGGTATGGCAGATTATGTTAGGGAATTTTCATTGACCATTATAATTGGCTACCAAACATAGCTCGATACACTTTAACCGTGAGTATCCTGAGAATTTTAAAAGAAAATTATGCCAGTAACAAAAAAAAAATTATTTTTTTTACATGAATATTTTTGTTTATATTTTAATGTTATAGATTATAATGTAGATGTAAAAGTACTGGCAGAAAGTAAATTGCACACATATGCATACGCATGAGAAAGGAAACTTATAAAATGTAATATTAAAAAAGTAATTTTAGAAAAATCTGATTAATAAAGAGAAAAAAAGAAAGTCAGTTGGGAATTTTTTAATGGAAGGCGCATGTTCAGCTGATGTAAAAAGTTGGGGAGAATAGTTTTTTTTTTGTGTGTACAATTACTAATAAAAAAAAACTTTAAAAATAATGTTTTTTTACTAACACCAAGTAAATTCTTTTTTTTTAATTGTTTCGTTATTGAGGAAATTTGGTGATATGTAATGGAATAAGTATATGCTGTTACATTTCTTTCAAATAAAAGTCGAAAAAATATAAAATCACTCTCAAGTAGAAATATATATATAAAGAGAATTTAATAATTTTATTTAAATTAATATATATATATAATGCACAGATGGCAAACTAATTATATAATTCTTTAAAATCTAAAAACAAGATTGTTTTGATATAAAAGAATTTATTTAAAAAACTTAATTACTTATTTTTAATCTTAGATATTTATGTTAATATTAAGAATACACAAGCAAAAATAATAAAAATATATAATTGGACTATATATAAATAAATCAAATCAAATAAATAAATGACAAACTTTTATTGATTTCTTCTAGCACTTTTAAAAATATAACTTTCATTTTCAAGAAGTACAATATTCCTTCATTTATTTATTTGATTTGATTTATTTATATAAAGTTGAATTATATATTTTTATTATTTTTGTGTGTGTATTCTTAATATTAACACAAATATTAAAGTTTTTACAAATATATTTAGAATGGAAATGATTTTCTATATCGACATAATTGCAAACAGGCCCTTGGGCATAAAATCAGATAAGAGATAAATTTAAAAAAATACTAGTGATAAAATTCCCGCTCTAAAGAAAGCTGACCAATAACAATGGAAATAAACACATGGTCCACAGAGAAAAGTCAAGCCAGGCAAGATTGATCCTGGAATTTGATGATAAGAATTCACAAAGATATATAAAAAAAACTTTGAGTTTGAGATTTAGATTTGGATTGCTCTTGCTGATTGCATGTTATTTAAACATATTTATAAGTACATTGCAGATCACCAAAATGTAGGGGTCAGCAATAACTTATGTTTCCCATGTTTGCACCAATTGAGATGATCTCCAGAGTATGATGGTTCCCAGAAATTGGCCAGCAACGGACTTGTCTCCACCTAGAACAATATGAAATGGAAAGAACTTTGAATTGTGTGACACATTGAGGACTACAAAGATGGATTTTATCTATAGCTTTGGAAAGTATAAGCTTTTGGTTTAAATGAAATATGAACATTAATTATATAATATGAACTTTTCAATTATTTTAAGTGTCACTTAACTTTTAAAAGAAATCTCTCTCTTGTCTGACTAAAATTTTAAATTATATATGTATTTAATATCATTTCCATTTTCATAATTTCTTTTAAATTAATTATTTAAAAATAAGCATAAATGGCTGCATAGATTTGTAAGATTATGTTAGTTTAAGGTGTGTTAAAGTTTATATATATATATATATAATTTAGACATTTTAGTAGGAATAACTAATTACATTGCTTTAAGTTAAAAGCATTGGATCCCAAGACAAATTGTGTTTACTCACGATGCATTTTAAATATCTTGAAAGCTTCTTAAAATAATTTATTTCAATATAAATTGGTTAGTAAAGAGTATATTTATCTTCTTTAAACTTTAAGTTTAGATTGATCTGCTTAAGATTTTCTCTAATTACTCTATTAAAGATATTCTCATTTTTGAAATGATTATTATTAGTATTAAAGAATAATTTTATTTACTCTTTTCTTGAGTGATTTTAAAGTTTTCTCTTCACAAAGATTTTATAAACAAGGAAAATTTGTTCAGACTATTTATATATCTTTTTAATGTGTTCAGAATTCGAACACAGCAAAATTATTTAACATAGTAACTAGTACATTTGTAAAAGATACAATTAATTTTGAAATTATTTGCTTTAGCTTTTATAGTAGAATTGACTTCCGGTAGCATGTATTAAATTTAATTTCATGATTTTGTATTCTACAATTGTTGAAAGTATTGTTATTAATAATTGTATAATTGAATTCTGATTTCATGCCCTTCACATTTAGTTGCTAAGATACAACTTTGATCTAAAGGTTATATCTAAGTTTATATCTTGGTTAATGATGTTAGTTAACAATAAAAAATTTATATATATACAAATAATTGAAAAATAATCATTTTAATATCTAATTTCATTAAATCAACTATTCATTGGAATTAAAATTTTATAGTTTAACATATAAATAATATACATATGTATATATGTATTTAAAGGGGGAAAAGTAAAGTATATATTATTTATAAACTTACAATTATATTTTTCAGTTTATGTTTAGATATTGAACAAGAATAAGTGTTTTTAACAAGATTGTAAGTTACTCTTACATCAGTTTATCAAGATTCTTGAGTTATTTGGGTACAGTTTGTTCAGATTTAAAAATTTTCATGTACATTACCATAGCATAAGCACTTAATATCATTTCATATTTTTTACAAATAGCTTTATATATGTTGCTTTGGATTCTTTTATAAATTATATAAACTAAATTATCCATCAATAAATAAAGTAAGGTTTGGCATATGTGAAAAGATTTAATTATGTTGAAAGGTATATTAATGCCCTTTTCCTGTATCTATAACTGCATATTTTAAATATAAAAGAAGTAATAAAGATTTTATAGTGTTATAAGATTATGGCATACTAATAGGGGATATAAATTGTTAAAAAATTAAGGAAACTCTCATGCAAGTTTTTAAAGTGTATTTTGTTTTAAGTTAAATTTAGAGATTATATCGAAGATAAAAATAAATATAGTAACTTGATTTAAATTAATACACTGTACAGTTGTGGGTTGGAGTAGTTTGAAGCCTGTCCATTAAAGTATGAAGATTGGCTATCTTAATATAAAGCTGAGCACTGATTGTATATATGTGTGAGGATAGTAATCTGGACCAACTGATGATTGCTGGTTTAGCATAAAATACGTATATTGGTGATTGTTTATCTTTTCAACAAGGGATTAGAATTCAATGTTTCATCATCAGATTTTCAATGAAATGGATAGCTGAAGAGTTGTGGGTTGGAGTCGTTTGAAGCCTGTCCATTAAAGTATGAAGATTGGCTATCTTAATATAAAGCTGAGCATTGATTGTATATATGTGTGAGGATAGTAATCTGGACCAACTGATGATTGCTGGTTTAGCATAAAATACGTATACTGGTGATTATTTATCTTTTCAACGTGTTTATGATCAGGTGGGTCAGCAATATGAGATAGCATGGAGAATTGAGGATTGGGTGAAAGTCTGAATTTGAATCCTCTATATAAGTTGATTTAATAGAAATAACTATCATGTTAATCATTGGTATATATATATATATTGAATGATAATTGTTTTGTACAAGTATTGAATAAAATTCCATCAATTATAAATTGAATTTATATTTGAAAAATTAAAAATGTGTTATATATGTATTATAGTTAATAAAGTTGTTTTTTTTTTTAAAAAAGTAATAAATGTTTTATATATATATAGTTGAATTAAGAGCTATGGAAAACCTAAAATCATCAGCAATGAAGAGAACTAGTGCAAGTATGTCTCCAGATTTCTTTTACGAAAGTAATATACCTGAACATGTTGCTAGTAGTAGCAGTATTACCCATGACTTGTATGAACAAGTTTTACAAATGCCCAGTCCTCAAGAAAGGAGTCAGTCACCTATGTCAAGAAAAACGCAATTAAGTGTTGAGGTATTATATATATATTTTTAGTTATTTTTAATTAACTTATTGCATTATATTAAATGAATATCAAACTATTAATAAAGTTAATATATAGGGTATATGAGCACAAACTTTCACACGACCCACCACTTTCCACTCTATCTCATAACACTAATACACTTGAACACATACATGTCAAAAAAATAAATAATCACCAATATACGTATTTCATACTAAACCAGCAATCATCAGTTGGTCCAGATTACCATCTCTACACATATATGCCGTAAGTGCTCAGATATATATTAAGATAGCCAATCTTCATACTTTAATGGACAGACTTCAATCTACTCCACACTCCAAGTCTTCGTCCGTCCATCCAATTGAAAATCTGATGATGGAATGCTCAAAGGCCACCCTGAGACTGAGATTCTTGTCACACCCATGTTGACCCAAGATCAATCTGACCCCTCATGTACAGGGCATAATCCATTTAATACATATACAAGGGATGGGCAGACATCTCTACTATGTAATAACTGAAACACAGGCTTATTATATACCTGTGCCTATATATGTAATTATAGGGTATATGAGCACAGACTTTCACATGACCCACCACTCTCCACTCTATTTCATAACACTGATAACACTTTTCTTTGTTTCTACCTTTACTTTTGTGACTCCTAATATTCTTATGGGATTTTTGTTAGAATTGCAGGCCTTGAGTTGAGTTTTCTTACTTCTAGGGAGAGTTTTTAAATTCTTAATTAGACTTTCCCAAACTGCTTTTCATCAGTGATACCCCTGCACTACTATCAGTTTCCATGGTTATTGATTTGCCGATTATTTTTACATTTTACATAATTTGATCAGATTCGATTATGGTAGCATACATTATTTTACTACTTTCTATTGCACTTTAGGTAAATTTTCTGTTCGGCTTCATATGGTTGTGCCCTCTTTTGGGGTTATCAGTTATTTTCCTACAACTTTCACTTTCTTACTTATTATATATTGTAACAAAATTAAAGGGAGTCCAAATATTATAGATCTCTCAAAATCCAAATATCAATAATTATAAGCAAATTATTAATAACAAGTATTATAACTCAGGTATACAGACAGTAGGTTTTATCCACTTTCATTTCTTGGTTTGATGTTAAGTGCATGTTTAAACAAATACTAAGTGAATATGGTCTAGCAGGGCAACACTAGATTATCTGAATCTAGACACGGTTATATCTAATAACCTTTCACATGTACCGGGTTTGAATCCCCTTTTTTGGTACTTTATTTCTAATAAAAATGGGAGATTTTGCTTTTTGAGCCATATCATTATACGCACTAATATTTAGGTAAAAGTAAAACATCTTTAAACCAAAGTGGAGTATATTAGACATAAATCACTTCTTAGATCTTAGCATAACAAATGTGTTTCAATATTTTTATAAGTTTACTAGCTCAGATTATATATAACTAATTTAGGATGGCAATTCACTCATCCTTGCATGAAATAGATGACGGGATGTGGTTATAATAATACTAAGAAATCACTAAATATTATAAAATCAATATTTATTTATGGCCTTTAAACAGCTCATTAATTAAAACGTTGAGGATGATGATGATGATGATAATAATAACGATAATGACAAGGGTTTCAACTACAGCTCTAGGACTAAGCCTAAACATAAAACTAATTTTTATAAAGAAATTCATAATTATTGCTTAATTTTAGCATACTTACTTATATCTTAAATAACTAATATTCAACCATTGATGATGAATAATCACACTTAATAAAGACTACACTTAATGAAATATATACACCTCGGTTAATAAAACAAACTAATATTTATTACTACATTTCTAACATATACATAAAAATTTCTAGATAAACATGAAAATTGACATGAATAATAATAATGATAATAATTGATTATCTAACAATCCTCAGATTAATTTCAAGTTCTTCCCCCTTTCCCTTCAAATGTATTTTGTATTAAGTTGGACGTCACATTGACCATGATTTTCACTCCATGAGAAAAGTATTTCAAGAAAAAAATATTATCTGCTCATTAGCACACATACTTTATAAATCTAACATGTAAGTAGAATGTAAAAGAAAATGTTAATAGAATTGAAAGAGCAAGTTTTAGAAACAAGTTTTAAATTATTTTCTCCCCCGCTCTTCTACCTCTGAAATGCTATACTTAACTTGAAACAAAATAATCTAATATTCTAATACTACTCATTATTTCACATTCACTCGCAATTATACACATATAAAAATATCATTATGTATGTGCGTGTTTTATCCCATAATAACAAAATATTATTTAAAACCAAAATAATAATAATATATTAGTTAAAACTAAAATCATAATACCATAAAAAATAAAAAAAAATTGTTTTACACATTAATATTTTTCATAACTGTAAAATTAATAAACAAATAATTTTCATACATTCAAGATCATTCATGAAGCTCAAAATTATTATTAGTAAGACATTCTTGTTTTTAATCGATCTGAATAGTCTTTAAAAGTTCTTTAAATAAAATATACCACTTTATTGCTAAAATGTTTATTAAGACTGATATCATAAAGAAAATAGATATAAAAAGTCATATTACCGATCTTTTGTTTGTGATGAATTTCCAAGGGTTCAAACTTGTCTTGTATAATGTCTATATTTCTGCAGCTACCATTTCCATTTTACTGGGAACAATCTCTTTCTTGAGTTATATAACTATTTGATGATGATGACTCTATTGAGGTTATTTGCTTTAGTGGATAATTTGGAAATCATTATATTAATTTTTCTTCTCTTTCTGTCAAGCGTGTGGATGAAATACAGCAGTTGTTTTCACATTTATAAATTTTCTTGAGTTTAAAATCAGTTGTTGTAACAATTAATTGGACTTGATGATTAATATTTATCGGTAGATTAATTCATCTTCTTTGAATGCAGGTGAATGCTTTCTTCCTTCTATTAAAAACATCTTATTTCTCTGGTCAGTTGAAAGGTGTAGAATATTATTTTAGACAAGACATCTTTTCTTTCCTATGTGATGTTCAGCTTCCCCCAGATGGGCCGGCAAAGATGGGACATACATATAATTTTTCTAGCCAGCCATTTCTTATATTTTCAACATTCAATTAAATAGTCTAATAATCTGAATCATAATCACAATAATAATAATAATTCCAGACAGCTTTTTATATCCAATTTTTAGCTAACTTAACCAATCAGAGATAGCATCACTTGCTATTTTTGGACAAATTCATTTTAATTAGATCTCTAATTTATTTTCAACTAAATTATTTTTCAACTGAAAAGTTTAATCCTTTTTCCAGACACTTTTGTTTTAAAAAAAAATAGACTTAATCCTTATTTCCTTTCTTTTTTTACATTTAGGTAACATTTCAAATCTTTGAGCTTCCTTCTTTAGATCTTAAGATAAGATAATTTCAAAATTAGAGTTCCCACCCAAATTAAGCTCCCAAAATGAAAAACAATCATTTACAAAAAAAAATTGCTACAAAGATAGATATCTGATTAAACAGATTTCCTCTTTTAACAAAAAATTGTACAAAAAAAATAATTTGACAGATTTAATCCTTCCTTTTCTTTCAATAGTAAATGTAAATTTCTGTATGTAATGTACACACATCCTTCATTCTTTCAAATCATTCATAAACAAACATTAAATAATATAATTGCTAGCTTAGTAATTATAACCCTATTATTTAAAATTAAATCTGTAACTTTTAAATCCCAATTACATTTATAGAAAAGCAAAATAGAAGTATAGAATAAGATATTAGAATTGATCAAGCATAGGTTAGTTTTAAAGAAAGTTAAAATGTTGAATATTTGAAATATAAAACAATTAAATAGTTTACACATACATTGCCTATACGTATGCGTTATAACTTTGCTTTTTAAAGAAAAATTAAAATTTTAAATATTAAATGTGTGTACTGCTCTTTTTGAGATTTATTAACACACAAACAAGTAAAGCCTATAATTGTTGTCCCACTCTTTCTCTGTTTGAAGCTTTTAGAACTGGACCTTGTAGCGTTTAAACTTGGATGCCCTACAACTTCCTTTATGGTTATATAAAAATGTGATGATGATTTTGTTTTACATTTTCTTACATGCACATTACTATAAATTTGGCTAGTGACCAAATTGTAATGGCACAATATATATATGCCATACGCATAGATAATGAAGCTAGTATATATAATCGAAAGCAAATATGAAATACTATTTTAACTGAGCGCTTTTGAGAGACTTCTTGTTCTCATATTCATAGCTACTATCTTATTAAAAACTGCATTGTTAGAATGAAAATTTATGCAAAATAATGCAAATTAGGTATAACTGCAATTTTGGGGACAAGGCAAAGCAGGCTTCTCTTCGATTAATGGATTTAGATCATTTGCTCTGTGTAATGCTTCTCTGATCTTGCACTTAGAGTCTTTCTGAGCAAATGATATTAGCATGGTTTAGAATCTATGCTCTGTTGTTTTGTCATGCTCAACAAAGATGGAATTGCCTTCCTGTTTGGATTTAGTTTTATAGTAAAGGTATTTATGCTGAACCACTCTGTTGGCAATATTGGTCCTGATCTCCCCATAATATGCAGCCTGGAAATTATCTTGTGGGCAGGTCATTTTATACATGACTTGAGGGATGAATGCAGGTGTGATTTTGTTTTTTGGAATTATTGATAAGTCTATTTGTATTGGGAGATCATCGAAGTCTTTAGCTAGTTTGTTATTGAAACATTTGGCTAGGGGTTGAATGTATGGTATAAGAATTCTTGGCTTTTTGTCCTTGGTGTGTTTGTGATTGATTTTGTGATAAAATTTATTTATTTTCCTGTTGATCGAAAATTTTGAGTAACCTATTTTAGTTAGATCAGCCATTGTTGGATAAGATTGTGCCTTTTGTTCTCTTCATATACTTACATAACTATTATTTCTGAACAAAAATGAGGATAAGCCTGCTAGTTTATGGGAGTATTGGTGCATATGATGTATGGTGTGTTATACCTCTTACATCAACTGGCTTGACTATAATAGGGTAATCAAGGTGATTATGATTTCTGCTTACACATATGGTAGTTATAACTAATTTGCATTATTTTGCATAAATTTTCGTTCTAACAATGCAGTTTTTAACAAGATAGTAGCTATGAATATGAGAGCAACAAGTCTCTCGAAAGCGATCAGCTAAAATAGTATTTTATATTTGCTTTCGATTATATATACTAGCTTCATATATATATAGTATTTTACAATTTAATGAAATAAATAATTCAATTATTTCTTGCTTATTGCAATCACAGGTTTCATGACTGATTTTTCCATATCGGAAACATTTAACTCGTTTGTCTGTTTTAGATTCAATACCCGATGTTTTATAAATTGTATTTCAAGTGGTTCTGGTCTTGTGAAAATTCTGAACTCTCTTGCTTGTCTAGTAATAGTTTATTAGCTGTTCCACATCTGATTGCTTTCTCATACTTTAGGTCTTTTACTGCTAATAATATATGCCTAAACTGATCATCTATTAGCCTAAACTGATTATCTATTAACCCATATAATAGTTGTTTGAGGAGAGTTTATTCTAAGTATTTGTCATAAAGGCACAGTTTTGCCATCTCTCTTAGGCCAATGTCATAATCTTTTATTTTTTTCATTTTTCCTTTGTCTTCTATCTTTAAAATATAATTGAGCAATAAACTTGGATGGCTGGAGATTGAAATAATCATTTAGCTTTGTTACAAGCTCATCGTGTTTCTCTGTCTTCGGCGAATTTTCACCCAATTTGTTAGTTATCCCAATTACCCTTTGGCCTGCAAACCAAAGTAAAGATATTATTTTTATAGTATTCTCAGTAATACTATTTAGTGTAATTTTTGTATCCTCTGAACATACAGTGGCCAATCACTTGGATTAGCTACATTAAAGTTGCATATACTGACTTGTGATATGTTTGCCATTTTCTCTGTTCAAATCCAGTTATGATGGACCCTCCCAGTTTGCTGTTCAGGCAATTTCTTAAGATTCAACTCTTATGATGACTGTATCAATTTACTGTTCAGGGAATTATTTAAGATTTGATTCCTATGATAACTACACCAATTTGCTGTGTCCGATGAGCAGCAAGTAAATAATTGACAAGGGCAGAATTGAGATAGTAAGCTAATAGTTTAATTTAAATAACATATGAGCATATTTACAAATATACATAGCCTATTTATGGTCCATTAAAATAATGAAAGGTTGTGGTGACCTGTACATAATAACCCCTAGTCCTGCTTTTGGGCAAATAGAGGCAGGAGTCTCTGACTTACATTAATATCAGAACATATAGATCAGGTTCTGGGGATTTATATACCCCTCAAGACTTCTGGAGTTCTTATATACTTTACCATGTGTGGCGTTTTTTACATACACATGGTATTTTTCACACTCCTCACCATATATGACATTTTTTATAGTTCTTTGAGCTTATAAGACCAAGTATGCAACTCTATGACCTAACAATGGTGCTATAGATTAATAGTTTCTTTGCTACAAATTTATTGTTATAGTTATTTATATATATATATATAATGATTTACATGCAATCATTATACAAAATTATTGTACAAAGTTATTATTTTTATTCTACACAATTACTATTGTTACTTGACCGTGAACATTGCAGTCTCTTCAAGTTTAATTCAGTTTTTCTAAACCACAGCCTCTTTCTAACATGCAACAACAAATTTGCTTATTTCTTTATCAATTTCTCTTGTGGTCATTTTCTAGGTTTTTTTTTCAGTCTCTTACAAACCAATTTTAAAACTTCAACTGTCCATCTATTATCCTCTCTAATAGCAATATGTTCAGCTGAGTTCAATTTTAGTTTCTTAATTATTTCACTAATGTCTATAATATTTGTTTTCTTATCTAAATATTTCACTTTCAATTTTTTCTTGTTTTTCCTAATATATATATAGCTTGTCATAGTTAATTGAGTTATTTGAAGTCTCTATATTGCTCTTTTTCTAAGTGTTCTTGTCTAAGATCAATAAACAAGAACTAGTAAAGCAAATCTATTAAAAACTTTCTTTTTCAGACACATAGGCATTTTAATATTGAGTTATTTCTATCAAATATATTCCTTCCAAGTTTAATTGCATGATTAATTTCATCTCCTATGTTTTACTCTTTTATATTAATAACCATTTCAAAGTATTTTTAGTTATTAACTTTTTATAATTCACCATTATCAAACTTTATTTTTTTCTTTGGAAAAGTCCATTGAATATTATTTTAGTTTTTCTTCATATTTATTTCTAATGTGTTACTTTCTATCTTATAACTGCTGCATTTTTTCGAAATCTCTAAAACATTGGTTCCCAACTGGAAATACGTGTATCCCTAGAGATATATATGGAAAATAATCCATAATGGCAGAAAAAGATAAAGTTTACAATTCAAATCTTGAAAATTAGAGGAAAGAAAAGAAGTAAAGTCTAATGTTAAAATTTGTTTAGAGATGCCAACAATGCTTGCCTCAAAGTGAACAGTGAACACTTTGCTTATCCTTTAAAAATATATACTAAATGTATAGGCCTAATTTATTCTTAATTGTATGTGCTGATTCAACTATGGACAAATGCATATTTGATTTTTACTTCTAAATTTTGCAGTATTTCCTTTGTTCACTTTAGCAAATGATGATTAGTGAGGGTGTGCTTGTAAATTCCTCATTCAAACCATTCCTCTTCCAATCATTATATACACTTCATGAATCATTTTTCATCATCTTTCCAGAGCAAACATATGTTACTGAAAAATTATCTTTGTGATAACAAACCTTCCATTGACTTCCATATATATAAATGTGTCCATATCCAGATTGTATGAATAGTTCAGTTATTGACTGAATATAAGTAAGAGTGTGATTTTAATTGTGATTCTTTTCAACTACATTATTTTTTAATGTAGTTTCAGTTATTACTATTATTATTTTAACCTTATTAATTATGGATCAGTGGTTGAAAACTGAAACTTCTAAAAAAGGCCAACTTTGACGTGAATTATAACTCATTGCCAAGCACTTCTCAACATGTTTCTGCAACTACAAGTATATCCACATCAGGAGAAAGTAAAAAAGCAATTACCTCAGATGCTACACCAAAGAATAGGAAATTTTGTGAAAAATATATCCAAATGAGTTTTCATTTTTAGGAGATAATGACTGTTCTAAACCTGTGGGTTGTATGTGGAGAAATATTATCAAATAGTTGCATGAAATCCTCTCTATTCATGCAACATTTATCTATAAAGACAGAGAAATAGATTATTTCCAGTGCTTACAAAAGCATCCAAATGTAATTTCTTAGTTGTCTTCAGAAAAGAAAGACAGTGAAAATGTACTTGAGATTTCTTACCATATTGCTTATTGCATAGCTATCTGAAGATTTAATTTCTCCTTGTATGGGAGATGCAGTTTTTATATGTGTGAGAAAGAACATATCCACAAAAATCAATACTTTTTTTAAACAATAGGAATACAATGTCTCAAAGAATTCAGGATATGAATTAATAAAAGGATTTTTATTCTATCCAGGTTGATGAAAGTATAGATGTTTCTTGGTCATCTATTGTGCTTATCATCACAAGACTTAATAGAAAATGAAATTGAGGAGAACCTGCTGCTTTGTTATCTATTAGCAGGGTGTACCCTAGGATAAGATATTCAATATCTATTTCACTGAAAAAAACATCAGTTGGTCAAATTGTTGTGGAATATATGTCTGGTTGTTTTATAGACCTACATAACTGAGTTAAAGAAGTAGCTTACTATGTGCTCTGGAATCACTACTACATTCATTATTCATAGACAAAGTAGGTAGAGTCTTATATCCAAGCCTTTTCTTAATGAATTATAAATTTTATTAGTAACAACCATAAAACTCCAGATTGTTTAAAGCATTGTGTGAAGAAATGAATAGCTTTCACAATGTATTACTCCCGCATATGGAGACAAGATTCATGATAAAGTACTTACATGACTGTTTTTCTATAAAATGAAGTTAAAGGTTTTTAAAGACCATCTTTCTGTCTTTTCATGAAATTGATTGGCTTCAGAGTTTTTCATATTTATCAGATATTCTTCTAGAAATAGACAGACAGAACTTGGGACTTAAAAACAGCTAATGACTGTATTCCAAGTAAAAGACAAAATTCCAACAATAATTAAAAACTGGAATGTGTATTGAAGAGGTGAATTTGAAGGTTAGAAACTCTGCACAACTTCTTCTTATCATCTATGCATCAACTTAATTTAATTTTCCAACAGATTCGGTAACAAAAAATAGGTTTATTAACAACTTTAACACAAAAAATAATGCTTAGCTATAAGTTATACTCTAAGAAAGTTTTCTAACTAAAAATTTCTATTAGACAAAATGTTCTATGCTTCACATTCTTGATTGTTTAACTTATAAATAATAATGGCAGGTGACATTACACTCCTCCACCCATAGCAGGGGAAAACAGCTATCTTACAAAGTCACTTAGATAAGCGGGTGGCTTCCTATCTTGCTTTGGGTGTTTATATTCTGTATTATCTACTGTATTCGATGATTCTGGTTGGACTATTTTTGGGTCTCCTGCTGAAATCTTTTCCCAAGGTTTTGGTATCTGGTAGTCTGGACTTGGCTCTGAGTTATCAGGTCTCTTTTCTGAAGGTTTATTCCCATTGATTTGAGCTGTATATATATATATTGCCAGTTTGAATTGATGTGATGGCGGATATGATTAAAATGTCTCTTGTATCTAACATTATCTTCCATTTGTACTGTAGCTATATTCTTGGAAGTTATGCCAATTACTTTGCCCTTTATCTAAATTTGTCATAGGCAATCTCTAATCCATATCTTCTCACCTACAAGAAACTTCTCTGACTTTCTATCAACAGTTTCTCTTGTCAGTACTGGTAGGAGTGAAGTTAAATTGATCTGTAGCTTTCTTTTCAGAAAAAGTTTGGCAGGAGTCTTTCCGCTAGCAGCAGTTGGAATAGAATGTTGTGCAAATGGTATTTTCCTAGTCTTGCAAATTACTGGTATTGTGTTTTCTTTTAACTCTAGTTGTACTGGCTTTGTTTTCACTTGTCCTAAATTTTTAGTGAAAAGTGATGGGAATTTAATCTGCATTTTGTTTCCGATATTAATTTTCTTTATTATATTAATCCTAATCCGCAAAGAATGGAACCAGTTTCTGCCCATTAAGGGTTTTATCTTTTTTGGTAATATATATAATGGTAGAACTCCTTTGTTTGAAATCAACCTGACTTTGACCATAACCTTTCCGATAATTTCGACTTTATTTCCATTAACATCTGGTGCGCGAACTTTGGTATTCACTATTTTTTTAGGCTTATTTTTAAAAATAGATTTCCAATCCTTTAGAGATATGAGAGAAACATCGGAGCTGCTACCAATTTCTATTTTACAACATTTTCCTTTGATGCACACAGTTTGATTAAAATCTGATTCTGAATTTTTTAGTGTTTTGATCTCGTATTGATCTTTTGAGTTGTTTTTTCCAGAATCTCTCGCTAGGGTTCCTTATGTTTCATACAGTTGTTTACAATTGCATACAACATGTCCGGTTTTTTTGCAGCAGAAACATATGCGGTTATAGCTACAATCCTCATCTTGTTCAGCATTTTTCTGAAACGGACGATAAAGGTTACGAGGTGACGCATTATTCATAAATTCTTTTGCCTGCTTTATTACAAGTTTATGAGCTATCCCATTTTTAATGGCTTCTTTATATGTAATGTTCGAGTCCACAAGCAATTGTTCACGAAATTTTGTCGTATAATCCGAGTACCAACTGTTCAAGGAGTGCTTCTTCTAAATATTGACCATAAACACAAATATTTAGCTAATTCATGCAGGGCTGAATCATATCCCTTGAAGGTTTCATTTTTTGCCTGATGTCGTAAACGAAAGTGTAGTCTAGCGATGTGCTTCAACAGTAGCGGGCAGAACTCTGAAGTTAATCTTTCAACCACATCGTTGTATTGTAAAGTTTCTGGTTCAACAGGTTCACATAAACGGTTAGCTATTTCTAAAACCTTAATTCCTGTGAAACTTAGAAGTGTGGCAATTTTAATGTCGTTTTCTTTAACACTGTTTATCAAAAAGTGATTTTCGACCAGCTTTACATATAACAGCCATTTATTGGGATTTTCAACATCGAATTCTCCTATTCGTAGTTGTATCATGGTGGTCATTTTTTGTTCCAAAAACTGTTTTTCGGAGATCCTGTCCGACTGCGCCCATTTGACGTATATGTGTCAACTTAATTTAATTCTCCAACAGATTTGGTAACAAAAAATAGGTGTATTAACAACTTTAACACAAAAAATAATGCATAGCTATAAGTTATACTCTAAGAAAGTTTTCTAACTAAAAACTCTTCTATTAGACAAAACGGTCTACGCTTCACGTTCTTGATTGTTTAACTTATAAATAATAATGGCAGGTGACATTACACTTCTCCGAGAATCAAATCATCTTCACCTATCTCAAAGCATGAAAGAGAATACTGTAAATTATTTGGAAGGTCCTCAAAGTGTTCTTTTAAAAGTACTTCAAACAACATATAAAAGAAACTAACTAGATTACAGGTCCCTTCAATGAAAGTAAACTATCTATTAAGGAAAAAAGAGCAGTTAATTGAACTTTCAAATTATTTTTTCTTTCTGATTTAAAAAAAAAAGTTATAGCCTTCTGGATAGATATCAGTGAAGAATATAAACAACTCGATGAGAAAGTACTGAAAACCCCTTGCAAGTTACTACTAATAAACTAGTAGAAAGAGCTTTTTCTTTTCAGACCTTCATAAAAAATAAGTACTACAACAATTTTTATGCAAGTACAGATTTAAAATTATATCTCATCTTATTTTGTGACTAATCTCACATAATAGTAATTTCTTTGGTTAGTGGTCAGACTTTTCAGAAAACAGAAATAAATATTATTAAATGAAGAACTTTATTAAATACTTAATAATCAATATTTAACATAAAGCAATACTTATTTTTCTGTTAAAAATACTATAATTAGAAGTCAGACTTTCAAGATCCCTATAGCTATCCACTCCATCTTATATAACTTATAAGCATGATGCCATATGTGTGAAAGAGATAAATGATTTCCAGTTAATGTATTTCATGCTTAACCAGCATTCATTAGTTGATACAGATCATCTCTCACACACATATATAATCAGTGCTCAGTTTATATTAAGATGACAAATTTTCAAACTTTAATGGACAGGCTTCAATCCTTCCACTCTCCAACTTTTCAGCCATTCATATCATTGAAAATCTGATGATGGAATGCTCAAAGCCCTGTTGATGCCAATATAATTGTCATACCTATGTTGATTTTAAGTCATTATGACCCCTCATGTATAGGACATTAATATGTCCATTTAAATACACAGAAGAGAGATGGGCAGAATACGGGCTGAATATGTAATATTTAAATACAAATACATTGTCTACACTGAACCTAATGTAATTAGAAGAGATTTGAACTCAGTCTTTCAAACTTCCTATAGTTATCCACTTCTTCTTATACAACTAATTCACGTGATCACATATATGTAAAAAAGATAAATGATCCATGCTGAACCGGCATTCATCAGTTGTCCAGAGCATCGTCTTCCACACATATATAATTGGTGTTCAGTTTATATTAAGATGGTAAATCTTCAAAATTATAATTGACCAGCTTCAATCCTATCCACTATCCAACTCTTCAGCCATCTATATCATTGAAAATCTGATAATGGAATGCTCAAAGCCCTTGTTGATGCCAATATAATTGTCAAATTTATGTTCACTTTAAGTGACTCTGACCCTTATGTATAAGACATTGATATGTACTTGTATATAAATACTACACATTCAGCCTGTATTCTGCCCATTACTCTTCTGTGTATTTAAATGGATATATATATGAATTCATAGTATTATTTCCAGGAGCTTCCATGTAATAAAAATATAATAGCTAAATGGCTGATATTTCAGTACAAAACAAGTACTTTCCACAGTGCTTCTTCTTTCTCAACTCATAAAAAAAAATGTGTGTGGTGAGATTTAAAATCATTATTTTTTGCCTTTTTTATTTTCTTCTCAATCTCAAATTCTACTGATGGAGAAGTTTTAAAAAATATTTTATCCTTCAATAGCTTTTTCCAGATATTGTTAATTTTCTTTAATTTACACTTTTCATTTATGCTCTTAGGCCTTTTAAAAATCTCTACAGCTTCCTTTTGCAATATCTGTCCATATTGTTCAATTTTTGCTATAATATGTGTTTTATTAAAATTGATGTCATGGTTAGTTAATTTAATGTATGAATAAATGGCTGATGAATTAGATTTTTCTCTAATTGCCAAAGTGGGTTCTTCCTTCACGATTTGTCTGTCCATTGTATGAATGTAAACAAACTCCACATGGAAATTTCATGTACACAATGACACTCCAAAGGAATTTTATCTTTAGGACATGGAAATACTTCATTATTTTTTTTAAATGTAGTATAAATGGTATGATATTATTTTTCTTTAAAACATTACCAATTTTATCAGTTATTCCCTTTATATCTGGCAGAACAGTCTTAATTTTTGAAATATCAATATCTTTTTTCTTATATAAATAAACCCTATTTATAATTCTGTGATCAAAACCATTATGAAGAAGCATTTTTTTAGTAGGATAGATATCTTTGTGAAAATGTCTTTCATTAGAAAGCGTTTTAGTTCTATTTAACACTGTCTTTGCCACTGAATATAATTGTGACAGATGGTGATAAGAAGAAAAATGTAGATATCTCCCAGTATGCATTTGCTTTCTATATATATCATTGGATAAAGAACTATCCTTCTTTCTTTCAATTAAAACATCTAAGAATAGAACTTAGTTATTATTTTCTACTTCCATAGAAAATTTGTTATTGTTGTGAAAAAAATTTAAGAAAATTAAAAAATTCATCAAGAGCATACTTTCTATGAGGCCAAATAATAAAAATATCATCAACATACCTCAGTCATACTGATGTTTTTTTAACTGCTGATATCAAAATGTTCTTTTCCAGGTTCTTCATAAAAATAGAAACCAATATTGGAGAAATTGGGGAACCCATAGCTAAACTTGATATTTGTTTATACATCTGCCCATTAAAAACAAAAAATGTATAAAAATTGAGAACACATGCTGAAGCTTGTTAATAGACTGTAGAAATTTCAAATGAAATTTCTCATTGTTTTCTACAGAGCTATACTTAAATTTTTTTTACAGTATTGATACTGCTTGACTGGTATTAAAATTTTACTTTCAGATTATAGAGCCATTTTAAAATCAAGGAGCACAATTTATAGGAACTGGTTTAAAAGGGTATATACAAAGATGTAAAGGTTGTGAACAGTGCTCTAAAACATTATTTTTTAAAGCAACCTCATCATCTGCAAACTCTAAATGACTTAAATAATCTCCATTTTTTTAATTTTTTTTCTCCCATTTAAATCCATAAAATATCTATTATAAAACTATGTTGAAAAATTGTGAAGATTTGGAATCACTGTTTTACATCATTATCAGTGTTAATCATTTTAGTATTACTATGTAATCCAGGAGTATACAACCTTTTCAATTGACAGGCCAATTTCAACTTTCTCTTTTTAAACAATTTTTTGTGATTTAAAAATAACATTATTTATTTATTTTTACTATTACATATTATAACATAAATATAAATGTCATAAAACAAATTATTTCTCATAATAAAGGCAAAAAATAATAATCTGATAAAAAATTTAATATGACATTTGTCTCTTCATATTTTTTGATAAAGAATTTACTTCCAATTTAATTTAGAGTTGCATATGCTTATTTAATCTTATAATAAATGTGATTTACAATGTTTAACTTAATGAAAATTTTCTTTTATAAAAAATTTTTTACTATTAAATATCCTCAATAAATAAAATATCAGCTTTATTGGCAAAGCCAAAGGTTACAATATGTATATACATCAGTGACAAAGCATGACTTTTTTAGGAATAGAAGCACATTTCTTTTTTATGTTTTTACTTCATTTGCCACAACAATTTTTATGTAATAGTGCCTAATATATATTACACAAAAATTGCATTAGAATGAGTTAGTGAAGTTCATTCTTTCATTATATATAAAACGAATTCAACTATTAGTGAAAAAAATTGTGTTAGAATGAGTTAATGAAGTTCATTCTTTCGTTATATATAAAACGAATTTAACTGTTAGTGAAAAAAATTGCATTAAAATGAGTTAGTGGAGTTTATTCTTTCATTATATATAAAACAAATTCAACTGTTAGTGAAAAAAATTGCATTAGAATGAGTTGGTGAAGTTTATTCTTTCATTATACATAAAGCAAATTCAACTGTTAGTGAAAAAAATTGTGTTAGAATGAGTTAATGAAGTTCATTCTTTCATTATATATAAAAGAATTCAACTGTTAGTGAAAAAAATTGCATTAGAATGAGTTAGTGAAGTTAATTCTTTCGTTATATATAAAAGAATTCAACTGTTAGTGAAAAAAATTGTGCTAGAATGAGTTAGTGAACTTCATTCTTTCATTATATATAAAATGAATTCAACTGTTAGTGAAAAAAATTGTGTTAGAATGAGTTAGTGAAGTTCATTCTTTCGTTATATATAAAACAAATTCAACTGTTAGTGAAAATATTGCATTAGAATGAGTTAGTGAAGTTCATTCTTTTGTTATATATAAAACAATTCAACTGTTAGTAAAAAAAAAAATTGAAAGTGAATTTTTTCAATTGAATTTTAATTAAAGCTGTTGAAAGTTTTAGTGAATTTTTCTATGGAAGCACTCATTCCATTCAATATATGGATGCTTCGTCCCTGATATATATATATATTGTGATGGATATTTGAGTTCTCTAAAACATAATAATCCAAATAACTTCAAAATTTTATTGGTTATTTAAATTTTGTACCTTGTAAAGCAAAATTTTCAATTCTAAGATGTTGTCTTGTATATTTATAGTTTTTCAGATTTTTGTATCAATTTTAAAAAATTCCTATTTCCTATTGAATTTTAAATGTACACATGCACACAAAGTTAACTTTTAAAATGATCTATACACTGATAAAATAGATAGAATTGTAAATATGATAATAAATTAGTTAAGATAAGATTATTAAAAAAATAATTATGTTAGTTTATATATGATGTTAAAATAATTTACAGTAATGACATAAAGTTTAAATTTCATATTTGAATGTGTGTGCATGAAAGTTTATGTTTTTCTGATCCATTTTACAATTAAAATGATACTATTTTAAAAGATTTATGCAAAGTTATTATTTTATTAAAATGCAATCTACTTTGAGAACAATAGTAAATGAACAAAGTAAAATGATTTATTTTAATATTTGTAACTTAATTATTTATTTTGATATTATAATCTCTATATTTAATTTTATTGAAATAGATATTTTATTTAAATATGGTTTTAAAATACTGTTTTGTATTTTTAAAATAATTTTTATTATGATGAACACTATATTTGTTTTCAATGACTTTATTATCATCTGTCAATATATTTGTGTCCATGAAAACTACAAATTTTTGCAAAAAAATATAAAAGAGTTAAGAAATTTGAGTGAAGATAATGATGCAATTAGTCACATGGTAAAAACCTTATAAATAGACATGCACAAGGGAAATCTTTCTCTTTTGTTGATATTCAGTTGCTGGATAAAGTGTACTGGGTCAATATTTAAATTTGGCCATATTGTTTCATTGTTTGAACATGAAGTAGTAGACTTTTATAAATCATTTGTCTCTTTTGGGCAAATGCATTTCAAGATTGTCCAGAATAATTAACAAAACATCATACCAAGTTAAAAATGCATGGAGAAATGGATTTCAAATGTTTTTATTGAAATTGAAATGTAACTAATTTATTCAAGGGATTTTAATATTTGAGTTATTCATCTAGATAAAATTATTTTAAAAAAGCTGACAAAGATTTATTGTTTAAATTCCTGTATACTGGATATTTCATTTTGACAAAGTTTTTTTAAATTAATGAAACTTTTTTAAAAATATTTTTCTAAAGAAAAATGTCAATATTTGTAAGATTTACTTCAATATATAGGGTTGTCTACCAAAAATACAATTAGAAATGGAGAAAGACAACTTATTTTGACTCTACTTATTATTTAAATCACTAAACTAATGCATTTATTCAAAGAGGATAAAATTTTGTCATCATTTTTATTACTTGAAAGAATAAAATTTTACATTGTCATTTAGAATTTCCACCATAGAAGCACTGAAGGATATAAATCAATTTTATATCATTTTAAAATCTATATTTAAATAAAATTTCTAAAAAGTGTCTTTTTGAAATGCAAAGACTTCGAAAAAACTTTAGGTAATAGAATATTTTTTATGTATTATTGTTTATTTCCCTTGTTCTCCATAAAATAAAAGTTCTCATAATAGGAAAACAGAATCAATTAGGGACATACAGCTAATATTATTTAAATTATATATTTATATTTTTAAAATTTATGATATATGCAAGTGTGTAAACTTGTGCTGGAGAGAGGCTGTTAGTAAAATTGATTATTATGATTAATTGTTAAAAATGTATTTGTTATATAGGTTTTTTGTTTTATTGATCTTAAAATTCCAGTCTCTATACTATGTTAAAAGATTATCACATATTTTTAATCACACAATATAAAAAGCATTAGTAGCTATAGGCAAGATAGAAGTTTTTTATGAAGAATGTTTTGTAGAATTATTATATGATTTCCATGGTGATGAGTTTTACATATAATATGCTATTGTTGTTTAATAGAGAGAAACTTCTAGCAACTTGCACTATAATTTTACTCGTATTTTAACATGGATAGTCATATTCTGTAACATCACAGGTATCTATCTTAAGTATACTTTAGTGGTCATAAGTTCTTGTACTATTGTATAATCATACAGTAGAGGACATCTGATAATTTGTATTTTAACCTGACAGGTAATTTATAGTGCCATGTGTATTTATATGGTGTGAGTATACAAGGTAAATACTTTATTATCTTTGTAAACAAATGAATAAAGTTTATATAAAGAGATATATATTTTGAGAGATTGATGACATGATAATCAATAAAGATCATATAAAACATGTTTTTTTCATTAGTTATTTAATATTTAGTTAATACTGAGTTTATTTACTACTTACATAACCTTTTTCATTGAATTTCTTGCCCAACAACATGTAGACATATATGGATACATTTTTTTAACATTGTATAAATGTAGATAAAGCTCTTATATTTAAAAAGTATTTGAAATCATTTAGAATATAAAATTTGATGAGAACTTAATTTATTTTTGTTATACTGTACTTCTATTTTATAAATAAATTAATTTTATATTTATTAAATTGTTTTGACTTTCATCTTTTATATTTTTGCACTCATCATCTAATTGGTGATTTATGGTTGCATGTGTTATTTAAAAGTGCATTGATTTTTAGAAACAATATTAGTGATATCAGCTGCTAATACTAGCATGTATAATTTAAATATTAATGTTTTGGTACTACAAGATATGGTTTAGATTCAATAAAATATTTTCTTTGTGATTCAGCCATATCGAGTATAAAGTTTATAATTAAATAATAAATTTTTAAGTCTTATTTATTATACTTAATTATTTTAAAAGCTCTGAGATAATTTTGAGTCTGATTTATTTATATTTGAAAACTTACAGTGAATCTGCTAACCATATAAATAATATTAGGTCTGTTTATTGTCATTTCCATATTATACAGTTACATGCATTTATTATTATAATCCTTAGATATTATTTATTAATATATACCTATCTTATTGTCAGGTATTTAAAGTAGAGATAACACATTTTGTTTACATTAAGGGAGTGATTTGTTTATTATTGGTTATACTAAGATTTTTGATAGTTACAATATTTATATAAAACACTGTCAAATGTATACTTAAATATTCATAATACTTATTTATCCATTAGATATTAATCACAAATTATCTTCTCTGAAATATGAATCACACACTTTTAAAAACAAGTTCTCTATGCATTTTTAGGAAGAGATTAACTTAAATAAATGGGAGGTTTGAGCAAACTATTTTTAAGAATTGCAGTAGATAAATTTATTACAAAATTATGAAAAATGAATGCAAAAATGACTGAAAGTTCCTTTTTTACAACCATAATTTTAGAAGTTATCAACCAACAAGAAAAATTCTTAAACAAAAAAAGTATCTAATTCTTCTATTTATATTTAATATTTGCATTATGAACAGCAATTGAGCTATTATTTTATTTAAAAATTGTCAATTGTAAGCATGAATAATTAATGGACATCAGATGGTAAGGCTTCCCAAACCCAAGACTCTAAATTTTGAATGTTAATCTTCATCAATAAGAAATATTATATTGCACAAACATATCTAGTAATTATTTTTAAAGTCTATTCACCTAACTAATGATTAAAAAATCTATTTTAGGCTAACTTTCTTATCAAACCATAAGGTTAACATATAACTGATATCATTAAAATATACATTTAGCTTTCTAACAGATTTATATATCTATATAGCTGGAATATGTAGGGGCAATATTGACATTTACCAGTTATATAGCCATCTAAAATGTTTAGAAATAAATACTTAACAAGAGTTTATTAACTCTATACATATATAACTAAAATATGTGTCTTCAATATAACAACTAGTTGTTTAAATTTCAAATACAAAGGCAATTACAAATTAGAAAATCTTCTTGCATTCTCTAATTTATCATATCTTTCTGTATGTTTTGTCCCTAGTGTGCACTAAAATTGCTCCACTACTAGTATACAAACACAGCTAATTCAGCAGTTTTTAATGCTTTGCACAATTAATTTTAATTTGCATAATTTTCCTGATCTACTTAATTAATTTCAATACGCTATAACGATCGAAATGAAAGTGAAGATCGAATCTAACCGCAAAAACAATATCTGCAACTACCAGGGCGCCATCTAGGCATTTGAGCCTAGAAAAATTTATAAAGTAGGCAGATACACGCTGTTAAGATTCCACTTTATTTAAATATTCCGATCGTTAGCCCAAGTCACTAGCTCAGCGGAGACGCAGAGATAAAAATCTATAAATTTTATATCTTAAATATAAAAGAATAAAAGCCACTGCCAGAAATTAACACATAAAAATATTTATTTACGCACATATAAAATAACATTTAAATTTTGAGGAATAAGTTTAACATTTTAGATTTTTATATTAACTTTTAATTTTACATTTAACTAAGTTTCAATGAGTTTAATATTTTATTTAGATAGTCAAGTATGAATAGACTACATAGATCTGCATTTGAAAAGAAAATATTCTTCCCTGATTTAACCTTAGGCAACAAATTTCGCAACCAAACTGGCGCCAATCCATCTGATACATTCATGTATTCAATGTAACATGATACGACAACACAAAATACTATACTGTCAGGAAACGTACATCTGAACAATAAGTAGAAATAGAGAAGACATTGACTCTCCACCAACAGGAATGTGACATCTGTTGGCAAGTAGAACAATAAACAAAAAACTCCATAGGAATGGACTGCGGTCTTCTGCCGACTTACAAACCCATCCATAGGCAAACAGAGGGTGTGTGGCGTATATCTATAATCCTGCCCGTAGCGGACCTCATACTACATCTACTAATTACACAAATATATCCAATCCATTGAACCAATTCAACTACGAAATGAATAACCTAAGATTACCCTCCCTTAATATAACTTTACAAAACTATATAGCCATTCACGCCCGACTTAAATTTAACATTTAAATACGTTCGCACAAATGCATTTTATAAAATTTGTTTTAAAATGTTGAGTACAGATCAGCTGCACAGATTCCACGGTCAAAAACATTCCAAATTAAACACAACCGATCAAAATACAAAGTCATCGATAAACGTCACTTGCATAGGGAATATACAAATCCCATTAGCATTCATCATAAGATGCTTGCAGTGATATCGTTGACATATATTCTAATCGAATGTGAAAACCACAACATTATCAACCGCTAACGAATCTATGCAACGTCTATACCCAACCTAAATTTCATCATTTAAAATTTAAACAATAAACAATTTATACAATAAGAAAGAAAAAAAATGGAAATGATTTTTATCAATCGGAAAACATATAAAATTAAACATTATTAATTTGATTTAAAAACTTACAAAAGTCAGATAAGAGTCCGTTTTAACATTTAAGTTGGCTTGTTTATTAATTTGTAAAACTTGACGAAAGTTCTTAATTGATTTCAATAATTGTTCATTTCATATAGCTTATGGTAGAAGAGTCCATGTTCCCGTTGGCAATTCCCACGGAGACTTTCCTGGAAGACCGGTCTGATATTTTGGAGGTAGCATTAGCTGGTTCTGTTCTGGTATCACAGTCTTTGCATTTTTAAAATAAATGAGTGAGGACGGCAAGTGCGTCTTGTCGCTCGACTCACCAAAATCAAGTTGGAAAACTGACTGGAACTCAATATTTTTTCTTTTTATAGTCCTCCTATGGATTCCATGAACAAAAACGTCACTGTTCTGTTTTTTCGTTATGGTCCGGGCCTTTATTTGCTTCCACTGGTCAAGCTAAAATCTCTTTCTTCTCTTATCTAACTTTTCATCTGACTTTTTAATTACACAGCTTTTAGATAATTAATAAACAATCATTTCCATTTACAGATTACAGGAATTAATTAATACCTGTTTTTATTTTAACTTACGTTATTTTTTTATTAAAATATTTTTATATTTCAATCTTGTATTTTTTTATTAAAAAAAATACGTTCAAATACTTTTTTTTTTTTTTTGTTTATGAAAAAAATATTTTTAAAGTTTAGCATCTGTGCGAATATATATATATATATGTTTAACAAACATTTTAATTTTAGCGTTTAGTTTTTTCCTTTTATTTGCGAACTTTTAAGTTTTTATTTTAAATTAATGTAACGACATATTTATATATCGTTACATATCAGTAAACTTCCTCAAAAAACAAAAAACATTAAAAAAAAAAAAAAAAGACTTTACTTAGTGTTAGTAATTACATTACACAAATTGAATATATATGAAAATTTCAAAAAGACAAATTTTTTTTTTTACAAGACAAAACAGTAATTACACACAAATATAATGATTAAAAAAAAATTGACTGTTGATTCCCCATTACCAGCTAAATTTCTGCCCCCTCCCTTCCAAGTTTCATTTCTCCTACCTTTAACTATTACTTAGGCAAGTTGAACGATTAGATTTTAATTTAACAAGACTTTTTTTTTTTTTTTAAAAAAAAATGATTTAGATTTATTATTACGTTTTATTTATTAGTTTTTATTCCTCGAATTTATCTTTACATATGCGCAATTTTTCTTACTGGCAGTACCTTTAAGACCAAAAATTCAAACTGTAACTCCACGTCAATACAACAAATATATTTATACTAATTTCAAAAAATATTACGAGCATGATTCACTTTTTCAAAAGTATTAGTGGTTTATTAAACATCTGGCTATAACTTTATGTTAGTACAAAAATGTACTTATTTCAGAAAAAACAACAAATGTTATTTGCATGATTCACTTTTAAAATTCTCAGGGCACTCGTGATTTATTAAAGATAGAAAATTTCATCATCAATTCCCCTTCTCAGAGTCAATCTCTGAGGTAAGGCCACACTTGGGACGCCAATTATAACGATCGAAATGAAAGTGAAGATCGAATCTAACCGCAAAAACAATATCTGCAACTACCAGGGCGCCATCTAGGCATTTGAGCCTAGAAAAATTTATAAAGTAGGCAGATACGCGCTGTTAAGATTCCACTTTATTTAAATATTCCAATCGTTAGCCCAAGTCACTAGCTCAGCGGAGACGCAGAGATAAAAATCTATAAATTTTATATCTTAAATATAAAAGAATAAAAGCCACTGCCAGAAATTAACACATAAAAATATTTATTTACGCACATATAAAATCATTCTAAATTCGAGGAATAGGTTTAACATTTTTAGATTTTTATATTACTCTTTAATTGTACATTTACATAAATTTCACTGAGTTTAATATTTTATTTAGATGGTCAAGTATGAATAGACTACATAGATTTGCATTTGAAAATAAACATTCTATCCCTATTTAACCTTAGGCTAAAATTCGCAGTCAAACTGGCATCAATCCATCTGATACATTTATGTATTCAATGTAGCATGAAAATACAACAGCACAAATATACTATACTGTCAGGCATAGACATCTGAACAGTATAGTTAGAGAAAACATTGACTCTTGTCCAATACAGGAATATGACGTCTGTATAGCAAGAAGAACAATAAAATAAAAACTCCATAGGAAGGGACCGCGATCCTTTTTGCCGACTTACAATCCCATCCATAGGCAAAGGGTTGGTGCGGTGTATTCAGCGATTCTGCACGTAGCGAAACTTATACTACATCTACTAATTACACAAATATATCCAATCCATTGACCCAATTCAACAATGACACAAATAACCTAAGATTACCCTCCCCTAATATAACTTTACAAATCTATATAGCCATTCACGCCCGACTTAAATTTAACATTTAAATACGTTCGCACAGATTTGTTTAAAAATGTTGGGTATAGATCGGCTGCACAGATTCCACGGTCAAAACATTCCAAATTAAACACAACCGATCAAAATACAAAGTCAATCGATAACGTCAATTGCAACAGGGAATACACAAGGCCCCATGGCATTCATCGTAAGATGCCCGCATTAACATCGTTGACCTATATATTCCAATCGACTGTGAAAACCACAACATAATCAACCGCTAACGAATCTATGCAACGTCTATACCCAACTTAAATGTAATGCATTTAATAATTTCTACAATAAATATTACTACAAATAAAAATAATTAAAATGGAAATGATTTTTAGCAAAACTTAACTATATAAATTTAAACAATCAATTATTAATTTGAAAATCAAATAAGAGTTCATTTTAAAATTTAAATTAGCTGAATCTTTAAAAAAAAAATCAATGACGAAAGTTCTTAATTACTTTTTTTTGGTTGTTGTTAATTTGTAAAGTTCATAGCTCACGGTAGAAGAGTCCAGGTTTCTGCCTTTAATTCCCGCGACGCCTCCATTGGAAGATAATGTTCCGGAGATGGCAATAGCTGGCTCAAGGTATCACAGTCTTTTCATTTTTCCTTTTTAAACAGAGAGTGTGGTATGCGCGTCCTACCACCTCTCAAACGCACAATGCTGGAACTGTCCGAAAAAACTGTATTTCCCTTTTTATAGTAAATCTCCAGATTGAATGAACAAAGACGTCACTAATCCAAATTTTCGTTCGGGTCCAGGCTGAGGCTTGGTGCTTCCATTGGTCAAGCTAAAATCTCTTTATTCTCTTATCTAATTTACTCTCTGTCTTTTTAATTACACAGCTTTTAGATAATTAATAAACAATCATTTCCATTTACAGATTACAGGAATTAATTAATACCTGTTTTTATTTTAACTTACGTTATTTTTTTATTAAAATATTTTTATATTTCAATCTTGTATTTTTTTATTAAAAAAAATACGTTCAAATACTTTTTTTTTTGTTTATGAAAAAAATATTTTTAAAGTTTAGCATCTGTGCGAATATATATATATGTTTAACAAACATTTTAATTTTAGCGTTTAGTTTTTTCCTTTTATTTGCGAACTTTTAAGTTTTTATTTTAAATTAATGTAACGACATATTTATATATCGTTACAACGCATAATTAAATTATTAGCATATAATCAGCATATGTGCATTACTAATTTTCTAGAGTTTAATACACAAAGATTTTGTTTACACTATATATATATATATATTGAAATGAATAATGTCTATTCAGCTCATTGTCAACCATGTGGTCTTCCACATAACAGTAAGCTGATTTTCTTTGGTTATGAGGAAGCTAATAAATAGAGAATTATATAAAATAGAACAAATAGTTTAAAATAAAGTATTAAATATAATAATAATGTAGAAAGTATGTTAAAAAATTTTAAATTTAAGATAATACTCTATAAATTTTACAAGTGCAGTGCTTAAATAGTAACTAAATAGAAGGTAAAGAAATCACATCTTTTAACTATACAGAAGGTAAACAAATTCCACACCAGCACCATTTTAATCAAGGTGATCAAACTATAAGTATATCTTTGCTTCAGCCACAAGATAAAGTCTTTAAAGTAATAAGAGTGAAGTCTTATTTCCAACACACATGATAATTTATGAGCTGATCTTAAGTGTCTAGAAGTGAGAGTATGAATATATAAAACATTGACTTTAAATCCATTTCTTAATTTAATATTTCATAAGTGCTAATAAGAATATTAAATTAAGAAATGGATTTAAAGTGAATGTTTTATATATTTATGCTCTCATTTTTAGTCACTTAAGATCCGCTTAAAAATTACTATGTGTATTCAAGACAGTTACTCTTATTTCCTTAAAGACTTTATCTTGTAGCTGGAACAAAGGTATCCTCTGTATAATTAAAATTTAAGATAACCAAATTATATAAACTATGCTAAAACTTCTTTTCAAAAATTAAAAGAATGTTATGGACTATATGGCAACACAACTCAGTTAAGGTATACTATTGTTAAAAAAAAATAGATTTTAAGTAATTAAATTAAAAATAAATTAATAATTAAGCTTGTTTTGATATATGAGATTCAAGGAAGGGGGAAATTTATGCAAAGTAATGTATTTTGCAAATTCAATCAATTAAATAATGATGATATTTTTAAAATTCACATAATTAAAATAAACTGAGGAGTTAAAGATGTTGAAAATAAAATATTATTAATGTTGTTAAAAACAAGAGGTCAAACCTATATATAGTCAATTTTCTTGAAATTAGTAAGTCTGGATTCTTGTTTTATAAATTTCCTTTGAACCATCATTAGATGACAAAATAGAGAAGAGAAAAAGCCACCAGTTGCTTGAAAGTCTTTCCTTACTCTCTTTGGAATGCAACAGATATTTTTGAAGGGATCTATAGTCAAAATGAACAAATATAATCTAAACCTCAAATTGTAGAAACAGGAGTTTCATAAAGTACATTATAACAAACTGTAAGGAAAGAAGCAGGATTATAAATGGAATCAATGGAAACTATTGTGGGAGAAAATATTAGTTCATAAAAAATTTTCACAATGAATGGTAGAAAATTTCATCTATAGAATGTTTGTTGCAAGTTAAAAAAAACTGTTTAGACTATTATCAATGTGTATTAATTATTTTAAATTTTATTTTAAAACATGTTACTGTATATTTAATTTTAATAAACTATATTATGTATAGACTGTTTATATAATATAATTTAATTAATTGATTAAAGAAAGAAGAAAATGATTAAGAAATAGTTAGCATTTGTTGCTAAGCATCTATAAATACTTGAACTGTATTTGAAAACAGCTAAAAAAAATCACATTTGGAAAAAAAAATTAGCTTTATCTTGTCTTTATTATATATATATGATTTGTTAAAATTTTACCTTTTTTAAAAAAAAAAAAGAGTATTGGTTAATGTAAAATTGTCAGCAAATATATAAGTAGTATGTAATTAGGTTATAATATTCATTTTAAATACATAAAGTGTCCATGTTTGTAAAATATGTAAAGCAAAGTCCAAGTTAAACAGTGAATGTAGTATAATTATTAGATTTAAGATAAAGATTCATTTTGAAATTTGATTGAATTCATTTGTACATAAATTAGCCCTCTTTTGTTGATTACTGTGAGTTAGATTTTATGTAAAGTTGTTAGATCACTATTGAATCGTTAATATATACTATATCTATATGGTGGATTTATTCATGTTTTTGTTCTGTACATTTGGGATCCATAGGGCCATCTTAGTTAATTTAAATAGTATTATTATTGAATTAGAGATCAGATTTAAAAGGCCATCCCTGTAATTATATTGACTTTTATTAAATCAGGATTCAGATCTAAAGTGGCCATTCTCTAGAATTATCATTATAAGGAACATATATTGATTAAATTAATCACATATTATATATATATGTGTGTAACTATGCAATGGAGCTAAATGATATGAATAAATATATTTGTCAGAGTTAGCCATATATAGGATTATATCCAGATTGTATTAAAAGCCAGGGATTTAGTCCATGGTAAGTGTGTTTGATCATATAACCATGGTTTATTATAATATGTAATTGAAAGGCTAATGTTTAAAATTAATCAAAATAAATATTGGACACTTTACAAATAATTACTATTGTTTTCCACTATGCATGTGAAGTAAAAGTTAAAAGATAGAAATTGCTTATTAAAGCAATTTTTGCAGTAAACTGTAATGCAAGCATGTATAGATAAATAACATTATATCTTGTCTGACAATTTTGATACTTTATAAATAAATTATTGTTTTGGTTATTTGTTTAAATCGTGTATTAAAATTCTTTATATGCAAAATTATAGGATCAGCATATTTATTCCATGTATAACATTCTTCATATACTATTATGGCCATTTTATCAGAAGTATATTTATATATTTTTGGATACTCAGGATGAGGGCTTACTGAAGTAGCTCTCTTATAGCTATTGTAAATACTCATTTCCCTGAATTGAATGAGTGGATCATTCACCAGACAATAATTTTTTTCTTCATATATTATAATTAAACAGAAGTAAACAAAACTGAAGTTGTGGACTGAAAATAGCATTCAAGTACTTATCTGGCTTAAAGAGGATCCAGCAGGTGATGTAGTTTTGTTGGTGGTGAATCCAGTCATAAATATATTGATAATAGTTTTATTGCATATTAAAGAAAATTTACAGATCAAGAAAAATTCAAAATGAAAATGAAATGAATGAAGAAGATCAAGACATGAGTGCAGAATAAAGTTTAGAAACAAGCTATGAAGAAAATGATCCAGATAAGGATATATATAAACAAATGGAGCAAAAACATACTAATAAAGAGATAAAAATTCCAAGAAAAATTTTACATCATCAATATAATTAGACATGAGCAGATGATTAGTACATTTTAAAGATGGAAAAGCAGATAAAACATCTCAATCAAGAGTTGGAAAGAATTAAAGATAGTCAAAAGCAAATGTATCAAAAGATAGAAGATTCATATAAATGTATGGCTCAAAAGATAGAGGAATGGTCAATCCAACATAAATATGGAAAGAGATAAAAAATGAGCAAATACAGCTTAAAGAAAAAAACAATGGATGGCAATGAACAAGCTCAATTAAACCTAAAGTAGGAAAAAAACTAAAACTTTTGTAAAAAATAGAAATGGAATGTGATAGGTTCAATCAAAAAACCAAATCATAGAAGATAAACTTGTTACATTAAAACAAGATAAGATGTTGAGCTAAAAAGCCAATGGAAGAAATAAAAATGGAGCAAGAAAAGATTAAAATAAAGAAACAAATGTTAGAAGACATATCTGCATTTAGAACAAAAAGAAGTTGATGAAACAAAAATACATGTTGAAGTTGTAATTAAATTGAAACAAATAAAAATAAAAGTACCAAATGGTCAAAGATAAACCCAATACATTAAACAAAATGGAGATGATGAATTAAATGTATTAGGAGAAATAAAAATGGATCAAGAACAAGTTCAAATAAAAGACCAAATGGCAAGTGATGAATCTCATAGCAGATGGGAAACTGTGAACTAAAACTATTAAAAGAGATAAAAAATGAGCAAGAACAGATAAAAATTAAAGACCAAATAATTGAAGATAAACATGATGCATTAAAACAAGAGGAGGAAGATGAATAAAAACTATATAAAGAAGTTCAACAAAACAGTTTCAAATAAAAGAACAAATTACAAAAGATAAATCTGGTGAAATAGAAAGTGAGAAAGAACAAGTAAAACCAAAAATTCATTTTATAAGAAAATAAGCTTGAAGGCTTAGAATAAAAATCAGATGAATCAAAACAATGAGATGAAAAAAGAGTAAAATGGGCAAAAATAAAGGAATCAAAAGCTAGTGTATGCCCAAAAGCAATTAATGTTACAGTTAACACAAAAGTCAAAGGTCTTGTCATCCAAGCTGAACAATGCATTGGATAAAGAAACCCAACACTTGAATTAAACATCATATTTGCACATAATAAATTTTTTTACTTATATATCTGGTATGTATATTGATGTGCACAATTTAGAGAAAGTTGGTCAGGTAAATACCACTGAACACCAATTTAATTTAGTAATGCAAAGAAAAGAGAGACAATACAATACTCTTACACAAAAGGTAGACTTTTCTAGAATTACTACAAAAGAAAGAACTTCCAGATGAAGATCAATCTCAATTTAGGATAAAATAACATTATGTGAATGTTCCAAAAAACTTGTTAAAAGGCTCACAAAATGCCACATGAACAAGAGAAAAGTTATTACAAGTACTATCATATTTTTTGGTATTTTTTGTTTAAAAGTTTGAGAATTTGAAAATAAATAATGTCTTATTTATTTTGTTCATCAATCATGTGGTCTTCTACAACAGGTTTTCTGTTGTTGTGAGAATGTTAATAAATATAACATTCAAAAGTTTTAAAGAAAATTATATAAAATAGAATAGTTTCAAATAAATTCTTAAATATAATGATAATAGGTCATGTTTAAATGTCAAAATAAATTATTAAATGTCATATTTTAATATAATAATAAATAATGTAATAAGTTTGTTTCAAATGTTAAATTTATGATAAACAAATTACATAAACTGTGTTAAAACTTTCTCTCATCAAAGATTAAAAGAATGTATTGCAAAATAGCTTAGTTAAATTATACTAATGTTAAAAAAAGTAATTTTTAAATAATTTAATTAAAAATAAGTTAATAAAAAAGATTAAGCCTGTTTTGAGATATGAGATTTGAAAACAAGGGAAAAATCAAGAAAGTTAATAATTACAGTGTTTTGAAAATTCAATTCATTAAATAATGATAGTGGTTTTAAAATTCATGTAATTAAAATAAAATAAGATTATATTGGCATCAAAAATTATAGTTTAATAAAGGCTTTAAAAACAAGATCAAAGATATTAAAAACAAAAAGTCAAAACCTATATATAGTTAATTTTCTTGAAATTAGTAAGTTCAGATTCTTATTTTAATCAAGCTACATTGAATCATCATTAGGATGACCAAATAGCGAAAAGAAAAAATTGCCAGCTGCCCAAAAGTCTAACTTGGATCACAGTGGAAACTGAGTAGGCATATTTAGAGGGATCTATAAACAAAATGAATAAACAATGCATAGACCTCAAATTGCAAAGACAGAAGTTTCATAAGGTATATTATAGCAACTTGTAAGGAAAGAAATAGGATTATAAATGAAAACTATTAATGGAAACCATAATGGAAGACATATTAGTCCACAAAAAATGTCTTCACAATGAACTGTAGAGAATTCCAGTCATAGAATATTTGTTGCATAAGTTAAAAAAAACTGTTTAGACTATTATCACATATTAATCATTTTAAGTTTTATTTTAAGACTTCTTAGAAAATATTTAATTTTAACAAATTATTTTTATTATATATAGAGTGTTTATATAACATTATTTAATTGATTGATTAAAGAAAGAAGTAAATGGTTTTAAAAAGTTATTATTTGTTGCTGAGCATTTACAAATACTTGAATTGTGTTTTGTAGCAGTTGGAAAAAAAAATGTATTTCAAAAAAAAATTTACTTCATTTTGTCTTTATTATACAAATGATAAGATTTGTTAATTTTTTTTTTAAACAAAGTTTTCTTTAATGTGAAATTATTAAGAAAATATATAAAATTCTATATAATTAGGCTATAATAGTCACTTTAAATGCACATGTCCATGCTTTTAAAATATGTAAAACAAAATATCCAAGTTAAACAATGAGTATAGGATAATTATTAAAGTTTTAAGCTAAAGATTTATTATGAGATTCAATCAAGTTCATTTGTATATAAATTAACCTCCCTTTTATTACTGTCAGTTAAATTTTATATGGAGAACTTATAATATATCACTGTTGAATGGGTAATATATACTCTTTTACTTCAAATATAAGATGCTTTTTTTTTTCGAATTTTCAACCTATAAAAAAGAGGTGCATCTTAAATTCAAAATGAAAATTTTTAACAACTTATTTCTGTGGATCTTTGCTTTACACTATATATATATATACACATACTCATTACCTATATAGAATAGTGTGCTCATTTTTTTTAATCAATATATTTTGGATTAATTTTGTAAATGCTTTAACTGTCATACAAACCACTACTTTTAATATTATTTTGTGAATTTTATTATTTTATCGAGAAAACTCTACTGAATAACCTTTAGATTGTTTTACAAGTAACAAATCAATATAACAATGAGATAAGAGCTGTCTTCCATGGTACTGATTGTTTGTTTGTTCTTTTCTATGCAAGAGAGTGCTTGTCAAAATTTTGACAGTTCCAATAGCTTCCTTTTGATTTTTAAAATGAAAACATATGTTTAAAAAAATTTTAATGTTATTTTGATGATTTTGACAATTCTGATATTTTTGTTTTGATTTTTAAAGTGAAAACATGTTTTAAAATCTTTTTTACACATCTATTTTTTTTTTCAGAAAATATTTCTAAAAATATAAATTGTTTTAGAAGAATGATTCAGATTTTAATAGGAAATTGTACTTTTACACAAAAGCAAATTGATAAAGAAATTGTAGCATTTGACTGCAGTTTAAATGGCCTGAAGGTGCTGTACCTTGATGGACTAGTGAAGATCCAGAGTTCAAGTTCTGAAAGTGAAAATGTAGAAAGTGAAAGCACCATATATCTGAAGATTTGCAATAAATTAGATGAATTTATTGTATTTATATTAGTTTCATATTTAAATACTTAATTTTAAGGAATAATACTCCTTTATGTTGTTTATCTTATAATCAATAAAATATAATATAAATCTTTATTATATTATAATAACATCTTATAAATACATCAACATAATAATTATATATATAAAAGCCTTTTTTGGTAATTTTAAATTTTTTACCCTTTTCAATACCAACATGTATATTACGTACATAGTGACATCTACCAACATTTTTTATCATTCATTATTTCTATCAATTTATTCATATTTCCCTTTATATTACTTTCCATTCTTTATCCATTACCCAATCATTTGTTAAATCAATTGACTTTTTGTAAATGTTCATACATGTATTTATATTATATTTTATATAATTGGTTTCATATATTTTCCTTCTATTTATTTCTTTTATATAATTTAAAGGTCTTATATTTTTAATACAATCTATTTTATATCCAAATTTTAAATAATGAACATATAATGCAGATCTATCACCCCTTCTTTCAATAGCACTATTATGTTCTTTTGCCCTTTGTTCTAATTGTTTAGATGTTTGTCCATAATAAACTATTTTACATACCCCACATGTAATTTTATATACTGTTCCCTTTTATATATTTTATATCATCTTTAATTTTATAATTTCCTATTAATATATCTAAATTTTTACTATTAGACCATCCTATTTTTATATTTTTATCCATATAATTTTTATTTTTAATTAATATATCATTAATTTTACATATATATGCAATTTTATCCATTTTATATTATTTAATATTTTATTCCCTTTAATGTTATTTTTATTGTCATATAATATATTCCTAATATTTCTAGGATTATATCCATATCTAGAATATAATTTAATAAATTGTTCTTTTTTTAAAAAAAATTAAAAATGATAGGTATAATACAGATAAAAAAAAACTACTCAAGTACAAAAAAACAACAATTTATTAAATTATATTCTAGACATGGATATAATCCTAGAAATATTAGGAATATATTATATGACAATGAAAATAATATTAGAGGGAATAAAATATTAAATAATATAAAATGGATAAAAATAGCATATATACCTAAAATTTATATATTAACTAAAAATAAAAATTATGTAGATAAAAATATAAAAATAGGATGGTCTAATAGTAAAAATTTAGATATATTAATAGGAAATTATAAAATTAAAGATGATATGAAATATATAAAGGGAACAGTATAAAAAATTACTTGCGGGGTATGTAAAATGGTTTATTATGAACAAACATCTAAACAATTAAAACAAAGGGCAAAAGAACATAATAGTGCTATTGAAAGGAGAGATGATAGATCTGCATTATATGTTCATTATTTAAAATTTGGACATAAAATAGATTGTATTAAAAACATAAGACCTTTAAATTATATAAAGGAATTAAATAGAAGGAAAATATATGAAACAAATTATATAAATTATAATAATTATAAATATGCAACTTTTTTCACATGCGTTAGTGAAGCTATAATTATACTTAAAATAATGTGTAATAGTTCTGCTTAGCACTTTCGAAATTTAATGTTCGAATCTCATTCTCATGGCTTTGTGAATTAATACTGTTGTTATTTATTGTATACATATGCAAATGAGTTTGAATATTTAATTAGTCCATTATTTAGAGAGAGTGCAAAGCATGCCTCTCTTCTATTAATGGAACTGGGATCATTTGCAATGTAAAAAGCTTCTTTAACTTTTCTTTTGGCATCACTCTTCTCTGTACAAACTATTTGGGCAGAACTAGGTTCAAATACATGGCCTGTAGCTGCTTGGTGGTCCCAGAATACTGATGTTCCTTCATTTTTATTTTTAACCCTGTTGTATACATACCTGTGTTGGTAAATTCTTGTATTAAGGTTAGCCCGAGTCTCACCATAGTAAGATGCCTGGCAGCCTAATTGAGGGCATGCCATTTTATAGACCACATGAGGGGCTTGATCTTTTCTATTGTATCTTTGGAATTATTTATTAGTCGGTTAGTTACTACGGTGAGACTCGGGCTAACCTTAATACAAGAATTTACCAACACAAGTATGTATACAACAGGGTTAAAAATAAAAATGAAGGAACATCAGTATTCTGGGACCACCAAGCAGCTACAGGCCATGTATTTGAACCTAGTTCTGCCCAAATAGTTTGTACAGAGAAGAGTGATGCCAAAAGAAAAGTTAAAGAAGCTTTTTACATTGCAAATGATCCCAGTGCCATTAATAGAAGAGAGGCATGCTTTGCTCTCTCTAAACAATGGACTAATTAAATATTCAAACTCATTTGCATATGTGTACAATAAATAACAACAGTATTAATTCACAAAGCTATGAGTAAGAGATTCGAACATTAAATCTCTAAAGCGCTAAGCAGACTTATTACACATTATTTTAAGTTTAATTATAGCTTCACTAACGCATGCAAAAAAGTCGCATATTTATAATTACAATTTTCACTAGTGAAGAGAAAAACAATTTATTACATAAAATATAATATAAATACATGTATGAACATTTATAAAAAGTCAATTGATTTAATGAATGATTGGGTAATGAATAAAGAATGGAAAATAATATAAAGGGAAATATAAATAAATTGATAGAAATAATGAATTATAGGAAATGTTGGTAGATGTCGCTATGTACATAATATACTTGTTGGTATTAGTAGGAGTATTATATCGAAAAGGGTAAAAAATTTAGAATTACCGAAAAAGGCTTTTATATATATAATTATTATGTTGATGTATTTATAACTTGTTATTATAATATAATAAAGATTTATATTATATTTTATTGATATTTAAATACATATATTCATCTTAAATTTGGGGATTAATTGTTTTTACAATTTTCAGACTTAAAATCCTACTGCATCTTAAGTTTGAAGAGTTTTATATTTGAAATAACATGGTACTATATCTATATGATAAATTTAGTCATGGTTTTCTTCTATAAATATGGTGTCAGATTCAAAATAACACCTTAGCAAGATTAATTTCTGGAATATTGAGTTATTATTAAACTGGGATTCAAATCACAACTCCCTAGAATTATCCTTATAAGAAACATATATTCATCAAAATAATTCTGGATTAAATATGTGTGTGACTATGCTACGAAACTAATGATATGAATAAATTACTATATTTTTGATGATCAGTCATAAGTAGGATTATATTCAGATTGTATTAAAGGCTAGGGATTTTCTCTATGGCAAGTATGCTTGGTCATGTAACCAAGATAGTATTATAATATATAATTGCAAGATTGATATTTAAAATTAATCAAAATAAAGCTTGAATAGTTTACAAATAACTACTACTGTTTTGCACGATGTGTATAAAGCAATTGTTACAAATTCTTAGGATATAGTCTGTAACGTAAGTATATTTAAATAAAGAACATTGTATCTTCTCTGACAATTATAAATCTTTATAAATAAATTATTGTTTTGGTTATTTGTGTGCCAACTTCTTCATATGCAATATTGTCTGGTCTGTATATTTACTTCATGTCCATTTAATTGGGAGAGGTATTGCATATAGTGGCTATGAAGTGGTCATCACCATTGCATATTAAAGAAAATATTGTTAAAACTTATTTAAAATATATAAATAATGAATATGGGTTATATATATATCCTGTTATTTAATGAATGTCAGGTAGCGCCCAAATCAATTAAAATAAATTTAAATAATTTAAACATATATAAGTTGACAGTTACTATATATATATTTATACACTTTTTAGTCAGAAATTCAAACAGCATGTTGACTTAGATTCTAAACCTTATAGTGTTTGAAACTTGTAAGACATTAGATTGAAAAGAATAAAAAATTACAGTGCCACTGACATTATATGTTTAATTCAATAATTTCACTAATTAATGCCAATTGCCAAAATTTTTACTATGGATTTTATTGATACAATCACTTGATATCCTATTGACTATTCATAATTATATAGATATCCAAAAAAGATCTATTTCTGTAAGTATATTCCTTTATGAACAAATTTGATCAAAAATGGAATATGTGAAATCAAAAACTAAAAAAAATATATATATAACTTTTTAAATCTAATAATGCAAAAATCAACACATTCAAACATATATTGAATTGTTTTTATTTTGTTTTCTAATACATTAAGATTTTTTTTTGAATTTGTTTAATAAAATTGTTTAGTTCTAAATAAATATGAATTATTTTTTTCTGAATTTGTTTAATAAAATTGTTTAGTTCTAAATAAATATGAATTACTTAATTCTATTTTTGGGCTTTCAGTTCAAAATCATTTTTTACTTCTACAATTGGATTTTTTTTTTTTAGAAAACCCATTTTCTCTAGTACTCCATTAAAATATGTACAAATGTTTTAAAAAAAAAATTGGAGATCCCTGCTTTTTACTTCACCTAATCTTTGGTGCAGCCTTTAAGTTTAATTACAGTCCAATATATGTATAATATTTTTTATATGGGTGCTTTATAATCTTCATATTAACCTTTTTTTTTTCTACCCTTGTATTATAATCTTGTCTAAAATTAATTGCTCAGTTTCACATTTCAATCATTTAATTGCAGTCATTAAAAAAAATGTCTGCAATCTTGAATTTGAAATGTAAAAGTGAACAATTTATTTGAAATCATAGCACTCACATAGAAAGAAATGTATTAGAACTTTATTAAATTTAAAATCTACATTTAATGTTAAATAAAATGTAATAATGTATTTATTGAAGGATGATTATTTTGAATAAAATGCTTGATAAAAATATTCCTTTACAAAATAAATTTATTTTTAAATAAACATATATATATACATTATTGTTGAATTGTTGGAGATCAAATTTTAGAATATATATATAAAACATAAATGTCAATATTTTTAACAATTACAATTTACACTGACATAATTTGCTTAATGTATTTAGATAGATCAAAAATATATTACTTTATTCACTCTCCTTGTGTATTATCAAAAGATACATATCAAATTCAAGTATACATTAAAGTTCTCAATAATATACATTAAATTCAAAGTTAGCAAAGTTAAATTGAACATAAAAAAGGAATACGATTAATTTAACATAGATACAGAATCATGCTGAAAGCATACACTTTGTCAATGAACATGTCAAATATAAATTATCATTAGAATTATCGAGCATATACATTGAGTTAAAATTTACATGGTTAGAAATTCAATTAGTTTTACACTGATATAACATTATTCTGAATGCATACAATTCATCTGTTAATATTTAAATTACAATAAAATTCATATTAATTACTCCTGAAAGTCATTAAGTTAACATCATTGGCATTTCCAGCTTTATCTCACTTTTCCCAATATATGGTCTTAATATTCTACTTCATATACTTTTAGCAGCAAATTGTCATTTATACTTATCCAGGCAACTCTTTATTAAATTGTAGTCTTTATTCTAGTCGGGGGATATTTGCTTCAGATCAATTAGTGGCCAGGTTAGCTCCAAAAGCCATTTATTACAAAAAATTTTATTAATATCTTTGATTTTGTGTAACAAAATGCATACTTTTTACTGCATCATAGTTTTTGCCCCACTCAAATAATGTTTTATTTCTGAAGGTCCATATGCAAAAATTAGTGAAAAGTTGCCATTCTAATTATTCCAAAAAGCTTTGGTTAAATGAACACATTCAGGTTCCCTATTTTTCATTAAGGATTTGAATATATTATGTAAATTCAACCATATTTGGCATTTTTCAAATATGTGTTGCATTGATTCTTCTTCTCTTTTACATAATATGCAAATAAGATCTATCTGCTATCCTCTTTGATAATGCAAGAAAGTCGCAGTTGGCAAGACCCCGAGGTTGACCTTAATCAGGAAATCTATGAACCTAGGTTCTAATCTCAACCATTTAGTCAACCTGTAGAACCCTAATATTTCAATGGGCAAGAGGATATCTATTTTGGTTTTATTTGGAAACATCTGTGTATATGTATTCCAATAAGTAATTTTTATTTTTGAACATATTTTCTGGATTTTCAGATTTGATATCTGTCTCTGAAGCCACAGTTGCCCACTACTGGGAGGAGGCTGATCTGTAGGTGCAACTTCTGCATTCACCAGATTCTGCATTTGAGGATTCTTGTTAAAAAGTCTCACCAATATGTTATGAGTAATCTGAATAAAGAAGGTTTTGATTCCATGTAATCCTAAGCCATTCAGTTGTTTTGGCTTCTGGAGTAGGTTTAGGCTGATGACAGTTGCCTCCCCCCCTCCAACATAATTTTCTGCACTGATTTCAAACCTCTTAATAAAGGAATTAGTTGGGACAAACCCAGCAAGAAAGTACATTATCTTAGGTAACATGACTGAGTTCATAAGGGCTATTTTACCAAATAATGATAGGTAAAATTCCCCAAGTGATTCAATAAATTTTCCAGTTTTAATTAATAATTCATCTTCAATCTTTCTCATTCTAGATGAGGGGAGGACAAATGAAAACCCAGAAACTTCTGAGGAGGGGCCCTAAGCATAATAGGAATTTGCTTCCCAGTCATAATCAACCACATGGCTAACTTCTCTTTGTTGACTCTTAAACCAAATGTCAACTCGAATCAGTATAAGAGCTCCTCTAACTTATTGAATTCCTCCCGAGAGGAGAGGAAAACCACCATATCATCCATGTAGGAGACATGGTAGACTCTCCAATGGAATGGCAACTCTTTTCAGAGTTGCTTCGATGCTCATCAGGATGGATTCAAGTAAGCAGTAAATAAGAGACTGAGAGGTGAGCCCTGAGGGATGGAAATTGTAAGCTTGAAGCCTGGAGAGACTACCGTCCAGAGACAAGAAAATCTCTCTACTCTGGTTCTCTACCATCTGGAGGTAAGCAGATGGGACCTTGAATTCCTCCAGGATCTCATCAGCACATCAACTTTAACGCAGTCAAAAGCAGCAGCAAAGTCGAGTTGCAGACTGTGTTTGCTTCTTGCATATAAGATCAATCAGAAGGCAAAATCAACACATGGCATCGGCTGTCGAGCTCCCCCTCTTAGCAAATTGGCCTTTAGACAGTTGGTCTATGATGCTATCTTTGATATTATTTTTGATGAGACCCTCAACTGTCTTTACTGGTAAAAGGATCATCGAAATTGTTCTGAGGTGTCCCAGACTCATAGGGACATCTAGTTTCTTAATCAGGTTGATTCCTGAAAGTTCCTGGCTGCCATCAGCCAATAAGTCAGCCATTACCAGTGTGGTGAATGCACTCAGATGAAGCAGGGGCAATCTGGGGATCCCATGCAAGCCTGGGTTAGTCCTTTCAGGCATTATCTTTATTCTTTCTATTATTCTTTTTTCTGTTATCATATGTGTGGAATTCTTTACTAGGTTAAAAAATTTTCTTTTTGAATTAGTACTATAGGACTTTTAATTTCTCTTCATAATAATCTCTTATTTTACCCAGCATAGAAGACCCAATATATAGGTTGCTGTCTATCACTCTTGGAGCTCTGGCCTTTTTGCTGGCACTAAAAGTCCACCTTAGGTAACTCCTGGTCCAGCAGTGCTTATGTTGAATGAAATGCTGATCCCTTTTAACAGAGATATTTGGCCACCACCTCCTGCATTTTATATTTTGATTTCAATTGAATGATTTTCTCTATATTCTGCTTTTTTTATAAGTGTCCCTGCAATTTTATCCAACTCAAACAACATCCGCACAGGATCTTGTGTTCTTACAGTGCAATTCCCAATCAGTGCTCCAAATATCATCGTATGGATGTTGATTTCCTATGTTAGCCCTGTTAAAGTTAATATAGGCTTGTGAAACCAATTGAATGTTGATGTTACAATGAATCAACATCCTGATAGTTCTGGGGAGATTGGCCATCTCATTATGAAGATTAATATAATCCAAGCCAAATTCTAATGAAAGACAGTCCGAAAACATGAGAGGACAGAGCTCTCCCTTAACTGTGTTAAATATACTGAGGGAAACAAAGAGCAGATCAATGAGTGATTTAACTTTTTTAGTAAAGAAAAAAAATGCATCTTTAGGAAACAGATCTGCTATCTTGCAAAGGCATATTGAGTAAAGGCAGATATTTATTCATGAAGATATCATAAGATAAATTAAAGTCTCCCATTATAACTGTCGGGAAGGGACTAGTTGTTAAGGGTAAGTTTATATATTGTTTGACTTTATGTATTTATCTCTGATTGTCTAGATTTGTATACATTAATTAGGTTAAAGGTAAAATTATTAAATTTAATCATTGCAATCATACAGTTATTATCTACTTTGATAATTTTAAAATATGAGATGGGAGTTTTTATTGATCACTATCGCAACTCCTCTCGCAGTTATGTTGGAGTAAGAATAATGAAAATAACCAAATGCATTGATCTTATTGATGATTTTCTGATCAGTGCATAAATCGATCTTTGTCTCGCAGTTATGTTGGAGTAAGAATAATGAAAATAACCAAATGCATTGATCTTATTGATGATTTTCTGATCAGTGCATAAATCGATCTTTGTCTACCCAAACATATATCAGGAGCCTGAACTCTAAACCATCTCTTGAGAGAGAATGCTCTGTCTTTAGAATTCAAGCCACTATCATTTGTTGATACTATTTTGATCATTCAAATGTGAATGTTTAACATATTATTGGTTAATCTCTGATCGATTGAATGTTTCATCTTTCTTTGCAATCATTTTGTTTGGAAGATCTTCATACTCCGGCAACAATAACATTTCTTCTTCAATATCATCCAGTTGTCGATTGGAAGACTGTCACAGGGCATCTTGCTTATCCTTTTCTTTTTGTGGAATCATCATATCTAATTTGGTTCTTCCAAAATCATTTGGTTCTTACAAAATCATTGGGACAAGATCTCATCCATAATTCGGAAATGTCTGGAGAGATGAGTCTTGTCTTCTTTGTAACTTGTAGTGGTGATGTAGATTCTGGATCTGAGAAATCTAGAAGATTCTCTGTGACAATACTTTTGCAGTCCGAGCTCATCAATGAGTGAGAAAAAATTGAGGCCTCTGTCTTCACCCTTACGTTGTGTAAGACCTACTTTTCTGTTGACTTCTTCCTCCTTAGTCTCATGGAATGTGATCTATGATGACCATTCTCTTAGCTCTTCCAATGAGGAGTTGGATCTTCATTATGTGACAGTTTTTTCAAAGTTTCGGAGGAGTTATCATCATCTAAATGCTGATCTACTATAGGTGGCTCCATCTGTTTTTCCACCCATTAACTATCATTCTCCTCCATCTGTTTTTCCACCCATTAATTATCATTCTCCTTGATCATTATTATTTTTGAATTGGCATTTGTGGTATCTTCTGCGAATGATCCCACATATATTACATTTTCTATCAGGACATTCCCTTGCTAAGGGTCCATGCCATTTGCAAAAAAACACTGCAGGGCTATACCTTTGATCATAATCATTAAATTTGTTTCCTTAAAGTGTGATATTTCCTTTCTCAATATTAATTTAAATCTACTGGAATTAGTTAAGAACTGGGAGTTTAAGTATTTAACCGATTGATACTCAAAGCTTACAACCTTTCCGTAAGGACAAAGTATTCTCTGCATATCACTCATCTCTAAATCCACAATTTTGAATCACTCCTTCAATGCTTTCTGATCTATTTAAGTCTACATATTTCAGGACTCTGTTAGCTAGAACCTTAAATTTATTTTTGAATGCTTCTTTCTTGAAAGCATTATTGAATTGTACTATGATGTCTTTATTGTTGACATGAAACAATATTTTATAAATTGATTGCTCAAGGCCCTGTTGTTTTATTAGTCTATAGAGATCAAGAGTAGGAAGTTTGAAATAATTTAATAGTTTGTCAGTGGTTGACATTATCAGCGTATTTTCGTGTTTATAATTCTGAAAGGCCCGCATTACTATTTCAGGGATCGATTGGTTGTATCTTTCTGAGATTGTGGCATACAAAGAAGAATCACTAATCTGTTTCAGCACATCTTGATCTGACATAGTTTCTTCATTATTGTTATTTTCTTCTATTTCCATTACTTTCATTGTTATTTCCTTCTATTTCCATTATCTGTAAAGATCTATCAAAGTTATTATTTCCTTCACTTCTTTGTGGGTTTCTCTGTTGGCTCCATTCCTTTTTATCTTAAATGTTCATGCTATTCTTTACTCTTTCTGCATAGGTTACAGATTCCTGTTTCAACTGATTTAGGATATTATTAGTCCAGCTCTGAGGCATTTGTTAATTTATTCTATCATTATCATTGAGTCTTAACGATAGAAAATTTTCTTTAGTTAATTGTCTTAAAAAACTTGTTTGATTGAGTATCAGCAAGAGGCAATTTATATTTTGAATTTATGAAAATTGAGGTTTGCCTTTTCGTGATTTGCATAAAACTCATTTTTTTAAAAATCTGAGTCTTTTTTGTGATTATCACTCTTATCTGTCGCATTTACATTGTCACAACTCGATTCAGTGTTTTTAGAATTTGGTTTTATTATTTTTGTAGCTTGCATATTACTTGTAGAATCGTAATCTTGCTTCTCTATAGTATTGTCTAATGTTTCAGTACTTCCCTTTCCTTGAAGGTTCTTTCCCTTGGCTTTTGTATGCTTCTATTGTTTCCTATCATCTTTTGCCCTTAAATTTTCATTAATGTGCATTAATTTTGAGAACATATTAGTGTGATGGATGATATTAATGAAATTCTAAATCAGTTTTATTGTAAGCATGAATAATCAGTTATTATCTGTTGTTTTATTGCATTTAAATTCCAAACCAGCCACTGGCTTTCGCATTTGACATTGAGGCTTTCGGATCAAAGTCAGCTTGCTTGAACATTTATATTGATCTGTCTCTACTTCAATAGTTATATATATATATATTAATAATCTCAGTTCTTTACTAACTCTAGGCCCCTTTATTTTCCTTATTACAAATGATAATGTGTTTGAACATTTATATAGATCTGTCTCTACTTCAATAGTTATATATATATTAATAATCTCAGTTCTTTACTAACTGTAGGCCCCTTTATTTTCCTTATTACAAATGATAATGTGATAAAACCAAAGCAGCTCCTTGTTCTACAAGATTGAGAAATCAGGAGGTTGATTTGGATTCAAAATCTTAGATTGATTTGAAATTTACATTTTTTGCATAACACTGCAAAATCTTAAGCAGAGTCAAGCCAATATGGAAAGATATTTTTAAACCAAATATATATATATATTCTAATATAATAGCACTGAAATAACTTTTGGTGACTTCTTGTCAGAATCATACTCCAAAACTAATTAACTAACAATCTCGGGAGTAGGCTGAATATATAGTTTATAAAATATGCAAATTATTGCAATAAGAAATGTAAATTATAAAAGTCAAATGTTCAATTTTTTTGACAAGAGTTGCAAGACTTCTTCCTGTTGATTGAATTCAGGTCTCTTAACACAAACTTGCTACAGGACACATTATCCCCTTCTATTATTAAGATTATCTGCACAGAGAGAGAGATGATTATAAGAGAAAATTCAAGGGGGCATGGGTTATTGCAAGAAACCTGAATTCATTCAACAGGAAGGAGTCTTGTGCCCTCTTCTCAAAAAAAAAAAAAAATGAAAATCTAACTTTTATAATTTACATTTCTCATCACAACAATTTGCATATTTTATAATTATATATTCAGCCTGCACCTGGTGCTGTTAGTTAATTAGCTTTGCATTATGATTCTGGTGAGAAGTTGCCATAAGTTAACTCGGTGCTGTTAAGTTAGAATATATATATTTGGTTTAAAATATCTTTTGGTAGTGGCTTGACTCAGCTCAAATTTTTGAAGTATTTCATTTGGATATGAAAAGACTGTAAAGTTAAATAATTGCATTTTTAGTTTAAATAGCATGAGAGAGTTAAAGATATTTGAATACATTCCCTTCCAAATTTGAATCCCAAAATTGCAATGGTAAAGACAGAAGTCTGAAATTGATTTAAGAATGGGAATTTAAATGTGCTAAAGTTTTTGGTAATCACTGATGACCCTAGAAAAGAGCTGCTGTTATTTTATCATATAATGCAGGGGTTCCCAACCTGGGGTATCAACTCCCAAAGGGTACAGGAAGTTTGTCCAAGGATTATTGTAAATAGCAAGTAAATAAGAATATTATGCTATTAATATATTCCCAAATGATTATGTATACAATGTTTCTGAGCTACTTCATGTTGTTACTATCTGTCAGCTGCACTAACAACATTTCAGATCTCTTTTTGGACACAAACATAGTGAGGTGACATAGCCAGGGTCTGATAAGTCAAAGTGCTCAGTTAAAATTCAATATAGCTAATGAAATTGCCAGATTGGCATTAATGGTTTGCCTCTATGGCAACTGCACATGTGCATGATATACTACATAGGGTATTCACCAACTGCTTATTTCTTATTATAATAAATAAGGGGTTCTGGATAATTTACTAAAAGTCGAAAAGGTTGGGAATCACTGATATAATGTGAGTAAGTTTTTATTAATCTAATATCTTTTGAATTCATAATTCGATAAATGCATTAATCTTTGTAACTGATTAGTTTTGTTATTTTTTATTTTTACTTTCTTAGTCTTTGTTTTTATAAATATTGTCAAAATAATTATTATAATTACTGTTTATTATAATTGGGTGAACTTTTTAATATTAAACATTTTATATTAATTGTATTTTATGTCTAGCAAAATAGAAAGAATAATATCTGTTTTGATGAACTTTGAAATCTTAAAAGTTCAACATGTACTATTATTATTATTTAATGACTTATGAAGTGACATGTGATAATTTTTGTAAGTATATTTTTAATTTTAATAGGAATTTATATTGTATTCTAAATTATTTTATTCTACATATTTTAAATTAGGCTTATATTTTGAAGGGGTTTTTTTTTTTGTTTACTTTGTTCTAATATATATAGATTGTTTTTTTTTTTTTAACGTTTCATTAGAACAATAAGAATGACATTTTGAAGTATAATTTGTGTTAATTTTGTTAAATATATTTTCAATTTTAAATCAAAATATTTTAAGTATTTGACATTAAGCTTATGTCTTAGTTTTATATATGTACTTGCTGTGTCTCTTCTGCAATGACAGAACTGTTTATATGCTTATGAATCTGTACATGACTGATTAGTCAGTTACAGGCAATAAATTATTTTACTATCTATCAGAAATAATTTTTAAAAAAAACTAGATTAGGGTTTTCTTGAATACTTGTTACAACGTTTATTGAACATATTTACAAGAAGATCAAGTTCTTTAAAACATAGACAGAAATAACCATTAAACCACAATAAACACTTATTAATTAAAAACTTGATTACCATTGCTCCTAATTATGATGAAATGAACTTATAAGCTAAAATATACATTCAGTATGAATTATGTATAACCCAAATTTTTTTCCTATCTGCCTGAAGGCTTTTTAAAAAATAATATTGTAGACCTGGATGGCCTGTATGAAAAATTCCCTAGATTCGCTTTTGAACATCAGGAGGCAAATCTCTTCTCAGGAGTGACTTCTTTGTTTGCAATTAGATGACACCTTGCTCTACAAATAAAAGAAAATCAATAATAATAATAATCATCGCTAAGTAAATAATAATTATTTTTATATAACTAAAAAAAATATCCCCCTTCTTCTATTTAGTCTTTGTTAACCAGAAAGGCAAATTAATAACTTAACTGGATAATGCCATTACTTGGTACTTATGTACTATTCCTGCAATGAAGAAAAGATAGGAGGCCTTTTCACATATCCTTACAAACATCATAAACCTTGCAATTTGAATGTTATTTCTCATCAAAAAATGTGTTTTAACCATGCACAAAAACATGTTTTGCAACATGTTCTAAACAAAAGCTATTCTATTGCTGCCTTTTGGAGATTTTGATTGAGTATCATATTGAATTCTGCGGGTGTATCAAAATATGCTTTTTGTGTCTCATTAAAAAGTTTATTAAAATTTGAAAGTATTGTTGTTGTTGGTTAATTCTGCATTTTAAAAGTTTGTTGTTGAAATTTGAAATTAGTTGTTGTTGCTGCTGTTACTCAATTTTGGGCTTTTTAGTGTGAATTTTTGGTTATTTTCTCATCTTTAATTTCAAGTTATGCCACAAAAAAAAAAGAAAAAACAAAACAAAGCCAAACAAATAATTCAGAACAATAAAGAAATATAAATTAGAAAACTTTTATTATCAAAAAAAAATGGAATCAAAATCTTAATAAACCTATCCTTTTTTTTTTTTTTTTGGAAATGCAGAAAACTTTAACCAAACATATAATTTGAATTAATAAGGAAATATAAAGGAGAAAACTTTTATGATCAATTTTACATATGCAGGCAGAAAAAAGAAATGGAATCAAAATTTTACTAAACCTATCTTTTTTTTTGGAAATACACAAAACCAAACAAATAATTCAGAACAATAAAGAAATATAAAGTAGAAAACTTTTATGACTGCTTTTACACATGCAGGCGGAAATAAAAAATGGAATCAAAATTTTACTAAATCTATCCTTTTTTTGGAAATACACAAAACAAAAACAATAATTCAGAACAATAACACAAAACAAATATCAATTGTAAGAGTTTTCATGCAGAAAGGAAAATACCAAAGATGATTTTCTATCAGGTCTAGACTGTTATGAATTTTTTAATTTGTTGATGTTATTGGAGAACATATATATTTGAAAGAAAAAAGTAATTGTATATTTGTTGTGTTATAATATATGAGAAGAAATTCTTTACCTTTCTTTATTAATAAGAAAAAAAATTTTTTTTGTTCAACAAGGAAACAAAAGTATTTATTTCCACTAAGGAAATGAAATTAAGATCAAAAAGCAATCCCATAGTTTTTGAACTGTTTGGGTGTGAACCCCAATTTGTCGATCCACTAAATTATAAGTGTTGATCTCTCTGCATAAGCCACCAAACATCCACTGTTAAGAAAGAATTTGGCCTTCTTGATTTTTCCTCCATGTAAAAAAAAAGCCTGTTGCAATTGTCAAATAGAAATAACGCAACTAGAAATGAGGCAAAATAACAGCCATCTAAACAGATTTTTAAAAAAAGACAATGTTTTTGCAACTGACAAATATAAATAAATAAATCAAAAGAACAACAATCAAACATGTTTTTCAAGATATATTGCAAGCTTGATTTTCTTTCAATTTGATATCATCACAGGATTACATCTTGATCGTTTTTTGCTAAAAAACAACTCATCAAAGTGCTGCAATTTACACTTACTTTTTGTTTGATTTGCTTATTAAATTGCTATGGTGACTTGGTTCTTACTTTTGTTTTCTTTTTTTGGCATTACTGTTACTGTTCTTTCTCTTTAATTAAGAAAAAAAAACACATTGCCATTTGTTGATTTGAAAACTTACATTGCATGGCAAAATTCTGTTTACACCATGTACTATGCAATCATGTGATCCGTAAGCATTTTGGATTGGGGGGGAGGGATTTCCAATGCAAAAAACCTCCATCTTGTTTCTGTAAGAAGACAATTCAAAATTGGTTATTATTTCAAGTATGCAAAATGTTCTATTATGAACCAAGAAGTACCATCTATGTGTATGTAATGTTTGGTTTTTAAAAACTCTTTCTACACATTTTTTTGAAATTGATTGAATTAAGCGTCGAAGCGTTGTTGTCTGTGTATGTGTATATTTTATAGAAGTATGTGTACATTTTGTTTAAATTTATTTTTCTTTTAATATATATATATATTGTATTATGCCAGTAAGTATCATCTATGTGTATGTAATGTTTTGGTATGTCTTTTTAAAAACGATTTCTACACATTTTTTGAAATTGATTGAATTAAGTGTCAAAGCATCATCTATGTACATGTAGATTTCATAGAAGTATATTTCATATAATTTTTTTTAAAAAAGCAAATATAGATCTTGTTTACTATTCCTGCAATGAAGAAAAAATAGGAAAGCTTTTCACATTCGTATTAATGCATTGCTAACTTTGTAATGTTTGATAACTTTGTAAATGGTTACCAAAATAACAACATTGCAAAGTTACCAGTATATTGATACCAAGGTGAAAATGTCTCTTATCTTTTCTTTGTTGCAGCAATAGTATGCAAGTACCCATTACTTTAATGTTTAATAATATTAAATTATAATAATAACTTTATTGGAATTTTCCATCACATTTCAAATATAATAAATTTTAAAGATTTACTTCTGCTGGGTTTTTTTTTTTTACAATATTTTATATATACATATATAAAATTGTTTGCATAACAATATATATGCAATACATAAAAGACATAGCACACATTTATTTTGCTTTTATAGTATGTATATATGTATAACACTTAAGTATATATTCATGAAAATAATAAATATACGAACTAACTAAAGGAAAAATAAAAGTATAATAACTATTCTATATTTGGTAAGTTTTTTTATGTTTTTAATGTTTCAAAGGTTTTTAGATTTAAAACAATTAAGGAGTTGGAAACAGGTGTTGTCCAATCATTTTCAGATTCAGCTGGTATTATTGTAGGGCCAACAAAAAACAATTCAATTTACCTAGTAGTACTGATGTATCTGTGACTCGTGTGTCTACTAATTTTTTGGCGTGTAATTATAATTTTCTGTAAAATCAACAGTTCAATGTATCTAATGAGATATTGGTAAATCTAGTTAAAAAGAAAGACAGCAATATTATTAATTTGTCTGATGCAATACTTAGTGATGCAGAATGTTCATTATTGAATAAGGGTTTATCTTTTTGCCCAACAGTCCAATCGTATTACCAAAAAAATGAATTTAAAATACATCTGGATTTGAATAATTTTGTTAGGCGACTTAGATTAAGAGAATTTTTTGGAAATAATGAATGCAATACCATTAATAAAATACAGTCTGACTGGACACCTCCACATCAGAGAAATATTTTACTTGATACATATATTGATAATATTTATCAGGATATTATTAAAACAATTAAGCAGAAACAACACAAGAAATATAAGAGCAATTTAACAGATGAAAAAAATGCATTATATAATTTAAAAAAGAGAGAATATATTATTATTAAACAAGCTGATAAAGGTGAAGCAATAGTAATAATGAATAGGGATGATTACATGAATAAAGCCTTGCTTTTTTTAAATGATAGGATATTTTATGAACCTATGACACAGGTTATTGTTAATAAATTATTTTAAAATGTGCTATCCAGCCTGAAGGATATGAGAGTACAGGGTTTACTTGATAAGGATACATATAATTTTTTATTACCAAACTCAAATAAACCCAGTAAGTTTTACATTCTACCCAAGATTCATAAACCTGGTTGTCCTGGTAGACCTATAGTAGCAAGCATTGGAAAAACTACTGAGAAAATGTCAGCATATGTAGATAGTATTATACATGATATTCCTCCATCATTTGATTCTTAAGTTAGGGATACAATCCATTTTCTTTCTATTTTAGAAAATGTCAAATCTATACTACCGAGTGAATGTTTTTTGGTGACGTTAGACATTACATCATTATATACCTCATGAAGATGGAATTAGAGCTATTGAATCTGTTTTAAAAGAGAAACAATATGATCAGCACAAAATTATGATTTATTGAATTAGTGAATTTAATCTTAAAGAATATTTTTTTGTTTTTAACTCTATCTATTATTTACAAAAGCAAGGTATTGCAATGGAATAAAAATGGCACCAAATTATGCAAACATTTTTATGGCTCAATTGGAAAGCTATATACTTGAGAAGCCTAGCCTTAAACCTCATACTTGGCTGAGATATATAGATGATGTCTTTATGATCTATCCATACAATGAAGAAGAACCTCATACATTTTTTGATTATCTAAATAATTTTAATAATAATATACAATTTTCAAGGAATTTTTCTAAAAGAGTGTTTCATTTTTTTGATGTTGAGATTACTTTTAGTGATGGTATTCTTAGTACTAATATATATAGGAAGCCAACTGATAGTCATGCTTATCTACATTTTTATAGTAATCACCCTAAGCACTTAAAGACTAATATTCCTTACAGTCAATTTTTAAGGATTAAAAGAATTTGCAGTGATCAGGGATTTTTTCAGCAAAATAATAAGGTTTTGTATAATTATAAATTTTATTAAATGCACATTATTATATTAATAATATTTACTAAGGCTGTAACCTTTAGGAATAAGCGTCTGAAAAATTCGAAGGTAGGGACCTCTACAGGTCTTAGCCACAAGCTTACGCTAGGAAGAAAAGAGGGAAACCTTCTTTACTTCAACCTACTTTTATATATGAATAGGTGAAGCTGAAGTGGCGTAAGCTTGTGGCTAAGACCTATAGAGGTCCCTACCTTCAAATTTTTCAGATGCTTATTCCTAAAGGTTAAGGTTTTGTATAATAAATTTATCAATATAAAATATCCTAAAGGACTGTTAGATAGGGCAGTGGTGAAATCTTCAGGAGTTGAGAGGCAGGAACTTCTATCTAAGAAAAGAAAGAGTCAGTTGATAAATATATCACTGGTTCTTACCTTCAATGATGATTTGCCTAATATTAACCTAATATTATGGAAACATTTTAATATATTAAATTCCACAGATTATCTGAGATCTGTTTTTTCCTATTCACCTAAAGTTGTATATCGTAGACATAGGACACTTAGGGATAGACTTGTAAGGACAGTTTTTAGCACTAATTTTGTGTCAGGAAAGGGATGTTTTTTATGTGAGGATACATGCAAACATATTATTGTTACAAAGATGGTTCAGGGAGATACCATTCATGGTTTTAAATGTTATATCACCAACTATGTCAATTGTAAAAGTATAAACTTGGTATATTTAATAGAATGTAATAGATACTTGTATCATTACATAGGTGAGTCAGCAAACAATCTACATATTAGAATGGCCAACCATAGGACTGATATTTTACATAAAAATGAAGATAGACCAGTTTCTAAACATTTCAATTTACCTGATCACTCGATTGATGATTTAAGAGTGGTTATATTGGAAGATATTTTTTCTTCCATGAGAGAATTACCTGGTTTCCTAGGGATTTTTAGGTGGAATAGCACGAAGTGGAATAAATATAAAAAATATATATGTGTATAAGATGTATATAGTAAAATACATATAGTAGAATATATATAGTTGTTTTTTTTTGGGTGTGTGTACATATATAATAATATATTTTTATTGTTTTTGTTTTTTTTAATATATAATGTATGTATGGTTTTAGTTTTTTAAAATAAGTTTTTTGTGAAAGAATATATTTTTATACAAAGTTTTTAAAGATTTTTAGCCTATGGGAATTAGTTTTGTTATCTGATACGTAACTGTCTAATATTTTAGCACTTAAGTATATATTTAAATACATAGCAATACTTTATTTGATATATTGGTTTATTTCTCGATTTGATGCTATTTAATTATTGATTATTTTATTTTAATTATTTTGTTAAATTATTTAGAGCTATTCTTTTTTTGTTGTTGTTGTTATCTAATAGGAAATTTTTTGTAATTTTTTTCTTTTGCTGTTTTTGTTGCTATGGATACTTATAGAAAATGTGAGATAGTGCTACCCTCTAGTGGATTTTTTATGACTTGCTTTGGCTGTTTACAAAGTTTTATGAAATAGAGATATTATTAATGTACATTGAAACGAATGGCTTTAATTCTTTATTTTATTAATATTTCTTCAAATATTATAAATAATCAACATGAGATTGATTCTTTTGAACCTTTTTATTTTATCTTCAGAAAAATCAAATTTAAATTCTATTATATTGAATTTAAGGCAAACGCTCTACCAACTGAACAGGAAATGAAACTAAATTAATTTTTTTTTCCTCTTGTGTCATAGCATCAGCCGGGAAGCGAATCCGCGATCCCGGGACATCTGCTTGTAAAGCAGCCGTCGCTTACCTCTCGACCACCAATGCTTGACAAAATTAAATGTTTAACGTGATTAATAATATAAAAAACAAAAGCAGTGGGGTTTTAAATAGTATTTTAATAAAATTTACTAACTATTAAATTTGTTTACTCTATTGCTTATGTTACAATTTTTGTTTAATTTACCAATTGAATCTGGTATTTTTCCAGATTTATTGAAGAGGTCACTAATCTTGCCTATCTTTAAGAATTGAGATAATATGCAAATATATAATTATAGATCTATATCTTTATTATTCTGTTTTATTTAAAATTTTTGAAGTTTATATTAAAAATGGAATTATTAAATTTATTTGTAAATATAATCTTTTTTTTCCGTAATCCAATTTAGATTTTTATAAATCTATCATTTTGGTTTTATAAGCAATTTTATGATATACAGTATTAGAGGCTCAGTGATTGGTTTGCAGCTTATTTACATAAAAAAAAAAACCCCGATGTGTTAAAATAAATGATTTCTTGAGTGATCATTCTCCACAATCCTGAGTTTTAGAGGTGCTACTTTTTATAAATTACATTAATGACTTGCTGAATCTTCTTTTGTATTCAAATATTGCATGTTTTGCAGATGACACAGCATTATTATTATTAACTACAACTTATATATAGATCACTTGAAAAATTAATAAATGTAGATTTGAATTAAGCATTGTTTTTTCTATAATATTATACTAAATCCAAATATATAAAATTATAAAAACTGTAATTTTTCAAGATATTTTAGTTGGGATGCCAAAAAAAAAAAAAAAACTAATAAAAGTTGACTCTACATTTTATTTGGGATCAATGCTAGACTCATATCTTAGGTGAGATAATCATATAATATATTTACAAAAACGTTTAAGACTTACACTATATATATAATATTTACATACATTGTCTATATTGAACTCAATGTAATTACAAAAAATTTGAATTCAGATTTCCAAACTCCCTATAGTTATCCACTCCAATCTTATACAACCAATATACATGATCACATGTATGTGAAAAAGATAAATTATCTCAATATATGTATTTCGTGCTGAGATCATCATCTTGCACACATATATAGAATCAGTGCAAATCTTCAAACTTTAATGAACAGACTTCAGTCTTCTCTACCCTCCAACTTTTCAGCCATCTATATCATTAAAAATCTAATGATGGAATACTCAAACCTCTTGTTGATCCCAATCTTATTGTACCCAGGACTTTAATATGTCCATCTAAATATGTAGAAGAGGGATGGACAGAATACAGGTTGAATATATATTTAAATACAAGTATATTGCTTACACTAAACTCAATGTAATTAGAAAAGATTTGAATTCAGACTTTCAAACTCCCTCCATCTGATACACATTAGCAAACACATGTGAAAAAGATAAATGATCTCCAATATATGTATTTCATGCTGAACAAGCACTCATCATTATCATCTCACACACATAAATAGAATCAGTACTCAGTTTATATTAAGATAGCAAATCTTTAAACTTTAATGGACAGGCTTCAACCATCTCACCCTCCAATTTTTAATGAACATATTAAGATCCTATGCATGAAGGGTAAGAATGACTTAAAGTCAACATGTGTATGACAATAAGCTTGGTAGCAACAAGAGCTGTGAGCATTCCATCATCAGATTTTCAATGATATGAATGGCTGAAAAGTTGGAGGATGGGGAATATTGAAGCCTGTTCATTAAAGTTTGAAGATTTGCTATCTTAATAAAAATTGAGTGCTGATTGTATATATATATATATGTGAGATGATGATCTGGACCAACTTATGAGTACTGGTTCAGCATAAAATATATTAAAGATCATTTATTTTTTTCACATGTATTGGTCATGTGTATTGGTTATATTAAGATGGTGTGGATAACTGTAGAAAGTTTAAAAGTCTAAGTTCAAATCCATCTAATAAATATACATTGTAGGGTATTGAGTTTAAACCTACATCCCCAACCCTAAGGACTCCAGAAGGAAAGAGGAGAGTGGAATTGTTTTTCTCTTTAAGTGATAGTTTGATAGATTAGATATATCAATAGAGGAACTAAGATTATAAAAGGAAGAAGATAAATGAACTAAAGGAGGTATATGATTATGAAAATATTAAGCGTGGAATAAAAAATTGCTGAAAGTTTAACTAGTGAAGATGACAAGGTATATATTTTGAATAATTTAATAGTCTACTGTAATGTTTTTCATGTTTTGATAGATTCTGGTAGGCCTTTTTTTTTACACACTGTTAAGTGAAAGTTAATCAAGCTATGGTGTAGAAAAATATCTTGTTCCTATTTCCAAAAACATAGCTATATTTCCTGATTAACTGGCCTATTAATTATTACTATAGGAATTGCCAACGAAGTTAGTTTTAATTTATAAGAGGATGCCATAGTCAATAGACTCCTAACTTACTCATATTCCATAATTTTGACACAAGTAACTAAAAGATCGGGATGATATCCCATAACTTTATTTATTTTTTTAGAGAATATTATTCCCGATGCTTAATCAACAAATATTGGCAAAGGTAAATTATACACTCAAAATCCTAATAAACTAACATTAATAAATTTAATAACTACAATTAATAACGCACAATGAGTAGTTGATATTAGAAATAAATATTTTATTCTAACAAATTAAAATATTAAAAACACAAATTACTAATAAGTTGTAAAGAATACCCGTACATTAATCCAGACATGAATCAATTAATTAAAACAGTTTCACCATTAAAGTTCACTTCCAAATTTTTTCTAGAAAATTCTTTAAATGAAAGTCTCTATCAGGATTATATTATAAGCTTAATTTAGTCACAATCAGGATATCAATAATCTTACCGGTAAATTTTGTAGTACGCATTTTGAAGAGCTCATTGAAATTAACTAGTTTTCCTCTGTCGACATTTTTGTAGGTTCTTGACGCTCCTAATGGCTAGACTCAACGGTTTTTTCTGAGTGACCTGTACAATAAAAGGTATCTATAAATGCATCGGTTCCCTTCCACATGATGATTCACCTCAGCATATGAGTAATGGTACTCCTGCATATGAGTAGTCCGGGATAGGATATTTTCTCTATCCCGGACCTAATGAAAGCTGCTAGTTAAGGAAAGTTTTTCTGACCTTTTATTGTCACGATCCATTTTTATACTTTTCTGCACATCTATTTTCTTTCATTTTTTAATCAGCATACAAGATAATAAATAATCTTGTACACTTTCTTAAATTTAAGTTACAAAGTTTTTTTTCAGCATAATTATGCCATCTTTAATTAACTTCCAAAAAGGTTTTACTGATTGTAATCTGAATGCGGAATTCTCTTTCCTTTAGTTTATCTGGATTAGTAATCTGCATGTCTTATTCTTTTCAATTTTAACTTCTATTTTTAATTACATAAAAAAAAAAAACTATGAACGAAAAATGTAACTTTCACTGTACGTTTTAAAAAAAAAATTACACAAACAAAAAATTTTTTAATGCATTAATTTAAAAGATCTTTAAATTTATCTTCTTTTTTTTTAGCTTTTAACAAATGCCAATATATTTGTACCATATATAAATAAACAGTACACTACTGAAAAATGAAATTTTAATAGGGATATAAGAAATTATTGTCTCAGTTTTAAATTTTTAATATATCCATAATTATGACTTAGTTAAATGGTTTTATGCATCTAAACATATTTATAGCTTAAGAATTAGAGTTTTTAGATATATATAAATAGTTGTTCATAGACACAGACTCAGAATATCTTTTTTTTCCCTCTAAGTCTACTTAGTAACTTCTTCTGTTTCAATTTATATCTAATAAATTTTAATTTTGCTCTTTCTTAATGGTATTTTTTTTAATACTTTTCATTACTAAATTTGATCTGTGGTGTTTATTCATAATCTTTAGCTTTTCATATCGCTTAATTTGCTTTCACCAATCATTTATTAATTCAATATATTTTTTCTGTCTTTGCTTTAATTAATTATGCAGGTTATACATGTTTGTATATGGGTGTATATGTATATGCAAACACCAAAATTTAAACATTGACCTATATATCAAGAGTTTTTTTAAATAATTAAATATTTTCTTTGTAAAAGGATTTTTTATTTATTTATTAAGTTGATTTTTTTTTAAAGTATTAAAATGAGAAAGAGATAATGTCAATGTTAAAGATCAAGATAAAGCTAGTGTTTAAAAAAGAGAGAGAGAGAAATAAATTCAATTTTAAAGATCAAGGTAACTTCAGTGTTAAAAAAGAGAGAGAGAAAAGAAAATTCATTAGTAAGAAATTAAAGTTAAAAAGAAACTGCTAATTACTTTAGGCTACCAAAGAATAAATTTTCACCTATGAGTATGAACTTTATAAATATAATTATTACAACTTTATATTATCTTAATAGATTTCTAGACATAAGATCTCAACACTGAGTCATAAATCAAAAGATTTCATAAATATTAATGTGTTATAGAATTTGTGGACTTAATGAGTGATGAATAGCCTTACCTCTCAAATCAAAATGCTTTAGATTCTCCTATTTATTTAGAAAGTAGGTTTAGATAAGAGTGGCCACTCTTGTCTTTTAAATAAATCTTGTGTTAAAGATTTGCAGTGATCCCTACTGTTATTTTTTTCAGGGGCATAGTCTTAAGGTTATAGCCTTAATAAATATTACTTTAAGTAATGAATATGCGCTTTATAAATATTATTATGAGATGATTGTATTGCAGCTGTACAGATAAAGACATTTACTAATAACCAGTGATATCCACAGTTGTAGATATTTCAATAGATAAGAGTGCTGTGGTGACACCAAAGCAGCACATATATATTCAGAAAAAGATTATTATTTTTAGTATTCAATATTACTGCTTCTTAGAACCAACTCCTCAGAGAATATTTTATATATATATTTGAGATTTTTACTAATAAAGAAAAATGTTGTGCTAAACTCAAAGATACTTTGTTGGAGGGCTTTTTTGGGTCATCCAAGAAATCTATCACATCTAAAAATTTAAATAGAGAATGAAATCAAAAAGGACTCCAATCTTGCTATTGCTTCACATCTTCCATTGATGGATTCAAATAAAACACAGAGAGTAAAATGCAAGAAATGTATAAAGAAAAAAAATACCCATTTGTCTATTGGTATGTCAACAAACAGAGCAGAAAAAAGAAAATGAAGAAAAAGAAGCACCCATTGCAGTACTAAAGCAATGTCACCAAAGAAATGCAAATTGTATGTACACTGACCATTGTTGTCCAAGCCCCATGTCATCTTCATCGCAATAAAATAAAAAGTTACAAGCCTTAGCTTAAAAGAAATTTTTTCTGGATAAACTACTGTAATCTATATCTACTTGTGTCAAACAATAGTGTATGTCTAAATTAAAACCTTACTTTAAATAAAAGTCATTAAATTAACTGAAATGGTTTCTACATAGGAAAAAGAAGTGCCTAGTAATATCAAATTTTTTTTCTCAATAATTCAGAACTATTTTTTTGTTATTATTAATATCCATTTGTCTCTTTCTTTCCCAAGCATTAAAATACCCGTAATTGATTAAAAAAAGGCATTTTCAATAATGATGAATATTGACTATATCAATATTATATTATTTTATTATTATAATTTTTTGTAACCACTTATGTATTCATAAAATGTTATTTAAATTTTATTTGTTAATTTTACTATTATGAAAAAAAAAAGATTTTTTATATTATTCTAGTTCTATTATTATTAATTGAATGCATAAAAGGGTTATACTCTTATTGAGTTCCTTAAGACACTCATCATGAGGTGTCACATTCAAAAATATGAACTTATAGGGGAGGCTTAGGCAAATACATTTAAGACACTCAACATGAGGTGTCATATTTACCATTAGACACCAAGTGTGGAGGGGTGCACATACATATATATTTAATACATAACGTGAATATGAGGGAAAACCTCGAAAGCGCTCTGGCCATTTAATTGTTTTGGTTTTTGCAGCTTCTTCGTCAGCAGGGAAATCACTTTTATATGCTATAACATCATTTAATTTAACCAATAATTATACTTATTAATTAGAAGAAATAAATTAATAGAAATGACTGGTTTACGATTACAGTTAAAATATTAATAATGCTTTAGATAAAAGCCTGCACAAATGGATAGTTGATAAATGTTTGTTTTATAATGTTGAAGTAATATATATTAAGACTACAACCTTAAAACTATGCACCTGAAAAAACGACTGTAGGAACTTCTGCAAATCTTGTCTTCTAAATAAATCTTGTGTTAAAGATTTGCAGAGATTTCTACTGTCGTTTTTTCAGGCGCATAGTTTTAAGGTTGTAGCCTTAATATATATTACTTTAAAGTAACTAGTATGCGCTTTATAAATATAATTATTACAACTTTATAATGTTGAGTATAGATAAGCTACACAGATCACTCAGTTAAAAGCTTAAATATAAAGTTATTAATTTAAAATTGCTGAGGGAAATTTACAATAAAGTAAACCCAATGACACTCATCATAAGGTGCCACATTGACAACAACAATTTAAAAGGTATACCAGTAAATATGTTTAGACACTCAGCATGAGGTGTCCTATTTAAGAATATATAAATTTCACATATAAAAATCTTAAGAAATAATCAACATAATGAATCTATGCAGCTATCTATACCCAACTTAAAATTTAATACATTTTAATGATTTAGTTAATAAATATTAATAAAGAAAATGGAAATGATTGAATTAGCCAATATATATAAAAATAAATATTAATAACTGATTTGGAGTTCTATTCTTGGTCAGATAAGAATTCATGATTTAAACTTCATTAGGCCTTAATTATTTAAGAAGTGATGCAAAGTTCATTTAGTGAAAGTTTATAATAATTAGAGTTCATAATTTATAGTTTATACGTTACATTAGAGGGGCTCCTGGTTCCTTGTGCCAATTCCTGCAAAGTCTTTTACTACTCATACTTTCAGAGAAGACTGGTCTGTTGTTCATGCCATAGTTATCAATCCGGAAGCAGCCTTAGCTAGTTCGATTCTGTAACTATTTTATTGCAGGACGCATATGATTCGAGTCTGCAATAGTGCCATTCATATTTCAATAGTCTCTTTATTTGAGAATAGCAGGAGGGTGAAAAGTATGTCTTTTCCTCCTCAAAAAATCAAGCTGGAACTGTTCTTAATTTGAATTTATATATATATAAATCCTTCGGATTCACTTGACCATGGTTTCCGGTGGTTTTCATTAGGGTCCTAGTATTGGTTGACCTTCACCAAGCAGGTGACACAATCTTTTTTTAAAAATTGTTTTATCTCTAATCTGACCTTTAATTATAAATCTGCCCCAAGGGCTCGTTTATTTTAGATTAATTAAAATAACAATCATTTCCATTTTGAATTTTAACACAATAGGAAATAATTTAATTATTATACATTCTTTATCTTTAAGTTTTTTCTTAAAATTTAGTTTTAAAGTACTTTTTTTTTTAATAAAGTTTTCTTTTAATAATTTTCCATCTATGCGATTTATATATATGTTTTTGGAAGCTTTTAGTTTTCAATTTTTAATTCTGACTTTTATTTAATAATCTTTATTTGTGAACATTTATACTTTAATTTTCTTTTTTCAAAATAATGTAATGCCACGTGTGCCCATTACAATATATATAATAACAAGAAGACTTAAGAATGATTGGTGGATTAAAACTGCAAAGAAGATACAACCATTTACTGATTGCAATCATTCTAAATCTTTTTTTAATGCATTGACAGCAACATATGGATCTGAGAAATAGAATCACAATTCTAATAATTCCAACAGGTGGCACTCTATTATATCATGACAATGAAGTAAACGGAATATTGGATGCGAGTTAATTTATGATAATAGTAAGGAAAGTAGTTTATTATTTAAGGCTCGAACGGGATCTTTAGCAACAAGAGAATATACATATAAATCGAAAACTATGGATAATTTAGTGTGCAAATTGTGTAAGGAAGGTATAGAAAATATTAGGCATATGTTGATTGAATGTAAATGCTTGAAAGCAGAAAGGATACAGATAATGAAGTTATGGGAGAATTAGACATGAACAAAGTGATTATATAGAAAGTGAGTTATTAGTTTTTATGTTGGGTTTGCGAAGAGATAAGGGGGATTTAGATATAAAGGCCATAGAATTGACAAAGATTATGTTGAAGAAATGGGATGGTGCAGAGTATGGGAAGACTTAAGAAGGGGGAATGGAAAATAAAATAGCTAACAGGTTTATCTGGGCATAATTGCTGAGATATTCTTGACTTCGTTTAAGGAGAAGCTAAATACATCACATCAGTTAATGAGGTTTTAAATCAGATACACATATAGGAGATAGTTTATTTGTAGTTACACAAATTTTCATGAGTAGAAATACGGGTAGACTGTTATATATGGTTTTTATAGATATAGAGAAGGTGTATGATAGAGTAAATAGAAATAGATAATGGGTAAGTTTAGTAAATTTGGAAATGGATAGAGCTTTAGGGGATATTAAAAAATTATATGAAAATAATTACTATATATATATATCAATTAGGGAATATAAAGTCAGTTATAGAATCAGTTAAAGTTAAAAATGGATAGGACTAAGGCAAGGATGCTTTATGTCACCTATTTTGTTTTTATTGTTTTTGAGAGAAATGGAGAGACTAGGAAGAGGAGTCAGATACCATTAATAGGTGAAGGGATATATACATTGTTGGGTCTTTTATTTGTGGATGATATTTTTCTGTGTGCAGAAAGTAAGGAAGATATGGAAGTTATGCTGAGGACATGTGCAAGGATGGATAAAAAGATGGGAATTAAATTTAGTGAAGAAAAATCAAAAGTAATGATGATTAATACTGGGGAAAGAGAAGATAGAGAATTTTTATTGAGGGATATAAAGTTAAGTGTGGTGAATAGATATAACTATTTGGGAATCATCTTCAGTAATCAGAGAAATTGCTTGGATAAATGGGAGAAAAAATTGATAAATGAAGCAAAGAAAAGAAAGGGATTGATAAAGAAATTAACAGTGTCCTCATGTAATTAATATGATTAAAACAGGCAAAACTCTTTATACGTATTGCCATTATGTTGCATCATGGTGATCATGTGGTGTTTATTGGCTTAAAATTAATATGATGTAGCTAGAATTGTATGGAAGGGAGTGGCAGGAGCAGGGTTAACATATGGTAACAATGTGTTAGTAAAGGGTTATTATATTACTTAGAAAAAGTATAAAGAGAAGTAGGAAGGCATGCATTAGGTGGAGATGTGTGGATGGCAAAGGAGGCAATTCAAGAAGAAATGGGATGGTCAAGTTTTTATATGAGATATGCAAAAAGCAAAATGAAAATGTTCAGTAGATTGCAGTTTATGGATAATAATAAAAAAAGCTAAAATAGTGCTAATTGGGTTATGAATAAAGAGCAAGCAACAAGATGGGTGAGAAAGATAATGCAATATATAGAAGAATTTATGTCAATATACTTATATAATGATTGTGTTAGAAGAATTGTTGGGTGTTATAATGTTAAGGAATGAGATAGAAGAATAGATGCATTAATAAAGAATAAGGAGTTAGAAAGATGGAGAATTAATATGGAGAGTAAAAAGAGTTTAAATATATATAGAAGTATAAATACAATTTATCCAAACCACTTTGAACACTTTTTAGCAAAACTCTTTATTTGTACATATATACATACACCTATGTTGCGACTGTCCTGCAGTCTTCTTCAGAGCTATGATATAATGAACAAAATAAAACAAAATATATAACTATATAATAATACCATAAAAAATGTAAACAGTAAAAAACTAAAAACAACATAAAATATATTAAAAAAACTAATAAAACTGAAATAGACAACCAAGCTTAAATAAAACAATTAATACAAAACAAAATGTACAACATAAATAGAAAATAAATTTAAATTACACATGTGTATTACTAACTGTATACATATATATATATATTCAAGGACATCTATTAATCTAAATATATTATCTATTTTAGCATTATTAACAATCTACTAATTATTTCTATTCTTCATAAACTTAAACTTTATGGTTATTAACTTATATTCTTTTACTTTTAAATCATATAATATCTATTATTTCCTTACTCATTCATCTGCTAATAATAATATTTCATATTTATTATTATTTTTTAATATCTAAAACCTATAAACATTATAATCTTTGAACTTAACCCAGTTCATTTTAATTTCTTAAAAAAACGTTTTTTTTTTTCAAAAAATTATCTTATACCCTAACTCCTTCTATTACATGTTATTTAAACCAAATATATATATTCTCTACAACTTTTTATTTATATATATTGTAACGGTATATGCCGTTACATTAATTTAAAATTAGAATAAATTTTTTTTTTTAAATTCGTAAATAAAAACTAAAAGCTAAAAAAATTAAAAGTTGTTTAACATATATAATATATCGCACAGATGCAAAACTTTAAAAAAATTTTTTTTTTTAAAAAAAAAAAAAATTTGAACATACTTTTTTATAAAAAAGTACAGCATGCACAATTAGCTTGAAAGGCTGATATTTGAATGTAATAAAATATTTTTGTAAATGGAAATGATGTGTTTATTAAATAAATCAAAAAGCAAGCTAGCTCTTGGGGCTCTTATATAAAAAAAGTCAGGTGAAATATAGATAAGAGAACAAAAATAAATTAGATGTCCAATAGAAGCAGCAATGAAGGCTCGAACCATAACGAAAATTTGAAACTGGAAACCATTGTTCAGTGAATCCGGATGATCGGTAGCACTTGTCACTCTCTCACTTATTTAAAAATGAAATGACTAATACCAGGATTGAATCAGCTAAGGCCACCTTCAGATAGACCAGTCTTCAAATAAAGACTTCGTGGGAATTGACACCAAAATTAGTGGTAATACTAAAAGTAAATATTATAAATCAACATAATGAAACTTGTCTATCAGGGTAAAAACTTTAATTGTTAGATACAAGTTTTTTTTTTTTGAAAGTCAGATCAGTCAATGAAAGGAGAATACATGGTGATGGTATTGGATTTGATCTAAAGTCTATCCAATGATACTCACTTTATTAGTGCTTATGCTCCAACCATAGTCAAGGAATCCAGATAAGGAAAGCTTGTATTCCTTGTTGGATAGTATTATTATAGCAGAATTAATAAAAGAGATTAAATTTTTCTAATGTGCTAGCCAAAAGTTGTTGGAAATAATGGTGTTGTAAATGCAAATGGTGTGTTATTGTTGAATTTTTGCACATCACATTAATTGACCATCAGAAATATTTTGTTTAAGCAGAAAAATTGCTATAAAGGAACATGGATGCATCCATAATCAAAAGAATGATATTTAATATATTACACTATAATTAGAGGTTGCATCAGACAAGCACTTACAAGTGCAGAAGATCATAAATTAGTATATTAGTTCCATTAAGAAACAAATTTCATTTCAATCATATTCATAAAAATATTGATGTTCATTCTTTAAAAGAATCTACTCTAAGCACACAATAACTATTAAACACTAAAAGTTTGAATTTGGTTCTTCATAATGGTCATATTATTATAGATATATGTCTTTTTAGTAAATCCAAGGATTTACTAAAAAGAATCGTCATTGGTTTTATCACAATGCTCTTATTATTAGTGATTTGATTAAAAGAAAGTAAAGTGTTTTCTGCTTGGCAAAATAATAAATTATATGTAGAACTTCACAATAAAAAAAATTTGTTTTTATTTTATTAGTATTATATTATTTTTGATAGTTGTCAGCATTTAAATGACAGGCATAAAGGTGGAAACCTTTTGAAGTTTTCTAGAAGGTTTTATATAGAAATGAAATTATAAAATGAAGAAATTTTTAATTTCAAATTATTTTTAAAAAGGTAAGTCATGAGTGAATCAAAAACAAAATACACAGATAAGGGAATAAGCAGACCTTGTTGACATCACTGAAAGAATTAAAAATCTGAAGTGGAGCTTGACTGAGAATATTGCTAAAAGAAATGATAATAGATGGATAGTTGAACTCTTAAACTCACTTCTAAGAGATTGTAAAAAAAAAAAAAATAGAAAGAGACCACATGTGAGATGAATTGATGAAATAAGGAAGTTTCTTGGCATGATGTGGAGAAAAGACACTAGAGTTCAAGAAGTTGAATTAAACTCAGAGAGACTTTCATTATACAATGGATCAATAATGGTTGACACTAATATTGAAACCATAAGCTCAGTGTGAATAGGAATGAATATTTCCTCTATAAGTTATGAAGGCTGTGCTATGTCATACTATAATTGCAATTTTGTTTTATGATCAGTACACAGTCATTCATTTGAACAACTCATATTAATCTAGAACACCTTGAACTTCCAGATAATAAAAACTCATTTACCGATCAATAAATAAAGAGCTAAAAATATTGTCCATGGAACTTTGTTTAAAAATCCAAAGTTTCACTTACACACAAAACCATATTATGGCATGGAGCCAACTAAATTAATTATTATGTCAGAAAGCCCATCTAGATTATTTTGAATCAAAACACTACTGTCAAAGTTTGAAATATAATGTGAAAGAATAAAATCAAAACTAAATCAGCCAAATGTGAAATATGTTATTTTGACATATATTTTCTTGCTGAACAAAATATTGAAAGTTTTAAAAAAAACAACTTAGATATAGGGCATTGTTGTCCAAATTGTTCTTTAATAAAACTAAATTGCACATTAATGCTAAAAGGAACATTAAATAATTGTTCAAAGTCAATTTGAGCTTTTCCAAATATTGAATAATGGGAAAAAAAATTCTATAAGAATGTACATACAACATCTACACTTGATTTTTATGTAGATTATCTTAAAGTCGCTCTAAAGAAATACAATATTGATTGTTTTTATTGGTAAAATATGGCTTACAACAGAATACAATGGAAAACTACAATTAGACAAAATATTGAAATTTTTCAGAAAAAAAAAGTCTGCTGCAGAAAAAGTTAAAAGACAGACAGTATCACAAAACAAATAAAGAAGAGATGGATTAGCATGCTCAATGTGAATATATTTGTATCTCAAATATTGGTTTGTATAATTATCCACAATTCATCTCTAATATATTACTACAGTTATTTTACCTTTCTCTTTTTTCTTTCTTTTAGCATTAAAATGGTCATCTCATTTGCGTGCAGCTGCTAATAATAATGATGATTTTACCTACCTATTCTAAAAATAATATTGCACATTATAAATTATTTTAAAATCTTTGTTTGCTTCATAACTGAAGTGAACTTTAAAAGTGTCTTAAGTATATATTATATAACTTCAGAAAGTCTAGATCTATGATCTTTTGATCCTTGTACTTGTAATTGACAGGTTTGTTTTGGAACTTTGAAATTTATTAAATTTCTTCTTTGGTTTTAAAAAAATGAAGGGCAAAATGTGGTCAGTTTTAAGTGTCATTAACTATTTTTTATGAAAACTATACTAAAAGGTCAAAATAAAGTTATTAGCTTCACATAAGAATAGATATCCTTTATTTTAAATTCAATACCAATTACAAAAAATAATCAAAATAGAAATGAATTCATTTTGTAACAACAAATAAAAAAAAGTTTAAAGTGAAAATTATTTTCTTTGATTATCATTGCCAATAAACTGACAGCACATCATGAAGAAGGCTAGAAAAAGATCTAGTTCATGCTATTTTGCCATGGTATTTCTCAGCATATGTGATCCAGATGAAAATACAAAATAGTCCAGAAGATGTGCCTCTCATCTTCTTGAAAACAGCATTTGATACATGGTAGTTTGCTCTCAATATCATTAAAATCATTGTGGCCTAGAAATTTCAATGCTCTTTCTTCACTGGCAATTACTTTTCCATAGAAATCTTTGAAAACATATTTCTTTCAAACAATGGTATACCAGTCAGTAAGTTGACAACTTTCTTAAGATAAGAATGGTTAGCATTCTGAAATCATGAAGTCTAAATGAAGAATAGTAGATTTATTTTATTTCTTTTTACATAATTCATTCAATAAATTATCTCTTTTTTTTTGCAATTGTAACCTTAGATATATAAATTTTCAGCCATTTATATGTCTAAGATTTATTTCTTTTTAAAAAAGTGAACACAATAATAATAAAGCACTATTAATGAACAACACAAGTTTTATTTTAACATTTCTTTATAAAAAAAAAAAAAAAAAAAACAAAAAAAAAAATTCATCTATGTAACACATATTTTGTTTTCTATTTATGTACATCTATTTTATGTATCTAATGTACACTGAAGCATAAATTCTTTACTATTTATCTCAATAATTTCATTGCATTGTTTTAAAGAATTAAGTAAATGTAATGTAGGAAAGTACTCAATTCTATCAGTTCCTGATGAATTTACTGGGATGTATAAATTTGACAATATTTGAAGAGTGAAAATAAAATAAAATAAAAAACATTATACAATGCATAAATATTAGATTATGGGGTTTTCTTCTAATATAGTTTTGTCTCCTTCATCTAACATGATATTTATAATAATAAATGAAAGCAAATATAAATTATTCCACGATTTCAATCATTTTCTATTGTATTTAGTTTACCATATATAAGTGTAATATATATATATATTTTGAAAATATATATATTAAAAAATTCAAAAACAATAACAAATATTAATATAATAAGGCATAATAGGGCAAGCAACCTTCAAAACATTTTGATATTTTATATAGCATTGTGTATTCCCCCTTCCCGTAAATTTCACTCTTAAAATATTTGTGCATATAAAAAAAAATATGGAGAAAAATTATACTATGATTTTAAAGCAAAAAATAAATAATTCTATAACAGTGTTATCTATAAAAAGTTATAAATTATGGTACTGTATTGAGAATAAACAACAAATCATTAAGGAATTGAATATCATGATAAATTATAGTTATTTCCCTTATATAAACATATTTATCTTCAAAAATCAGTGTACTTTAAATAATGAAGCTTCTTAAATAATGGTAAATAAGGTTTTTTATGAATATAATTTGCTAATAATAAACAACAAATTAATATACTAAATCATATTTGTTGCCTCAATTAATTTATTACATAACAAAACAACAACAAAAAACAATAAATATTTAAAATAACTAAAATTAAACTGAAATTTATCTATTTATTAAATAATGGTTTTTGTAATCAAAATTAACATTATAACAACATTTTTAACAAGCTGTGCAAAGCAAAACAAACAATGTGGTGCTAATTAAACACAAAAAAGTTATTAACAACATCAATTTTAATACAGCATACATAAATAAATATGTAATTTTAAATTGATGCATTCAAAATACAACATTAGAACAATTCACATTCAATAAGTTCCAGAAAAAAAGAATGTGATAATTTTGATACATGGTGTACTATTTCCAAAAAATAATGTTAATAATATTTAATTAGTGATAATTACTTAATAAAACTAATTAATCATTTTTATATTCATCTCACTAATGGTTGAGACAACTAATTAAAAAAAAACTCTATATAATATAGATTTTTAACATAACACAAAAATAGAATAATGTTGTAAAAAAGAAAGCGTAGTAATAAATAAATAAATGAGCAATCGTGTGACTGCACACTGATTGTGCAAAATAATGATTAACAGATTCATGACAAAACTCATCATACAGATAATTTATAAATTCAAATTTTTTATTTAATTTTTTTTTCAACTGAGAATAGTTAAAGTATTGAAATATATACAGTATAATATATGTCTACATTTTTCTCAATCATTTTTTTAGTACAATGTTGTTAGAATTATTTTGTTGTTTAATTAATTTTGAATTATATATAAATATATTTATTAGTAATGCTAATTATAGAATATTATAAAACAATTCTACTATTCTTTTATGATTCTCAAGTACATAGAAAATTATTTGTATTTTTAAAATATTTCCATTCTACAATTACTTGACTGCAAAGGTGTGAAATTCTATAGAAAGAATGACATGAAAAATAAGAATCTCCTACAAAATATATATATCACAAATATTATAAATGGGTTCAATTCTCCAAAATTATTTAGTGTGAATAAAGATTAAGGTTTTAAAAGTTTAGACCAAAAAAATCAAATCTTAAGACAAATATATCTAAATCATTTTAGGTTTGTGAATGAGATTTCTAATTTGTGGCATTTGAAGATGGTCTTGAATTTCTTTTTTTCTTCTAGTAAATAAATGTTTAACAGATTTGTAATAACTAGTCACATTATAACAAACGAAAAAAAAAAATTGAAAGATTAAATACCAACTAAATTAAATATTAACTTTAACAGGTTGACATTTTCATAATTCTCCCAAATGACAATTTTTATAAGCATTTAACATTTGATTTTAGTAAACAAACTGTAATTTTATATTAGAATTTAATAAAATGGACTTGATTTGCTAAAAACATAAGTTTATAAACAAAACTACATCCTTAAAATTCATATTTGAACTTTGCAAATATATTTAAAAATTATAAAGTGAAGTACATAGTAAAAACAATTACTTTTTTTTCTTTTTGAAGTAATTATAGCAATATTGCTGAAAAAAATAAAAGTAATAAAATTTTGATAGTCTTCTCTTAGCATGTTGAAACCGCGAGAGGGTGTACTTTCTATGCAAATGCACAGAAATATAACATTACCGGGCCTTTTTTTTTATTTTCAACTTTAACATTATTTTCTAAAATGGAATAATTACGTTTTTAAATTACATTAGACATTTTACCACCTTGTGACAATTTGCAAACTATTTTTAAACAATTTACGAAACATTATTTTGTAAAAAAAATATTTCTGAAATACAATATTTTAAATTACATTCCACAAATCCACATGTAGTGCTGGAATGTGCATAGGGGGAGGGGAGGACCGATGTTTTTGCCGGTCTGAAGGATCAGCCAAAAGATGCAGTACTCAATTTATAAAGCGACATTATTTTCTAAAGTACAATAATTACATTTGTAAATTACATTAGACATGTCAGCATGGTGCACTGAAATGTGCAGGGGGAGGGTGATGGTTTTGCTGGTCCGAAGAATTGGTCAAAAGAGGCAGTACTCTGAATCAAACCAAGCTTATGATTTTCAAAACAATGTGCAACCTCAGCCATTTCATTTGATTCATAGCTGTTCTCACACAAACATCTTTTCACATGACTGGTGTAAAATGGTGCTTGGCCTGATCCTTTTGCAATTGTTTTCACATTCTATGATATGTAGGGAAGCATAGGGACATGCTTACAATTATTAGTATGTACTAGAACGTCAGTTAGGATGTAAGATCACTATTACAAAGGCATAATTGGATTCCAAACACCCTCACACTATACAGTAGTGATCTATTAAGTGTGCACATTTGCATAGTGTCATGAAGCACATCAGCAGGCCGTAATGTTGGTGTGCAATGCCATCTAATCCTGCTAATGGCTAATATGAATAGAACTGTTCTATAGGTTATAACTTTCTATGCAAAAGCACAGAAATATTGGGCCAGGTAAACGGCATATTTCTGTGTTTATATAGAAAGTACGCCTTCTAGTGGTTTCAACACGCTAAGAGAAGACTATCAAAATTTTTGTTGATTGAACTTTATTTGTAAAAACCAAATGAATTAATGTTAAGTCATCACAAATCTATGAAATTTTCTTCTAAAATTTATAAAATTGATTTATAATTATTAAGATATCACAAAAGTTATGTACTACTATATTTAGCAAGCTATTACTTATAATTTCCTTTCTACCACTTCAACATATTTCTTAACTTTTTTTTAAAAAAAAATATATTTGACTAAAATCAAAGTGTAATCATGGATACTTTTGTTTTTAAATAATTATTATACAAATATTTTATAAAAATAATCATAAACATTTAAATAAGCTACAAAAAATATACAATTTTTTGCTCATTGCTAGCTATAATAAACGAGGCATTAACAATTAATCTCACAAAAAAAAACTAACAATCAGCCATGTGATGGGAAAGGTTCAGATCTTTGTAGTTTCTTTTGGCAGTAGATTTCTGAACTTTTCAGATTTTTTTGTAACTAATAAATTAATATATTTTCGTTCAAGTTTCTGTTGTCAAAATGAAATGCAAAGGAAGTTGTAAGATGTGAAATACATGTTAGTGCAAAACTAGAGAGACAAAAATTATTAAGAAAAACAATATTTACAGTTGATATTCCTAATTTTCAGAAACATTCTAATGAATTTAAATTAGAACTTACAAATAGGTTTCAAGTATTAGTAGATTTAGAACATGATTCACATTTGAATGAAATTAATATGAAAACAACTGATACACTTCTAAAAACTGCAACAAAAATAGCTGGTTGAAAAAAGCAGCACTTGACCAATAACATTTTTACTGAGACTAGCGAATTTATGAAGAAAAAAAGGAATATGAAAATACACAAAAATGATGTGTTAAAAAGGATTGAATATGTAGAATTTTGTAAAATGATGCAGAAAAGAGTTGAAAATGATATAAGAGTGTATAACTGTGAACTAGGAAGGAAAGCAGTAGAAGAGAATGAAAGTCTCAAGAGTGTAAAACAACATTTTGGTATTGGTAGGAAATTTATATTTGCAATAAGAAAAAAAGCTGGAATTATTACTAAAAAGAGAGATGACATCATGGAATGGATAGAAGACTTTTATCAACAATTATATAGTAATAAAGAACAAATACCTCCTATATCTATTACATCTTCTGAATTTCCCAGAATTTTAAATAAAGAAGTGAGACATACAATTAAATATATGAAGAAAGGAAAGGTTCCAGGTAATGGTAGAATTATAATTGATATATTAAAAGAAGCAGTTGAAAAAATAGAAATTTTTTAACAACGTCATATACCAAATGTCTAAATGATAAAGATGTATCAGATGATTGGAATAATGTAGTATTAATCTTAATATTTAAAAAAGGTGATAAAGAAGATATTCAAAATTACAGACCTATCAGTCTTTTATCAATTTTACACAAATTTTTTACGAAGATAATTACAACTCGTCTAAAGAGAACACTGGACTTCCACCAACCAAGAGAACAATCTGGATTTAAAAGTGGTTTTAGTACAGGATATCATATCCAGGGATTGAGAGAAGTTATAGAAAGGACAAATGAATATGAGTTGACATTATGTTTTCGATTTCTAGATTATGAAAAGGCATTTGAATCTAAATTTTTCTTCAGTGATTAAAGCATTGGATCATCAAGGTATAGATCCAAGATATTGTCATATTTTAAAGAATATTTATAAAAATGCAACAGCAGCAATTAGATTAGATAATGATACTGGAAAAGTCAACATGTAAGACGGGGTGACTCCATATCCCCAAAACTTTTTACAGCAGTGCTGCAAGAAGTATTTTGTGGATTAAAATGAAAAGCTAAAGGAGTGAAAGTAAATGATTATTTCGGTCATTTAGATTTTTCAGATGATGTAATTGTTTTTGCTAATAATGCTTTAGATCTACAGGAAATGTTGCAGTAGTTATCAGATGAAAGTAGGACTAAAGATAAATGTTAAAATGACTCAAGTAATGTTTAATGGATTTTCTCAAAATATGAAAATAAAGATTGTTTATGATGAGTTAGAAGAAGTTAACAGTTACAAACGCCTTGGTCAGATTATTAATACAGATGGAAACATAATGGATGAAATTAATCATAGAATTAAACTTGGTTGGAGTGCTTTTAGTAGAAATAACTTGATACTAAAAGGAAATATGCCTATGTGTTTGTAAAGAAAGATTTTTTAATAAACGTGTTTTACCTGTTCTTACTTAATAGAAGAGCAATACAGACTTCAGACCACTCAAAGAAGTATGGAGAGATGTATATTGGGAGTAAAAGAAAGAGATCGAGAACCCAATATATCGGTAAGAGAACAATAAGGTGCAACTGACTTCATTGAAAAGATTAAAGTGGAGTTGGGCTGGACATATTTCTAGAAGAGATGTTAGTAGATGGACAATTGTAATCTTAAACTGGATTCTAAGAGATTGTAGAAGACCCAGGAAGAGACCACATGTGAGATGGATAGATGAAATAAGAAAGTGTGCAGGGGTGATATGGAGAAGAGAAGCTAAATATCTTACTTTTCCATACTTATTAAACGTATTATTTTGAAATTTCCTTGTGAGTATATGACATTTTTAGTTATTAAAATGATTTTAAAGTTGTAAAATACAAGTTGAATTAATATTTACGTTTTGAATATTTTTACTCGATTTTTACATAGAATAAATCACCACACACTACAATCTGTTTGATGTTTTGGTAACATATTAATTTTAATAAATTTATTTTTGAACTGAATAGATCTTTTAATATATTGAAAGGATAATTTTATTTGTTTTGGCTCCAGTAATTTAAAAATATTTATTGTGTAAGGTGATCTTCGAATTATTATTTGCACGTAAACAAAACGCAAATTTAACTTTTTAAAATAACACGTTATGACATTTTTAGTTATTAAAATGATTTTAAAGTTGTAAAATACAAGTTGAATTAATATTTACGTCTTGAATATTTTTACTCGATTTTTACATTCCGAATAAATCACCACGCACTACAATATGTTTGATGTTTTGGTAACATATTAATTTTAATAAATTTATTGTGTTAAGTGATCTTCGAATTATTATTTGCACGTAAACAAAACGCAAATTTATCTTTTTAAAATAATACGTTTACTAAATAAAAGATCTATAAACTGAAATGTATTTTGTATTACTTTAAAAATTGCTGCAAATATTATTTGAAAGTAAAAAAAAAACCAATCACTTTTCAAAATAACGAAGGTCAGAATTGTTTTGAAAAATTCCAGAAAAACGGGAGTCGTAAAACTTACCTTAAAAAACATTTTTAGAGAAAAAAAAGACATCGATTTTTAAAAGAAAATAATTTAAGAATACATAGATTTATCCAAGAGTGAAACTCAATGTAAGAATATTAAATTTTAAAGCAGATTTAAATAGTTATGGTTTTCTATATTATTCACACTTTCACATTACATGCTGTATTTATTTTAAGAACGTGGAGGCAAACCGGAACTAGCAAGCGAATGTAAATATTGCTTCTAAACGGTGCCGTTTTTTCCGCGCATGGTGTGGAGAAACAGCGCCACCTAGTGGGCTAGAATGCTGTGTAGTAGCTGTTTAGCAGACGATGTGAACTGGATCGGTTTACCTATGGCTACCAGCGCCACCTAGCGGGCAGTTGTGCTGGCTGCTATTTGGCATAATGTTCCTGTGCGTACGCATGGTGAACAGCGCCATCTAGCGGCTGGAACTCTGATTTTGGCCCCCTACTCTGAATATTTTCTGCAATAGATATGAGAGAGGACATAGACTTGTGGAGTTTGCAGAAAAAGAAAAACTTTATATTATGAATTCTTTTTTTCAGAAAAATGTTAAAAGGAAATGGACATGGAAGCATCCAAATGAAGGTACAGCAGAATTGGATTATATTTTGACTAACAGGAAATACATATTTCAAGATTGTAATGTTCTTAATAAATTTAACACAGGAAGTGATCATCGATTAGTAAGGTGTAAGTTACGTGTTAATGTACAACTAGAGAGACAAAAATTATTAAAAAAAAACAATATTTACAGTTGATATTTCTAATCTTCAGAAACATTCTAATGAATTTAAATTAGAACTTAGAAATAGGTTTCAAGTGTTAGGAGATTTTGAACATGATTCAGATTTGAATGAAATTAATATGAAAATAACTGATACACTTTTGAAAACTGCAACAAAGATAGCTGGTAGAAAAAAGCAGCAATTGATTAATAAAATTTCTACTGAGACTAGAGAATTTATGAAGAAAAGAAGGAATATGAAGATATACAAAAGTGATGTATTAAAAAGAATTGAATATCTCGAATTTTGTAAAATGGTACGGAAAAGAGTTGAAAATGATATAAGAAAGTATAACTATGAAATAGCAAGGAAAGCTGTAGAAGAAAATAAAAGTCTCAAGAATGTTAAACTACATTTTGGTATTGGTAGGAAATTTATATCTGCAATAAGAAAAAAAGATGGAATTATTACTAATAGGAGAGATGACATCATGAAACTGGTAGAAGATTTTTATCAAGAATTATATAGTAATAAAGAACAAGTGCCTCCTATATCTATTGCATCTTCCGAGTTGCCCGGAGTTTTGAATGAAGAAGTGAGACATGCAATTAAATGTATGAAGAAAGGAAAGGCTCCAGGTAATGATGGAATTATAATTGATATATTAAAAGAAGCAGGTGAAGAAATAAGAAAAAATTTTAGCAAAGTTATATACCAAATGTCTAAATGATAAAGATGAACCGGATGATTGGAAGAATGCAGTAATAATATTAATATTTAAAAAAGGTGATAAAGAAGATATTAGAAATTACAGACCTATCAGCCTTTTATCACTTTTATATAAAATTTTTACCAAGATAATTACTACTCGTCTACAGAGAACATTGGATTTCCACCAACCAAGAGAACAAGCCGGATTTAAAAGTAGTTTTAGTACAGTAGATCATATCCAGGTATTGAGAGAAGTTATAGAAAGAACAAATGAATATGAGTTGCAATTATGCTTAGGATTTGTAGATTATGAAAAGGCATTTGATACTATAAACATTTCTTCAGTGATTAAAGCATTAGATCATCAAGGTATAGATCCAGGATATTGTCATATTTTAAAGAATATTTATAAAAATGCAACAGCAACAATTAGATTACATAATGACACTGGGAAAGTCAACATTGAGAAAGTTGTAAGACAAGGTGACTCCATATCTCCAAAACTTTTTACAGCAGTGCTGCATGAAGTATTTTGTGGATTAAAATGGGAAACTAAAGGAGTGAAAGTAAATGGTGATTATTTAAGTCATTTAGATTTCGCAGATGATGTAGTTGTTTTTGCAAATAATGCTTCAGATCTGCAGGAATTATCAGATGAAAGTAGAACTAAAGATAAATGTTAAAAAGACTAAAGTAATGTTTAATCGATTTGCTCAAAATATGAAAATAAAGATTGATTATGATGAATTAGAAGAAGTTAACAGTTACAAATACCTTGGTCAGATTATTAATACAGATGGAAACATAATGGAGCAAATTAATCATAGAATTAAACTTGGTTGGAGTGCTTTTGGTAGAAATAACTTGATACTAAAAGGAAATATGCCTATGTGTTTGAAAAGAAAGGTTTTTAACAAATGTGTTTTACCAGTTCTTACTTATGTATCTGAGACTTGGACACTTAATAGAAGAGCAATTCAGAGACTTCAGACCACTCAAAGAAGTATGGAGAGATGTATGTTGGGAGTAACAAGAAGAGATCGTAAATGCAATGTATGGGTAAGAGAACAAACAGGTGTCACTGACCTCATTGAAAAAATTAAAAGATTGAAGTGGAGTTGGGCTGGACATATTGTTAGAAGAGCTGATAATAGATGGACAATTGAAATTTTAAACTGGATTCCAAGAGATTGTAAAAGACCCAGAAAGAGACCACATGTGAGATGGATGGATGAAATAAGAAAGGGTGCAGGGGTGATGCGGAGAAGAGAAGCTAAAGATCGGAGAAGATGGATTAAACTTGGAGAGACCTTCATCCTGCAGTGGATTGATAATGGTTGATAATGATGATGATGAATCTTAGGTTATTTGTTTCATAGTTGGATTGGGTCAATGGATTGGATATATCAGTGTAATTAGTAAATGTAGTATGAGGTTCACCACATTTCAGGATCGCATTATACGCTGTACGCCCCCTTTTTGACTATGGAAGGGGATAGTAAGACGGAAAATGCAGTCCCTTCCTATGGAGTTTTTTTTATTGTTCTTCTTGCCACACAGATGTAGCATTCCTGTCTGGATGAGAGTCAAAGTCTTCTCTAACCATGCTGTTCAGATGTACATTCCTGACAGTATGGTATTTGTGCTGTCGTATTCATGTTGCATTGAATACATCGATGTATCAAATGGATTAATGTCGGTTTGACTGCGAACTTTTGGCCTAAGGTTAAATAAGGGATAGAATTTTTTTTTCCACTGCAATCTATGTAGTTTATTCATACTCGACACTCTTAAAAAATATTAAATTCATCTGTGCGGATGGTTTAAAATTTTAAAATAATAATTTAAATTAACAGTTAATATTAAAATCTAAAATAATAAATGTTATTCCCCAAATTTTAAATGATTATATATGTGTGTTAATAAATGTTGTTTGTGTGTTAATTACTGGCAGTGGCTTTTATTTTTTTATATTGAAGATATATTTTAAATAATTTATATTTTATAAATCTCTGCGACTTTGAAATATGAACTCTTAAAATAATGGCATTGGGTTGATGGTTGAAATAAAACACTAAGTAAATTCTCATTTTGGACCGTTATAATTGGCCTCCCAACATGAGCCGATGTTTAATAAACCACAAGTACCCTGAAAATTTTAAAGATAAGTCATGTCAGTAACATTTTTTCTGAAATAAATGTATTTTTTGTATTAACGTAAAGTTATAGATTGAATTTTGTTTTAAAAGTACTGACAGTAAGAAAAATTGTGCGTATGTAAAGATAAATGTGAGGAATAAAACGTAATGATTAATATAAATCATAATTTTTTTTTAAAAAAAAAACAAGTCTTATTTAAAACCCAACCATTTAACTTGCCTAAGTAATAGTTAAAAGTAGAAGAAAAGAAACTTGGAAGGGAGGGGGCAGAAATTTAACTGGTAGAAAGGAATCAACAGTCAACAATTTTTTTTGATCATTATATTCATTTTGTAATTACTGACCATAGTTTTGTCCTTCTAAAATTTTCATATATAATCAATTTGTGTAACATAATTACTAACACTAAGTAAATTCTTTTTTTTTTTTAATGTTTTTGGTTTTTGAGGAAGTTTACTGGTATGTAACGGTATATGCTGTTACATTAATTTAAAATTAGAATAAAAAAATTTTTTTTAAATTCGTAAATATAAACTAAAAGCTAAAAAAATTAAAAGTTGTTTAACATATATAATATATCGCACAGATGCAAAAGTTTAAAAATTATTTTCTTTTTAAAAAAAAAAATATATTTGAACGTACTTTTTTATAAAAAAGTACAAGATCTGAAGATAAAATATTTTTGTAAATGGAAATGATGTGTTTAATAAATAAATCGAAAAGCAAGCTAGCCCTTGGGGCTCTTGTATAAAAAAGTCAGATGAAATATAGATAAGAGAACAAAAATAAATTAGTTGTCCAGTAGAAGCAGCAATGAAGGCTAGGACCATAACGAAAATTTGAAACAGGAAACCATTGTTCAGTGAATCTGGATGATCAGTATAAAAGGAAAAATATTGAAATTAAGAACAGTTCCAGCTTGTTTTTGTGAGAAGGATGATAAGATGCACTTGTCGCTCTCTCTCACTTATTTAAAAATGAAATGACTGTAATACCAGACTTGAACCAGCTAAGGCCACTTTCAGATAGACCAGTCTTCAAATAAAGATTTCTTGGGAATTGATACCAGGAACCGGGAGCCCTTCTACTGTAAGATATAAATGGAAAATTTTTACTAAAAGTAATTAAGAACTTTCAAGATTTGATAAGCTAAACCTAAATTTTTTTAAATGAACTTTAATCTGACTTTTCAAATCAATTATTAGTAATTTTTTAAACATCTGTTTAAGGAATCATTTCTCTTTTTTTGTGTGTTATGTGTTAATTAAATGCATTAAATTTAATTTAGGTATAGATGCTTGCATAGATTTGTTAACATTTAATTATGTTTTTGATTTCATATTTGATTAAAATATATAGACATTCGGTAAATAATGATACCTTATGTTGAGTATCTAAAATGTGTTTATTCGGATGTCTTTTAAGTTATTGGTGTCAATGCAGCATCTTATGATGAATGCCATTGAGTTTCTTGTAAATTTCCCTCTGCAATTCCATCAATGACTTTATATTTTGATCATTTATGTTTATTTTGAAATGTTTTTAACCATGTAATCTATGTAGCCGATTTATACTCAACATTAAAAAACAAACTTTTATAAAATTCATCAGTGCGAAATTATATAAATGTTAAAATTAAGTCAGGCATGAATGGCTATATAGATATGTAAAGTTATATTAATTAATTAAGGGAGGGTTAATCTTAGGTTATTTGTTTCGTAGTTGGATTGGGTCAACGGATTGGATATATCGGTGTAATTAGTAAATATATTATGAGGTCCGCCATGTGCAGGATTGCATTATACGCCGCAACCCCCTTTTTGCATATGGAAGGGGATAGTAAGATGGAAAACAGTCCCTTCCTATGGATTTTTTTTATTGTTCTTCTTGTCAAACAGATGTAGCATTCCTGTCTGTACAAGAGTCAATGTCTTCTCTAACCATGCTGTTCAGATGTACATTCCTGTCAGTATGGTATTTGTGCTGTCGTATTCATGTTGCATTGAATACATCAATGTATCAGATGGATTGATGTCGGTTTGACTGTGAACTTTTGGCCTAAGGTTAAATAAGGGATAGAATATTTTCTTTTCAAATGCAATCTATGTAGTTTATTCACACTCGACACTCTTAAAAAATATTATTAGATTTATCTGGGCGGATTGTTTAAAATTTTAAAATAATAATTTAAATTAAAAGTTAATATTAAAATTTAAAATAATAAATGTTATTCCCCAAATTTTAAATGATTATATATGTGCATTAATAAATGTTGTTTGGGTGTTAATTACTGGCTATGGCTTTTATTTTTTTATATTGAAGATATATTTTAAATAATTTATATTTTATAAATCTCTGCAACTTTGAAATATAAACTCTTAAAATAGTGACATTGGATTCTTTTTTCGGACTGTTATAATATATTTTTTATTTTTATATACCCTAACTTTTATTATTATATAATTCTCATAAATTTATACTATACCGATTTATATGTTTATATATATATTCCCTACAACTTTTTATTTATGTATATATATTTTTTATTTTATATACTTTTAACTTTTATTATTATTATATAATTATCATAATTTTTTATTCTATTGCTTTATATGTAAATATGCTAAGTTTATTTATTTATTTATTTATATATATAATGTAATATCTATAAATATACCCATGTTTATACTCCTATTTAACTTAACCATTTTTTATCACTCACAATTCATTTATAAACAATTATCTCTTTATATATTTATCTCTATATTTCTTATTTAATAACTATATCTATACCAATCTCATCTTAATCCCAGAATCCCTATTAAATTTTGGGTTTATCTTTCTTATTAATATAGCTTATTTTATTTTATTTTAATACTTTCTGTAGGTAACCTCAATTTTATTGAACTTTGTGTAAATTTGGGTCCTGTTTCTTTCATATGTATATATTGGTGATTTATTATCTGACATATATTGTTTTAATCTTGTTTTTATAGAATTTTTTGTTTCTCCCACATATTTATTATCAATCCCACTATTGAGACATTGTTTGCATTTTATCACATATACTCCATTAATTATATTTTTATTATCTTTATTATGTTCTACGTATTTGTTATCTATCAAATTTAATAGGTTTTCTCTTTTTTTATTAATTATTTTTGTAGTAATTATTCGTTTGTATTTTTTATTAATCTTCTTTATAATTTTGTTAAACTTATTCACTGTAATATTATTATTTGGTTTTATTCCTATATATCTATTTTCATCTTTCTTTTTTTCTTTCACTCTTTTCATTTTTATTTATCTTATACTCTAGTTTTCCAATACTTCTTTTAATTATATATACAGGGAAACCACTCATTTTTAACTCATTGATTATTACATCTTTTTGTTTAATATAGTCTTCTTTCCTTGAACAATACATTGCAGCCCTGTATATTCTTGAATCTATACAACTAATTTTATATTTCCTATCAATGTTGGGAAACCAACTTGTTATTTTGTTACCAATATTGTTCTTCTTATAAATATTTGTCTGAATATACTATTTTTTATCTATCAGTTACTTTTGAAACATTATATCCAGATATACAATTTCATTATTCTCTTCCTTTTCAACTGTAAACTTTATATTCTCTTCTATTTTATTAATATCATTAATAAACCAGCTTATTTGTCTTTGGCTTTTTGTTTTGGTTTTATTTCAGTTTTATTAGTTTTTTTAATATATTTTATGTTTTTAGTTTTTTATTGTTTACATTTTTTATGGTATTATTATATAGTTATATATTTTCTTTTATTTTGTTCATTATATCATAGCTCTGAAGAAGACTGCAGGACAGTCGAAACATAGGTGTATGTATATATGTACAAATAAAGAGTTTTTCTAAAAAGTGTTCGAAGTGGTTTGGATAAATTGTATTTATGGGATATTACAGCAAAATAAAGAAAAGTGTGATTTTGGTAATATATATAGAAGTAAACACAATATTGGATGCGAGTTAAATTATAATACTAGCAAGGAAAGTAGTTTACTGTTTAAGGCTTAAACAGAATCTTTAGCAACAAAGGAATATACACATAAATGGTAAAATGTCTGATTTAGTCTGCAAGTTATGTAAGGAAGGCATAGAAAATATTAAGCATCTGTAAATGAATGTAAATACCTGAAAGCAGAAATGATACAAATAATGAAGTTGTGGAAGAATAAATATAAACAAAGTGATTATACAGAAAGTGGGTTATTGTTTTTTATGCTGGGTTTGGGAAAAGATAAGGGGGGTTTATATATAAAAGTCATTGAGTTGAAAAATATTATATTGTGGAAATGGGATGGAGCAAGATAGAGAAGAATATGGGAAAAGTTAGGGCAGTGAATGGAAAGGGAAATTAAAGTGGCTAACAGGTTTCTCTGGACATAGTTGCTGAGAGATTCCTGACTCCGTATAAGGAGAAGTCACAGTGCATCACATCAGATATCTTGAACAGGTAGGGAAAGTATTTTGATCATTTTTTCAAATAATGTTTCAAGAATTGACAACTTTTAATGATATATCTATTTTATCTAATTTAGATTTGGGCAAAAGTATCCAGCTTAGTGAAGCCAAAATAGCTCTTTGTAATCTTAAAAATGGAAAAGCTGCAGGTACTGATATAATAACTGGAGAAGTTTTAAAATATAGTGGTAATATGTTAACTCCAAAAATATTGGAAATTTTTAGGAATATATGGACCCATGAAGTTATGCCAGTTAATCTTAAGAATGCTTTTATTGTTCCATTGTTTAAGTCTGGGGATATTGGATGAGTAGGCACTAGATGGGGATTTTATGCACAAACCTTCTGGCATCCATTGATTACTCTGGCTTGCACAAAGTGGCAATATGTATTAAGAGTTTTGTCTGTTTTAATAACAGTTATAAGCAAGCATAAGAAATGGTGATCATATGGTGTTTATTGGCTTTAAAAACAAGGAATATACAAGATTTCAGTAATTATTATGGAATATTATTATCTACTGCAGCAAAAATACTTTCAAGAATGCTGTTAAATAAATTGCTTCCAGTTATAGCTGAATCGCTGCCAGACACTCAATGTGGTTTTAAAAAATCAAGAAGCATTATAAACATAGTTTTTGTTGACAGGCAAAGACAAAAAAAATATCAGAAATAAAGGAGTGAGTTATATTTTCTTTTTATTGATTTGGTCAATGCATTTGATTCAGTAAACAGAACAGGTCTATGATATTGTTTGAAAATAGTTAGTTGCATCAAAATTTATTTATATTATATAGCTTCTACATGATGAAATGAGATGATGTGTTATTACTATAGACAGAAAATCTAAGATATTTGAAATAAAAACTGGTGTTAAACAAGGATATACATTGGTTCACCATTGTTTTCCATTTTTATAACAGTGATCTTTGAAATTGTTTATAGGTGATTAAATCAAATAAACATTAAAATGCAATTCAGATTTGATGGTGGATATTTTAATTTAATCAATTAAAATTAAAAAACAAGAATGTCTCTTCATGATTGAACTATTTTTGCCAGTTTAAAAAAGGATTTACAGAGTTTTATAATGTTTTGAATGCAATATATATATAGACTTTGGGTTTTTTTTAATTAAGGTTTAAAAAATGCAAGTTTTTTATCAACCAGAGACTGAAGAAAAATACTCGGCAACTTCTAGCTTGGACAAGTATTAACTTGAGGATGTAATCTAGTTTTTTTAATTATCTTGATAGTTTTATAAATAGAGAAGTGTTCTTAAATGTTGGAGTACAACACAGAACATAATGTGCTGTTGCTTGTAACAAGTTAAAAGATAGAGTATTTCATTACAAGAAAACTGCAACAAAATTACCTGTATTTATAACTGTTATTCTACCTAATTTATTGTGTGGAAGTGAAACATTGATACCCTGTTGATACAATATAAAGGCAATAGAAAAATTTCATTTAAAGATTGCTAAAAAAAAATTTTAAATCTAATGGCAAGATTATAAAACCAATCAGTACATTCTTCAGCTTTCTCGATGTGATATTATTGAGTCTACTATTGTAAAATTATATCTTCATTGCATCAGACATGTAAAATGAATGAACAATAGGGAACTTCCTAAAAGAGTGTTTTGTTGTGAACTAGGGCATGGCTCCTGTGGAAGAAGTAGATCCATTTACAATATAAGGATTATCTCAAAGAAATGTAATGATAGGGAATAAAATATATTGGAGATCTACAATTTCAAGAAGAAATGTTTTCTGTGGAAGAAATTAAATGACAGTATCATAAAATATCAAGTAAATGGAAAAATTAACCAGCATGCTATATATATGAATGTTTTTGTGACTCACAGATTATTTTATACAATCATAGCAAAATTCATTTTTAATTTTTATTGGAATGTCCGTGCTCATTTACAAATGGTTATTTATTATTATTACTATAATGTCAGGCAGTATTCATTTTATATGAAAATCGCTAATATTGAAATGTTTTTATACGTTTCTAAATATCTGATAGTGATTATTCGGTTGTTTTCTCATCCCTGGTGTTCGCCTCGAGATGTCACTATTTCTAGGTCAATTCCTAGAAATATACCATTTCACCAGCATTCACCCAACAAAAGAGGAAATTTTCTATGTTATAAATGCAGAAAAGAGTTTTCACATTATGTTGGATGGAGGCGGTGGCGGCGACCGAAGCCAACACAAAGAGACTTTTTTCTATGATAAAACACAGAAAGAGTTCCTGACGGCTGCCGGTTATGGCTTTTTTCTATGCTAAAAGCAAAGAGAAAGAAATGCCTTGATTGGCTGCCGTAGTAATTGATTTTGTTCGTTATTTTCTCGTAATAGTAGAATATCTATTTTCTTTGTAGTTTCGTATGAGAGTGTGTGTATTTGAAGCAGTCGTAGTTTTTTAAAATTTGATGACGTCTATTTGTTTTAATGTGTTGTAACTTACTTTACTGTTGTAAGTTTAGTAATAATGTCCTGAAGATTCCATTACGAATGGGTAACTCTCAAAAATTGCTTTTAAGGGTGCAGAACGGAAAAAATTTCAAGGATCATGCGAAAAGTACCGTTTTTGTAAGAATTCGTCCGTGACCAGTTACTTTTGCTATATATATACGCACAAACAAAAACAACCCAGTGCCTAATTATTAGTAATTACTTTTCCAAAAAAGAAAATTAGTCGGCTATTATTATTTTATTTTTTTTTACATTTATTATTTCAAAACAAGATTAGTTTTTATATTTACACACTAACAAAAACAACCCAGTTCCTGATTAATTACTGTCTTAAAAAAAAAAGAAAGCAAATTCAACGGGGTTTTGATTTTTTCAATGGAGTATTTGAATTACAGTTTTTATATATATATATATACACAAGATTTACCAAAAAAAAAGAAACCCACTTTCTAATTAATTACTGTCAAAAGAAATGCAAATTAGTCGGCTATCATTTTTAAATTTAGTATTTTAATAACGGTACTCTTTTTATATAGACATACTTAACAAAAACAACTCACTTTCGGATTCATTACTGTCCCCCAAAAAAGAAAGCAAATTAGTCGGGTATCATTTTTCAATTCAGTCTTTCAATGACGGTCCTTACTAATAGTAGTCGGGTATCAATTCTAAATTATAGTATATAAATTAAATTACTTTTGATAGATTTAGAATTACGTATTGCTTTTTTAATAAAATTATTGATTTACTCTTGACAAAAAATACCGTAACTTTAAAAAAAGACATACATAAAGTCCAAAAAAAATGAGAAAAAGCCCCGTAACTTTAAACACACACACAAACTAAAAAACAATCTAAGATTAATAAACATTGACTTATTACGTATTGCTTTTGAATCAAATTATTGATTTACTCTTGCAAAAAAAATACCGTAACTTTAAAAAGACACACTTAAAGTCCAAAAAAAAATTAGAAAAAGCCCTGTAACTTTAAAGACACACAAAAACTCAAAAACAAGATAAGATTAATAAACATTTACTTATTATGTCTTGCTTTTGAATAAAATTATTGATTTACTCTTGTAAAAAAAAGACTGTAACTTTAAAAAGACACACATAAAGTCCAAAAAAAAATTAGAAAAACACCGTAACTTTAAAGACACACACACACAAACTAAAAAACAATATAAGATTAATAAACATTTACAAAAATGGAAAAACTAACATCATATAATAGTATTAGTTAGTAGAGTATTTTATTACAAATCTAAGAAATCAGATCTTTTTAGATCAAATCGATCATTTAGGTCCGGCCCGGAATTGTTATGTGTATATGTTTTTGATTAGCATCAACGCCATCCTGTGGCAAACACCAAGGATGAGAAAACAACCAATTATTCTTATAAATGTAGCTGTTGTATAACAAATGTAATTCAATTAGCTTGTTTCTTGTATAGATTAGGGATACTTTTTGACATTTCTTAAATATTTAATGACTATTAACTAAATATGTGTTCACATGATTAATTACAAATAAAAAATAGAATTTAACTGTTGTGCACTTCAGTGCAAATTAGAGATGATACTTTACTGTCCACATGATATACTAATAGAAAAGAACATGAACCTAAGCAATGTGCTATTAATGATTTGTATAGGAAATACAATATCAATCTTCATTATTAAATCTAGTATTGAAGGTTTTTAGAAATCATGACTGTGAAGCAAAGAATGAAGCAGGAATTTTTGAAATGGTATTCCAAATAATGATTTTAGAATCATTAGTTGAATTTGTTCAGGAATTATGAAATGTTACAATTATCAAAATAAATAAATAGCTCAACTTACATATGAAATTTTTAATACGAAAGATATTGTAGAGTGATTAAATTATATGTAGAATATTACAGAGGTAGAGGAATGCAACTTCATTGCTGAACAAATGTGTCATATTACACTGTTAACTATTTTAATTTAAAATAAATATTACTAAATGCATTATTAAAAAAATGTTCTAAATACTATAAACACATACATATAGATTGAATAACATTTTTTATTAAGTAACTTTTTTTAATTAAAGCAAACCTTTTTTTATGAAATTATATGCAGAATATTTTTACATTATTTTATTTACAATTTTTGTTTTATTTTATTTGCATAATTCTTGTTTGCTTGGATAATACTTCATATGATTTGTTATTATATTTCACAGGATATGAGGGCAGTTGAAGTTCAAATCAAGCAAAAAGTAACTATAGGAAGGACTTCAGATTATTGTGAAAAAAAAATCCAAACATAATTATTTTTTTCTCTTCCAATTACTATTTTTATTGTCATAGATTTTATCATCTTTTGTGGGCCAGATTGATAATACTTTACATATAACAACTAAGTTTTTATGGGGATTAAACTTTTTTACATATTTTAATATCTGATTCTTGAAGTTTGTTTATGACTTTTCGAAAACTTGTGTTCTTAATGCATTAAAAGCTGTCAGTCTTCAAATATTGTAATACCAATTCTTCTTCGTTATTGTATTCTGTACATATTGGATTTAAATTTATATGATATTTTTCATTCAAGAATTTCTTAATTGGAAGTATGCTGTGTAAACGATTAAATATACATTTCATGCATGATTGCCAGTGGTAAATATTTTGGAAGCCTTTTATAGTCTGGATTATTAAAATATGTATCCATAAGTCTTTTCCTTTGAATAATGTATCCTTACTGTTATTGTGGTTGATATTACTTAGATCATTGATATTAGTTTCAACTCATTAAATAATTTTAAAATAATGTCTTCCATTTTTTTACTCCATATATATTTTATACTAAAATCTTGAATAACCTAAAATAAATGTTTTAATGTGTCTTTAATTTTTACAGGAGTAAAGGAAATAAAGAAATATGTGATTCTCTATTGGAATAGCAAATAAAATATATTTTTATTTGAAATATTTACGTGCATAACTATTTAAATTAATTTTATACTTTATGGAAAGTATATATAAATGAAAAAAATAGATTTTTCTTTTAAGCTGAGACATTTCACTCTATATCAGCACCGATGTTTGTTTTTCATCATTTGATATATGCCATATTTTTAAAAAATATTATAAGCTATCTGTTACAAACTATATTATTAATAAAGAGATATTATTTATGCATTTTTCTGTAAATGAAATTTCCTTTGCTGAATGTTATAGTGAAAATATTTGTTTTATTCAAATGAAATTATGCTTTAAAATGAAAATATAACTGGAATTTGACTTAATGCTTATTCAATCTGAGTACTATTAATAAGAGAGATTTATATTTATTAAATATGTTATATTATTTATGAAATGTCATACTTTTAAGAAGATATGAAATTTTATTAATTGTTGGTCATTTTTGCAAGAACTTCTCCAAGTTATAAAAATATGTTTGCTCTTCAAAAAATATATTTTAATTGACTTAATGCTTATTCAATCTGAGTACTATTAATAAGAGAGACTTATATTTATTAAAAATGTTATATTATTTATGAAAAGTCATACTTTTAAGAAGATATGAAATTTTATTAATTGTTGGTCATTTTTGTATTTGTTCTTCGATAATATTGATTTAAAGTTCCTCACCAATGCTCCATTTCAAATACTTACTCTTCATTTATATTTATCAGAAAATTATAAACTGTGCTCTTTAATAGAAATATTAATCTCATTTATCCAATGTAGTACTTAAAATTTATAATGCTCATTTTATTATTATTTTCCACACTATCATAAAATTATGCAATGTTTATGGTATTTATCATTCTACCTATTTAATCTATATGGAAATGGTATTATATGTATATATTTAATCTATATTAATCCATTTAGAATGGCTGTATTTTTGTTTGTGGCAGTAATTTCAAATTCCGGTGTATCTTGTATTTTAAATTGCAGTTATTGTTTAAATTTATAATGTCATCTGGACATTCTGTATAAACTATTGTGTCCTTGAACTCTATTTGACTTTATCTGATGTAATGATATGAACATGAAGATTTAAGGATTCTTTATTTTATTGGTAAATGAGTATAAAATATTTAATTTACTATTTTTTATATATGCATTATATTCATCTATGTTTTTCTGAATTTATGTATAGGTTTAACATGTATTTTCATGTTATGTTCTCCGAGTGTATTATACCATTCCTTTTTGGAGTTATTTTGAATGTGCATAAATACTTGACAGAGTTCATAAAGCTGATGTATATTTTTGTCATTAATTATTTTGCACAATGTACATTTAGCTATACTTTTGCTATATTTTATTGGTTTTACGCTTCATTTATTTGTTGTTATTTTAAGAGATGATAATATTTTTCTCTCTTTTATAGCTTATTGTATTATGCCAGTGAAATTTCTTACATTTATGTGATACTATGTATACATTATATTTAAGTAAACCCCTCTCTTTTGATGGTTCATTCTCATATTTCATGACTAAAGACAAAGTCCTAGCTCATTATTGCCCTCTTATGTAATTTCTTATTAGAGTTCATGCCATGGATCTAAGTAATATATTATTTAAAGTCATGTGTAATGTCCTGGCATTTGATATTTTTGGAGGTAATGAATAATGCCAACTAATCTACTCTATGTAGTTTTTGATGTGTACATCTTGGTGGTATCCCTATTTAGTATATCCAGATATTTTAAAACCTGATAAAATATTAGTTATTAAATTTATAATTGTTCATATGGCTCTATAAAATTTATACATTTTACTATCAAAGGATGGTAAGATTTTGTTTTATTTAGTTTTAGTGAGTACATTTCATGTAGAGTCTATGTAATAATGAATGAAATCATTAAAAGTGAGAACTTGACTAAACCTATAGAACGTCATATTAAAATTTGTAATTTATTTCTAATTTTTGCTATATTTTAAATTGTAACTTATAATTTTTTTTATATATTTTTTTTTATTTTGGGAAATTGTTGGTAATTTTATAAAATTTATAAAATAGCTTACTGTTTGCCTATTCAATGTTATAAGTGACAATAAATATTAATTTAATTATTAATTTTTACTTCTCTAATTTTTATCATCATCTGCATCTTTCAAAAATCTAATAATACCACACACACCTTTATTTATTTTATGCATTGAGAGTGCAAGAGTACAAGGAAATATGATATGAGTCACTTTATTAAAATTATATTACTGATATTAAGTAACATCTAAGAAGATCGTTTTATGTATCTTAATGATAGGATCACTTTATATTATTATAAGATCACTTTATTCTATTTCATTTATTTTTGATAAAACTGTAAGATCACTTTAATCATTATACATTAAGATCATAAGATTGCTTTATTCTATTTTTGTAGAAGATTAAGAGAAAACCTATTGGTGTGATATTTGGATAGCAATAAAATCCCTTTTCCATTCATGATATCATCCTATTGTGTTATAATTATTTTTAATCTAAGAGTTTTTCATGTTTAATCTTAATTCTACATTTAATAGTTATATGATTTAATAAGATATCATCTTAAAAGTAACATCATGTCTTACTACTATATTTTTTATTAAGATGACATTCTTGGTTGGTTTTAAGAAATAAAAAAAAAAACTAAAATTATTGATTATTAAAGAATTAATTCTTAAACGATCACTAAGATTTGTTTATAAAATTGTTTTATGAAAGAATTGCTATGGGTAAGATAAAAATTATTCTGAGAAAGGGTTGTGATCATTTAAAAGAATAATTATGATTATAAGATTTGGTTATATTTTAGCAGATGTGAAGGGTAAAGAGTATTGAAGATATCCTAACCCTTTTTGTGTAACAGTGCTGCATAAGAATTTAAGAGTTATATTGTGTTTTAAAGGGAGAGTATGAGAACTCTTCTCCTAATTTAATGTTTGAATTTGTTTTGATCCACATTTTTTTCTTATAGCAACACATATATCTTAAGAACTAGCCTATATATAGATTTTGAGCTGATTATTCGATTAACTTATATGCACTTTTATTATTAAACCACTAAACATCATGTATGTATGTATGACCACTAAACATCACATGATCATCATTTCTTATGCTGGCATCCATTGATTACTCTGGCTGGCACTGAGTGGCACTACTGTGTGGGTAGTTTTGCCTGTTTTATATATGTATGTACACACACATACATGCATACCTACATATGTATGTGGGAACATGTGTATGCATGTGGGCATGTATACACATGTAAATGTGAGAGCATGCATGTATGTATAGATGGAGAGTTTTGCTTAATATTATTATTGCTATAATGCTGAGTTTATATTTTGTTGAATTGGTGTTTCTTGGCTTTTTTAACTTGCCACTGCCCTACTTTTTTAAGGTTGCAATATATATTTGAAGTTCTTTTAATTCCTAGTCTGGGGGAGGATGATATTCTCCCTTTGTTTACATATACATTGAGCTATGTTTAATTAAAAGTTTCTATATATATATTGTATGTATAAGTTATCACAATTAAAACAAATTCTAAACAGATTCTCAATTTAATAATGTGGAAGTCCTAAATGGTAAGAATTTTTTTTTCATCTGTAGCAAGATAATTAGATGCTATAAATCTTTAAAAAGTCTGTGATCCAGTGATGTGAAAAATTATCTACAGATGTAAATCAACAAACTGTATCTTAAGATTATATATTTATATACTGTACAGTGCTATTTAAGTGTTACAAATTTCATAATAAAAGATTTAATATTAAAATTTTATTCCAAAAATATTTAAGAGGAAAAAACAATTAGTGTTAGAAGTCCATGTCAGTAGTAAAGTTTAAAAAGAAGTTTTGTTTAATTTTGTTGAAAAAACATAGTGCAAATTATTAGTATAAGTTTTACTAGTTTAAAATAATAATAAAACAATATGATGGGGGAGAAATTTAACTAAATAAAAAAGATTTAAAAACTATATTTCTCTCTTATCATTTATTTAAAAGAAAATGTGTGTGTTGATTGTAAAAAATGCATGCGTGTGTAAATAAAATAGTAAAGTTAATATTAAAATAAATGAAATCTTATAATTGAAAAAAAAAAATCCCTTAAAGATTGCATATACTGATAAGCTGCATAGGAATGGGATTAGCAATAGCTACTAATTAATAAATTAAAATCCATAAACAACAGGACTAATTAAAATGCATCTTATCTAAAATTTAATCAATATAAGCAGTAGATAGATTTTGAACAATAAAAATAATTAGCGAATTTTAAATTAATTCAAAGATAACAAGATGGCATCCATAAATAGGACTGCAAATTTTGTCATTCAGTCAGTCATGTTTCTAGATTCCATTACATATTAGATGTATTTTTCAATGTATACAATGCCATGTTAAGCAGAAGTTGGGCATGTGACTGAGCTCCAGCCTTCATCCGCAAGAATATCAGCAGTCTTCCCGATAGAAAGCCATGCCCCTCTAATAATTTAAGGCTGCCAAAAATGTCTAACTGCCTGAAATAGAAGTAGCCTGGATCTGCAATTGTCAGGACCACATCAGAAGCCTAAAATCCAACCGGTTGGTAAACCACATATGCAGCAGCAAAGAGCAAGAAGCCACAATGTTTAAAATCCTATAGGTAATAATATTCTCTTATTCCCATTCCTGACATTAATTTAAATAGCCATTGCAACCTTTAAGTATTTCCAGAATCAACTAAAAATAAACTCTATAACTAGCATAAAATTAACTATTTATGTGCAGGTTTAGTGTAATGAACAGATATTGATAGAACTTTCTTAAACATACAAATAGCTTATGGTAAAATATATGTGCGTGTTTTAATGCTTTGTACCTATTTTAATGCTTCATGTTTATTTACAGTACGTGTGCCTGATATGCTATGTATTATTATTTTATCCAGAGAAGGAATGATGAATGAATTTATAAAATGGTTTAAAGTATTATAAAATAAATTATTCTTGGAAATTTAGCATTTGTCGGTCAATTCTTTAATTATACCACTAAGAACAATTTCGAAGAGAACTCATACAAGCATTTTATTGAATTATATTTCCATAGAGCTAGTTGGGATTTCTTAGGTGCTGAATTAATTTGCCATCATTCAGGGCATATTAACTACTTCTTGTAGTTGGCACCTGAAATTTACTTCAAAACAAAGAAAGTGCTTTGAATAACAGGGATTGGATTCAGCAGTCAAGAAGATCTGTGGCCTGGAAATGTGGTTGTGGTTATATATCTTATATAGCTGTGGCCTGGCTATATGTACCCTCTCGGTATTATGCTTTTCTGCCTAAGGGACCGGTGTAATGCAATACTTAAATTGCAGCTGGAGTAGATCGAATTTTATAATAAATAATTTTATTATACTGTCATTTTTCTATAAAAAAAGAAGTCAACAATTTGTTTTGCAGTTTTGCTTATCACAATTTTTTATTAAAGAGTAAAAATTTTATAATATATATATGTTTTTATTAATCAATCTTCTTCCACCTGGTTCAATACTTTATTTGTATTAGTATACAAAATTAATATAAGATTGGTCATAATGTAGTAGGTGCCCAATGCTATTGCTTGAAAGTAATTAGGAATAAATGTTGACAGAGAAAATTAATGGAAATTATTCAGTAAGTATAGTGATCAGTTTTAGTATAGTGATAGAATGATTGATTCCAACTCTCAAGATTTTTGAATCAAAGCTCAACTGCCATTTATAGTGCTGCTTGAGCATCACATATCCTTTGGAATGAAAAAAACATTTAGTTATTATAGTAAATGTAGTCCACTTATTTAATTATTTAAAATTATAAAAACAAATAAAAAATAGCATTTTAACTTTTTATTCTTAATTTTTTTGCTTAATTTTTTTTTAAAAAAATCTTAATACAATATGATAGCTTTTGGATAATTAGATTCAGTTTAATCTTTTTGCTCTTTTTAGTTTTAAAACAAACTTATTTACTAATGTTATTTTTCCAACTTATTTTTTTTCATTCTTACAAAATTCATATTTCTAAATATTTTTTGTTTTTTTTTTCTAATCGTTTTTTGTCTTTTCCAAATTTTCCAAACAATAATCATATTTAGACTTTGCACATTCTAATTTTTATAATTGCCAATTCCTTGCTTAGTTATCTAACTTACAAAATATTTAAGAGTACTCTCATGGTCAATAACTCTTTTTCAGTTATTATTTTTAATCTTTTATTCTTATTCTAATTTTTATTTTTATTTACATGTATTTATTTTTATTTTAAACATTTTATAAAATACATCTGTTTAACAATAGCTGTTTGTTAAGCATAGCATCAATATCTTTAATATTATACAACAAATCTTGCTATTCTCAATGGTAACTTGTTCTCTATCAAAACAATCCTTATCAAGATAAATTAAACAGAGATAGATGTTATCCTTTTCTTATGTCTTCTTTTCTCTATTTTTTAATAAGAAGATTAATTTAATAATTATATTTTGAATTGAACATAATTTTTTTAATATATTTTTTTTTACATGTCATGTTTTGTTGTTGTTGTCCAATAAAGTAATCTAGCCCATTCTTTCAGATGTTTTTTAATATCAGTGAGATAAATATTATAATTTTTTTTATTTAATATGCAGCACTTTTTTTTATTACATCATTAATGTTATTATTAAAAAAATATAATTCTTTTGATCCAAGCCAAACAATCAGCTGAGAATTTAAACGATTTGTTTATGTAATGTAAAATGGATTTCTTTTTACACAGTCTACACATTTTTGTGCATAGGCCTTATGCTCAGAAACACTTTTTCCAAATTAAACATTTTCTCCACCTGAAACTTTTATATACCCAATAAAACATTTTAATTAAGGAAAAATAGCAGTGACATCTATAAAGCATTGACTCAATTATATCTAAAGATATATATAACAATGATTATTATAATAAATTTAAGAAGTCTCGAAGTAATATCAAGATATAGTTTATTCCAATTAAGTATTTCATATGAAATAATGCCAATGTAACTTCTAAGCTCCAATATATTTTTTTTTAAATTTCTTGTATAACATGATAGCTTTAAGAAATTTTGTTGTTGATATACTCAGTAGGCAATCTGATAATTAGAAATGGAATAGTTTACACGTCTCTGAACTAGAATTTCTTCCGATGTTGAGTTTTCAGAATGGTTTCTCTTATAATGAATTCTTCTGCAGTGACAAATATGAGGTATTGTGATGTTTTTATTGATTACATTTATTTATCATTAATTTTTATTTTATTGGCATTCCAATTTCATTTTAAATTTACATCGGTATATTTACTTTTGTAGATTTTACTGTACATTCAGCTACAGAATTGTTCTGCCGTTGCAACTACTCATATCTGTATAACTACAAAAAAAGGTAAAAAAAAGTATGTTAGGATTTGTTGATAGTAGTTTGTTATGTGTATTTCCTCACCTTCAGTTGTTTGAAATTTTTTTCTTTAAAGGAGCAAAATTTTTGTACAAATAATATTTTATGTTGACTGTCTATCAAAATTAGTTTAGAGTGATAAAATGTATAGCTATAAATTAAACAAATTTATTGATTGATAGTTATTTAAATATATATATTTTAAAAATACATATATTTATATATGTTCTTTAAAACAGTGTTTTTCAATTGTGATCCAAATCATGATTGCAGTAGAATTCACATAGAAAAATGAGAGAAATAAAAGAGAAATTACCAAGTGATGGGAAAAGGAACTATAAAAAAATTGTGCTTAAATTCAAGGAAGTATAATTAATGCTCAAAAAATTATTTCGTAAATTAAACACGTCTCAGTTAAATTTTAAATAACCAATAAAACACTTGATTATTATTATAATATTGCTTGATAATTGTATTAAAGCAAAATTCTTTCTAAGATTCATTTCAAAAATGTTTTTAATTTTAAAGACATGAGTCACTATTTCATAATTTATAGGAATATAAATAACTTTTAAGACTGCAGGAAAAATGAAAATAATTTTCTTTTAGTGCTGAAATCCATATAAAATTTGGAAAAATTATTAGGTTTCAAATAAGCTTAAGAATTTTTTTTAGATATCTAAACCATATCTGATTTATATAATTATCCAATCATTATTCAAAAAGTCAGTGTTCAGTTATTAATAGTTGAAGTTAAAAGAAGAAATGAAGTTATAAATTCTTATCATCTGGCATTTAACTAGCTTAGTAAGGTGAGATTTATCTCTCTTCTTTTTTTGTTAAAGAGAACTGTTAAAAGATGTCTGTTATATTTTATACATATAGTTGATGGTTAAATTTTCTTTTCATAATGCTTTTCATAGACTTAAAAATAATATAATATTATAAATTTGTAGTTAGTATTTAATTAGAGTAAGCATGTATTTAGACTTAAAAATAATATAATATTATAAATTTGTAGTTAGTATTTAATTAGAGTAAGCATGTATTTAATAATATAGTATTCAAATATTAAAAATTTATTATATCTGTCTATATTTTACATACATAAAGGTTGAATAAAATAATTGGTATATTCATGGCATATTTGATCTTTGCTTAGAACAATATTAAACTAAACTTCATAGAGAAACTGAAAATTTTTAATAGACTGTAATATTATTTCACATTATTCAAGAATATCCACAGTAGCTTAATAATAATAATAAAATCAAATGTTTGGGGAAAAAACATTATCCTCATATACAAATGTAGATAATAAATAAAAACCTTGTTCAAATGTAATAAATTATAATAAACATAAATTTTAAAAAGACATTCTATATATCATATTATTAGCAATCACTCATAAATGAAAGATTAAGAGACTAAAAATTAAAAGTTAAAGATGAAATTTGTGAAACCAATTTTATGGATAGAATATTATTAAGTCTGTTTAGACTTTACTTAATTGTAGCTTTTGATTATATTGCAACTTCAGCCATATCTTCCTAATAAAAACAATTATTATCACTTTTTTTTTATTAATTATTACCAGTTTTATACTGCTTGTGAGAAGTTTTTTAATATAAATGCAATATATCTTCCTCACAAAAATATTTCAAGTTCACCATGACATACTTTTCTTAGAAAATCTATTACCATTTATTAATTTCACTTCTCCAGCAGAATGAAAATGTGATTTTACAATAGTAAAGTCTGTAATATCGCATCCAGAAAACTGATGAATTCATTTTATGATCTTGCTATTATATTTTTAAAATTTTACAAAAACTGTTAAAATAAAGTTTTTCTAATATTTTTACCTTAAGGTGATTGACAATCCCAGTCTCACTTTCACATAATAACTTGGGCAAATCAACAGCTTCATATACTTTTAATTTACTCTCAATAATTAAATTATTATGATGAAGAAATCTTGTATTTTAGATTTTAATTTCATTGCCAGCATATTAGAATGTATGTTACTTCCCATATCCAAGTTGGTTACTCTACTTTAAAAACTACCAAGATAGATATTTAAATTGATTTACATTGTTAGCTTATAATTAATCAAAATGAAAGTGGTAATGACATGTTTTAATAAACATTAATACTAAGTCAAAGTTTTTATTGGTTGCCTTCAAAAGATTAAGAATATTTTTTACATACTTATCATAAAAACCAAGAAAGCGAAGTTTTGTTTTTCATTTTAATCTATCAAATTAAATTTTCAACTATCAAATTTGAATCACCTTTTGATATCTGTCTGTAAAATGTTTCAAAAGATAATTGCTATGAAAAAGAAAACAAAGTTGGAGCTAGAGCACATTGTTATTTAGTGTCAGTTCTTATTTCAAATCCTTTAGATTTTTCTCCAGAAGAAAAACCCATCATCTTATTCTAGAAATTAGAAGTTGTATAATACAAATATGTTTTGATGGATAACTAATTTCAAATTTTTGCAATAAATTTGCTTGATTAACTAATTCCAATATTTTGTCCAAATCAAAAAACATAATTAATATATATAATAATATTAAATCATGCTTTCACACTTCCAACGTAAAGCTATAACAACAAATTAAAAACTAAATTAAATGGCTGAGCGCTTTCAAGAAGATGTACTTCTCATATTCATAGCCAGTTATGATCCTTTCTTTGGAATCATTATATAAATAAATCTGATATGCAAATGAGTCACTAAGACCATCTTTTAGATATTGCAAAACATGCATCCCTACAATTAATGGCTATGAATATGAGAAGTACATCTTCTTGAAAGTGCTCAGCCATTAAATTTAGTTTTCAATTTGTTGTTATAGCTTTACGTTGGAAGTGTGAAAGCACGATTTAATATTATTATATTGAAGACAAATGTAAAGTATAAATATACAGGTTATTAATTAATATATATATATATATTGTAATGGGATATATATATGCATTACATTTAAATTTTAATAATATTTTTATAAATATCTAATACGAATTAAAAGCACAAACGTTCAAAATTCACAAATAACGAATTATTAATTTATTAATATGTTTGATTTAAATATTAAAATAAGATAAGCTTTAAAAAAATTGTAGAATGGAAGCAAAGTTTCTATAGTTTAAATAAAATATAATAAAAACTGTTTAATTTTAAAAATAATGAAGAGAATTTTTAATCTTAAAAATAAAAATTACAAACAGATCCTTGGGGTAAAATGACCATTGAAAAGATGATTACAAAAGAGATAAGAGTCGAGGAATAGAAACAAAAGACTTGCTTTTCCCACCCAGAGATAGAGACACAGACCTCAGTGGAAAACCCAAAATCTACTTAGCCACAAACCCAAAATCTACTTGGCAATCAACTCAATGAACCAATGAAATATAGATATGAAATATGTTTGATGGATCCATACATTCCAGAGATAAGGTGCCTTAGGACTATAAAAATAAAAATCCAAAAGCAATAATTAATTAGAAAATTGAAATTTGAATTCTGTTGTCTTTTCTGAAAGTAAAATAATTTAAAAATATTGTCACCGAATGTAATCTGCTTCGTCGTGCTTCCTTCGGTTCGGCCGGCCGAAGGCAGCTTTCATCTTCACAGATCCCAGGATCGAATTACTGGTGCTGTATGCAGAAATACTCATCAAGCTTCATAAAATCGTCATAAGTCTTCATAGATCTTCGTCGCGAAGGAACGAGCTCGGACAAAGGAAAGTATAATTTATAAATGATAAAAAATGAAATCTAAACTCTTAAATTTAAAATTTTCGAACTTTATTTGTTTCTAAAAATGAACTGTAAACTTTCTTTCCTGAACAAACCTGAACTTTATCTTTTATAAACTTTGCAATTTTAGACTCTGATCTAAAGTTAACGTAATATGTATTTTTTTATATTTTTATCCATGCTTAATAAGATCTGTTTGTAATAGGATAGGGGTTTGCGATTGCAAACTTAAATTTAAAAATAGAAATGTATATCGTTATTTGTGCATTGTTGAATTTAAAAGAAAAGAAAAAATAGGTCAAGTAGTATTTGTAGTAAAATAAATTAAATATAATATGTCATCTTAAAATGATTTTAAAACCTTAAACTAAAGATTTTTTTTTTAGAATTAAATTAATAAAATGATTTAAATGTTAGTTGAGTGTAGATGGCTGCTAGATTCATTTAAATATATGTTAGTTTTAAAGGGGTTTTGATTTCGGACTATTTGTTTCGTAGTTGTGTCAATGCTGGTGGAGAGATGTATGGACATTTATATCAATGTAATGTGAAGTGTGTTAGCACCTAGGGTGACAAGTCCAACTGAATGCATGACCCCAATGAGGTAGTCATACTGTTGAAATGAATGCAGCCGTATTTCCTGCGTTATTGACCCATTCCAGCTTTATGGATTGTGAGGATAAGCATGGCAAGATAGACCGCTCTCTCATCCATACGAAGCGTTATTCTTTTATTATATTACATGCATGATTCCTTCACCAGACAGTCGTAAATTCCTGATCTGATGAAGGTCATGCTTCTTCAAATAATATCATGCTGTTCAGATGCACATTCCTGTTGGCATGATTCTATGCTAACATGTTCACATTGCATTGGTTGCTGATATATATCTGGAAGCAAGCGTTGGTGTGGCTGCGGACTTTTAGCCTGAAATCAAATGTTTGAAAGTCTTTTAAGTGCGTCGTCTGGGTAGCTCATCTATACTCAACATTTCTAAGATTAAAATAAAAGTTAAAACAAATAAAAATAATAGTAAATAATAAATGAAACAAACATAATTTTTTTTATATAATTATTTTTCAAGTTTATGTGTCGTCACTTATATACATACATGAATAAAATCTTTTTGTGTTATTAATACTGACTGATTGCTTTTATTATTCTTTATTATTAAAAATATATTTTAATAAATATATAAGTTTCTGCGTGTACTTGAGCTAGTGACTAGGGTTGGCGGTCGTGATCTTAACAGCATGTATCTGTCTACTTTATAAATTTTCTAGGTTCACATGATCTAGTGGCGCCCTGTATGGCAGATATGGTAAGACTGGATATTTCACTTTTTTTTCCGACCGTTATAATATATATATATCATTATTATTCCTGAAACTTTTTTTGTCTTTGATTGGCAAAAAAAAATCATATCTATAATGCATTTTGATTATTTCAAAACACAATGAGTCTCTGGTTACTATTCATCTGTGACTAGAAATAACCTATTAAATAAAAATTCTTAAAATCAATTTTTCTGTAGTAGATATAAATGATATTTTAGGATAATTATTAGTAGAATAGAACCATCTTTAGGTTTAGATCAAACAACATATTTAAATCATCTCCTTATAATTACCAGGACTTATAGTGTTTTAATTTGTAAAATCAAAAATATGTTGTAACTTTTTTTAAAAATGGGTACCTTTGTTCAAATCTGAATGACTAGTTAGAAAGCATATTTTACTAAAAAGTTATTATTCCAATTCTTTTATTATTAATGAAAGATTATCAAAATATTTCTTCCACTTATTCAGAATATTTTCATTATCTTATAAAAGAGAACCTTTTTTATATTCAGTAGAAATATATGTTGTTTTTGTTATGCTTAGGTCGAAACATGATGGTTAATGGGTAGTGTTTAAATGTATAGGGATTTGAACATTTACATAAAACAAAATATCAATACTTTAGTATTTTCAACTAGTAATTAGGTAACTTAAATAGTATATGAAAATCCATATTAGTGAGAAATAAATTTATTTACATACTATCATATAAGTTATGTAATACTTATTAATATGATACTACGATACTTACCTGTATTAGCATATGAGCTCTGAGGAATATATAATTTATAAATCAGGTAGGTCTGTAAAAAGAATTCTGATCTCCTTTGAGGATAAACTGGATAAAGCCAATTAATTTTTCTAATATTTCGTAGTTCAAGACCTACTACAATTTATTAGAGCCATTCTATAAAGAGATTATTAGTTTATGTGGCTTAACTTAATTCAATTGTATAATTGTGTATTCTCAACATTTTTGATAATGTTTATAAAGTAGACACTGTAGTGTTTCAAATTCATAAATTACTCTCATAGCATTGAAGTAAGATTTAATGTTCCCAAATAAAAAAAAACATATTAGGTTGGGACTATTGCCCTTCAGTCAGAAATGATTGAATATGATGTATTTACTGTTCAAAAATGAATAGCTATGTTAGCTATCTATCACCACCTTATCTGTAAGTAAAATAATGATAAATCCATAATCTGAGAAATTTTTTTATATATCAGGCAGACTCAAAGCCTAAGTGATAGATATGACAAGTGAACTGTATTAGCCATTACATTATAAGGATATTCTTCTTTTATTTCTAAATAATCTCAAAGCAAAAAAAAAAAACTATTGTTGACTATTAGAACAAACAGGTTAGCGCAGGACTCTTAATAGTAATTAATACTTACTTAATAAAGTCAGTGCTAAAACATATCGTTTTAATTATTATTTGGAAATACTTTCACTCTTTTGTTTGCATCATAAATATATATATAAAATGTATATAAAACACTATAAATAAATAAATAAACAACTTGGTACATCATCAGTTCATGAAAAGAAAATTATGAATGAAATGGAAAAGGATAATATCACAGTATATGCTAATTATATAGAGAATATGTTTATATATGGAAAAATACAAATATATTTGAATTAAAGGAAAGGTTAAATAAAGTAAATAATTTGAAATGGACAGAGTGAAAAGGGAGAATAATAAGTTAATAAAATATTTCAATATAATGTAAATGAACATTTTGATTATAAGTTATATATAAAGCCTATTAAGGAGAAAGAATATTTTTTAAAAATGAAAATATTAAATATTTTATGAAAGAAATAATGCCTATGGGATATGCTATTGGAGGAATTAAAAAGATTATAGTAAATTTTAGGAGTTCAAGCAAGGTTAATAATTACAATAAAAATGAATTTCAATATCTTATAAAACAAAAGACAATAATTAAGGAACAAAAGATATTTATTTTGAACATTATAATTTTGGACTTAGTATGCCATCCAATATAAATAGTTTATAACCCAATAAACATAACATGATCACCATTTCTTATGCTTGCTTCTAACTGTTATTATTAAACGGGCATTTTCCCTGTTTAATAAATAGTTTATTTAATAGTATCTGTCATAGTCCAGATTTCTTCCTTATCTAATCAGATTGGGCACTCATTGCCACTGACCGATATGTAAACATGCAGAAAACCAATGTATAAACATAGCCAAAGGGTAAAACATAAGTATGGCCAATATGTAAATGTGTATAAAATCCTACCATTGGTTAGTACAGGCCAATAGGCAATGATGCTCTCTGAATTTGATTACTGCCAATAAGATAGGGGATCTGGCAATAAATAGTCAGCTTTTTTGGAGGCAAGCCATAGAGAGAGAACATCTGTCTAACCTGAATGACTGAACATGCTCTCAGTTGAAACTACTTTCAACTGTGAAGATGTTTCTACTATAGTCATTACCGACACATCTACACAGTGAGGCAAGTCAATGATAGGACTGAAAGCTGTTAAGAGTATGGCCGACTCAAAGCAAGCTGTCCAGTAAAGCTGAAAGAGTCTTGAACTCGAGACAAGCTGTCCAGTACAACCAGAAGAGTCTTGACTATAATTCACAAGGCAAGCTAATATATACAGCTGAAAGTGATTCCAGCACAACCAGCAAAATATTAACTATGTTTACTTACTTACAACTGTATTTAGTGAGTGTTCATATTTTTATTGATATTACTGTTGGCTTGAGCCTGAAACCTGCAATTCAGACCAAACATAACACATAAAAAATATATACTTTTTCCTACAACTGGAAAAATACAGTAAATATGTACAGTTAGACATCTGTTATATTAAAATCACTATTTTTCCTGAATAAAATCAGATTCAGCAGTATGAAAAAATATGTGAGTGCAAAGAAAACAGATTTGTTGTACTTACAAAACATTGATAAAATTCTATCACTTACATCTGCCCAAATAAAAAACCAGATTCTGCAGATTCATAAGAAAATTGACCGCAAACATAATAGGTATGTCAATTAAAATTATAAACCAATCACAAATGTGTAACTCGTAATAGAGCAATGGAAGCTATCCATAATGGATTAAAAGCAATGGATTAAAAGCTTTGTGGGACAGTTAGTCAAAAATTTTAAATTATGTGTGGTAACTCGCAAAAATAAAAATCGGTACTTTGTTTCTCTTATGAAGAAACGGGAAAAAATGGCAAATTGGCTCCATGGAAGCTTTTGATGCAGCCCATCCTGAGGGCTGGACAAGCTATAAAGAGCAATTAATATTTTACCTACAAGCCTATTATATCAAGAAGCCGAGATAAAATTAGCCACATTAATGACCATAATAGGTCCTCAAAACCTAATTACTCAAGTCTCAATATATGGCAAAAACACCAGCTGACCTAGATTTTCACAAAACATTAACAACTCTCACAGATTATTTTCCACTAAAATCCTTGATAATAATGCAGAGAGTTCACAATAAGGATCTGATTATTGGCATAAAAGTGCAAAATCAAAGATTTGCTGAATGAAACACTTCATGATCATTTTATTTGTGGCATAAATGTTCACAATTTAAGACTTAAAATGCTGATGATGCCGGAGTTAGATTGTGAAACAGCTGTGGCCCAAGCAATACTTGCAGAATCAATAACTAGTCAGTCAAACCCATAAAATAAATTACTAAGTATGATGTACAAAAAATTGACCATAACACTGGGTCAGTCAGATACTCAGTCATTTCAGATAATTCAGCATCAAATAGACTAATGCATTGCTATCATTGCAATGAACAAATGCACACACATACAGAATGCCCACACCAGACTGTCAGACATATAAAGGCTGTATGTTTGAAATTAAAAAGACAAACTGCCGATATGAGAATGGAAAAATTTATTTCAAAAAATAGTAAAGGCAATTATAAGAAAAATAAACAAGTTGCCTGTATAAATCATATTAAAAGACAATCAGTCTGGATTTATACATAGTATTTATAATTAATGATAGGCCAGTTACAATGGAACTGGACACAGGGTCTGCAGTATCTATTGCTTCAAAAAAGACCTGAGCTATTGTTAATAAAAATAATGAATATAAGCTGCATTCTAGCAGCAAGTATCGCAGACCATTAGGACAATAAAATAAAACTGATGAGCCAAATAACAGTTAAAATTACTATGCCTAACAAGACTATACCTACCAGTGGTGGTGGCATTAGGTTATCAGTAATTCATTAGGTCATCACTGGTTCAGTCACTTAGGCTTTGTAATGACAAAAGTGAACCAGGTCACAACATTAAGCAAAATAAATCAAAACATGCCAGCAAAAAATAAAACAGCCCAGTGGCCTAAACCTGAAGGGTCCTAGTCTAGACTTCATGTAGACCATGCAGGCCCATGGAAAGGCAAACTGCTGTTGATAGTTGATTCATACTCCAAGTAGCTGGAGGTAATCCACAGCAACAATAGAAGCTCTTAGAAGGTTTATTTCAACACATGGCCTATCTGAGACATTAGTGACAGAAAATGACACAGCCATTTACAGCCAGTGCATTCAAAAACTTTTGCACTAATAATAACGTTGAGCTAGTGTACAGCCCTCTATTTTGTTCAGAAAGCAATGACCAAGCAGAGAAATTACTTGAAGAAATAAAAAAGCTGATAACAAAAATGGATACAGGAAGCTGGAACGCCAGGATTACCAGAATATTACTAGGATAGCACTCCATACCAAGTACAGCAACAGGAAAGACTCTAGAAGAACTACTCAATAGACCTCTGCAAACCAACCTGTCAGCCCTGAAACCTTATTCCGAATACATAGAAAAAAACAGCAAGATAAAAATACAAATAGGCATGCAGATACTATGTAAAATATACTATGGATCCACAAAATGGATACCAGCAGTGGTTAAACAACTGAAGGGACTCTACACTTGTAATTCAAACAGCAGATGGTACAGTATGTCAAATGAAAATGATGTCTGCCAAACTGACGACAACAACAACCCAGGTTGGTGCAAGACCATCAAACAAGGATGGTGAACAAGACAAGAACAGCAATAAACCTGAGAAACCAACAAAGTGGACAATGCATCATCCAGCTCATCTCAATGACTATATTATCCGGGGCTAAATTTAGCCAAGAGGAGGGATGTCATATCTGACCTTGTCTTCAGAAGTGGACTAATGTAGATTTATTCCTTATCTAATCAGATTGAGCACTCATTGCTACTAGTCAATGTGTAAACATGTGGATAACCAATATAGAAACATAGCCAAAGGATAAAACATAAATATGACCAAAGTATAAACATTTGTATAAAATCCTGCCATTGATTAGTATGGGTCAACAGGCAATGATATTCTCTAAATCTGATTGCTGCCAGTGACATAGGGGATCTGGCAATAAATAGTCTTTTTGGATGCAAGCAAAGAAAAGAGAGAGAGAATCTTTGTGTCTAACCTGAATGACTGAACGTGCTCTCATTTCAACCGAAAGTGTTTCAACTATAGTCATTACCAATATGTCTATGCAGTGAGGCAAGTCCACAATAGGACTAGAAAGCTACTAAGACTACAGCCAACTCTAGGTAAGCTATCCAGTACAACTGGGGGAATCTTCACTAGAAATCATGAGGCAAGCAAGCTAATAATATATACAGCTGGAAGTAAGCCCAGCACAGTATTAACTATGTTTATCTATGTACAACTGTATTTATTGAGTGTCCATATTTTTATTAATGTCATTGTTGGATTCAGATCAAACACAATAGTATCAAAGACAAGATTAATAAAGAGCAAAAAAGTAATATACAAAATTATTTAACTTTGTAGAGTGGCATATACTATTGAATGTCAGTATTCATTAAAAAAAGATTTAAAGATCAATTATTAAATGAGAGATTTAAAACCCATAAAAAAATGTCTAAATATTTTGTGTGTTTAAGGACTATGAAGTGAAATATAATAGAAATTTTGTGTTCAATTTAGATAAAATAAAAATATTACATTAAGAGAAGAATAAGAAAAAGAAACCATTTTATTAATAGAGGCAATGAATTGATTTATTGATAAGGGGCTAACATAAAAATTCGTGAAGAATGAGAGTAGCATAAAATTGTGCATTGTGAGAGTTAATGTATTTATTTTAATACTCATACAGTTTTTAAGGATTATATTAAGCACACTTCTGCAAAATATTTAATGTTTTAAAAATTAAATTGTATAATAGTTTATATAATTTCAATTTTATTGTTGGTTAGAAATAAAATATTAAAATGAAAACAATATTTTGCACATGTTATAAGAAGTAATAATTGGTAGAAAAAAATGTCTACAAATGGTTTGTTGTTTGGGGTGACATATGATATTTGAGAACTGGAAATAATAGAGCAATATTTGAAACAAAATAAATAAAGAAGTCTCTTTATGCATTGGATGAGTGGAATAATAGAATTTACAGAAATGTTTTTTGTAAGAACTGTATAACAATCTAAGGCTTAGGTTGTACAAATAGATAGAGAAGTTATCAATTCAATGGCATCTGCAATCATACTCATAGTTATAAGATGTGATATGTTGGACTATTTCTAACATTTATGAGTGAATGTTGAATGTATAGAAAATTTTAAATTTAAATTTTCCATAACACACAAATAGACAATACAGGCTAGGTGTAATTACTAACCTGTATTGTCTATTTATGTGTTATTACTAACAAAGTTGTTTGTATTTGGAAAGTTTAAATAAAGTTTAAATTTTTTTATACATTCAACATTCACTCATAAATGATGGAAATACTTCAACATATCACATCTTATAATATACTATCATTACAAACCTTCAGACAAATGCTCATAGTTAATTTATGTCAATCTAAATATTGCGATACTAAAGTAAATTACATTAAAAGAGTGAAAACCAATGTGGGGTTTCATTGATTATGATCAATTGCTGTAATTCTTGTTTGTAGAAATATATTATGTAGTTGTCTGCTTGTGTTATTATATCTTTAGATGGAAAGTTTAATTTATGTATAAATAATTAAAACATATATACTCACATATATACATATCTATTGAAGTGAAAGTTTTAGTTGTTAAAAGATGAATTTTAAAAAATCTTTGTTTAATTTTTTATAGTCCATAGATTGTAGATCAAACTCATTTTTTATATCATTGGATTTTGTAAGAACTATGAAATATTCTTTTACCTGTCAGTCTTTCGCATTATGTATTTTAAGACAATTTAAATATATATATAAATCTTACCAAAATTTTATTTATATTCAAAAATATTCTATCTTTTATTATATGCATAAGTATTTGTAACAGGGATAAAATATAAAAATGGTTAGTTTGTATAGTAAATCTAAAATTGTGTTTGTATACCTTATATCAAGATTTACTGCTTATTGTAACAGAATATAAAGTTGCCCTATAGGTTTAGACAGCATTTTATAACTGAAATGAAAAAATGATAATGAAATAACCTTTTTAGTGCACCATTTACATTAAAATGCAAGTATACTCTTCTTTTAATGTCCCACAGATTTAAGAAGCATTTGTAACTGGGTAAATATGTGTGTATGCTAACCTCCAGTTATACTTCCAATCATTTAGGCAGTAATTATAACAGATCGGAAATATGCAATGGGAAATAATAACTCTAATATAACCAGAAGAAAATTTAGCTTAGTCATTGGTCACTCTATGGAATAGAATGAAATGAAGTCCTGAAGTTGGACCTCATTTATAACTGAATTAAATGTAAATCAGAGGGAAATAATCCTAATTTTATCATGCCTGTGAAAAATAGTATCATTCATAATAGAATGAATAAAAAAACCAAGTTAAATGAATGCTCATCAATAAATAATCATTTAGTATTTAAAATAATCCTTTATTTAATCACATATTTAAATGTTACCTACACTAAAACAGAGGTGATGTTGATCATTATAGCATCATGAGTTCAAACAGCATTTAGAATAAACAGAAAACAAACAAAATTATCACTTCATATACCCTAAATATAATCCTTACGTAAGATAGATTAAAATAAAGCAATTAAATCAAATATCATTGTCCAAAAACAATGATATTGCTTAAGATATATTTCACTTATAATCAAATGAAAATAATGATAAATTATTCAACAACTAAATTCTATTATACCTAATGAATCAAATATTGCTTATAATAATATAAATTTATAATAAAATTTAATGATGTTTATATCTAAATAAAATAATATATAAATCATTGACATAACAGATTTAGTATGATCTGTAAGTCTACAATATTCATATTATCTAATTAAATATATGACCCAATAATTAATTTTAAATCATAGTTTAATAAAATGGTAAATAATATTAATTCAGTTATAGTATCCTCATATATGATTAATCATACCATTTATAACAAAATAAAAGATGGTAAAATGTTAAATAATAAATTTTACTAACTTAGCCATGCTATATTCTTATATTGACTTTACTCTTGCTAATTAAGCTAGTTATAATAAAATGAAATACTCAATAAGGATGCAATATCAATGAACCTATTAAATAATCTTGAATCTATAATATCCAATCATATCAGTATATAAAAGAAATAGATTTTTATTGGATACTTACTTAAGTACAATTAACTAATTATATCAATTTATTTTGATTTCCTGTAACTAAATTATTAAACCTGTATATTATAACAATCAAAATATATTAAAAGAATTATTAGCATTTATTATAATCAAGTACAAATGTTAAAATTTAAGTTAATTGGATTTATGATCCACATCAACTAAATTTAAATAATTAAAGCAAATCATTCTGACTCATAACAGAACAAAATATACTACTATCCACTTTCTAATTGAATAAGATTAAGATCTTATTGACCCACCATGAACTCAATGCAGTACTTATCCTGTCAATAATAATTTTGTGAAAGTACACAAATATTTGATTGTGATTATCACATAAAATTTACATCTGGTCAGATAATAACTATAGAATTCAATTCAAAAAAATAATATAATCAAACACTTATAAATCCTGCGATTTGATTTCTGGATTATGTGATATAATTTTTAAATAAATTTTATGATGTAGACAGTTTATCTCATCTCACTCTACTGTTATTAATCTATGAATTTATTTGCACAATCAAGCAATAATCAGACAAGTTTATTTGATTTAAGTTAAATTAAAATTTATTAATCCATGAATATCAATTATATAACAAATATATATATATAATAAATGTAAAATACAGTACCCATTATAAAATATTATATATATAAAAAAAAATTTTGTAGCACTTGCGATTACATGGTAATCCTCGTCAGCTTTAACTGAATTTCAAATTTTTTAACTTAATGTTATGTATATTTCAATAAGCTATGTATGGCCATATTTGCAACTTGCCTATTAATAACATTATTCTTATATTTATCAATTAATGTTGCCTCTCTAATTTTTTTTTTTATGATTCTTTCTTCCATTAATATTTTTATTTCATTGCTATTAAATGTAAACTTATAATTACAAGTTTTTTCATGGTCAAAGAATACTGAAGCTGTATTAAATTGACTATTTACATTATTTTTAATTCAATTATATAATAATTGATGCTCCTTCAATCTTTTTTTCACAGAACATCTCGATTCACCGATATAAAATTTCTGACATCCATATGAAATTTGATAAATTATATTACTTCTTTGCAATTTAGGAATTATACTCTTAGAATTATTAGTCAATCAATTAACATCTCAATTAACATCTGGAGGAACACAAAATGAAATATTATACTTTTCTTTAAATATTTTAATTAATTTAGATTGAATGTTATTTATAAATGGCATAGATATCCATTTTTTATTATTTGAAGTAACACTGCAAACACTTTTCTTATTATTAAATGAATTTACTGTATGCAAGATTTGGTTTTTATCATAACCAACCTTTAAAAGTTCATTAGCAAAGAGTTCAATATTTAAAATTTTATCACTCTTATATTGTCATAAATACAAGCATTAGCAAGTTTTAACTTGTGTTTTTGTTTTTCATAAATGTACCTTTGAGGTCTTTCTTGCAATGATATATATTGCAGAGGCTTCTACTATGTGGTGATGCTGAACTGATATCAGACCCATATAGCTATCTGGCTTGTTATGCTGAGTTTGAAGACATTATGTGTCTAAGATTCACGCTTGCAAGCTGAATAGAAACTGTTTCATAAACGTTCAGAGTTTGTGTTTAGATCTAGTTTCTTATTCCTGTCCTTCACTGATGATAGCAAATAGCTTGAAATCATGATCTGAAGGTGGAAATTAAGTTAGAGATAGTGAATGCTTGCTTTGACATTTATGTAAACAAACATGCTTGACAGTGTTTTTGGTAGAACACCATCTATTGTCATAAATACAAGCGTTAGCAAGTTTTAACTTGTGTTTTTGTTTTTCATAAATGTACCTTTGAGGTCTTTCTTGCAATGATATATATTGCAGAGGCTTCTGCTATGTGGTGATGCTGAACTGATATCAGACCCATATAGCTATCTGGCTTGCTATGCTGAGTTTGAAGACATTACGTGTCTAAAAAATTCACGCTTGCAAGCTGAATAGAAACTGTTTCATAAACGCTCAGAGTTTGTGTTTAGATCTAGTTTCTTATTCCTGTCCTTCACTGACGATAGCAAATAGCTTGAAATCATGATCTGAAGATGGAAATTAAGTTAGAGATAGTGAATGCTTGCTCTGACGTTTATGTAAACAAACACGCTTGATGGTGTTTTTGGTAGAACGCCATGTATTGTCATATATATATATATATCTTTTTAATAAGAAAAACAAATACATATAAAGATGAATCAAGTTATTTGTAATATAAATTTAAGACAACAAGATAAAGTGAATACTTATTACTATAAAATATTTTTTGGACTTTTAATATAAGAGATATACCTGTAGTTAATTTTAAAATCAATAAAAAAATGAATATATTTTAAATATTAAAATAGGAGCTATTATGCTACAAGATATGATTTTAAACTTTTGATAAATATAACTCTTATATTTTGATGTGTAAATATCACTAATTAAGTTAAAACTATATATTATTCATCAATAAATAATTTTGTATTTTAAGTGGAGAGAAACAAAAATATAAATATCAATAATAATGACAAATATAAACAAACAACCTGAATGAGAGTCTTTAAATACTGTATTTTCAGAATGTTATCACAGTTCTGAAATCTGTTTCAAACTATAAATAGTATATCCTTGTTCCAGAGAAGATATAATGTATTTATGAAAACTTTTAAATCCAAAGTACATTTTATTGATTCTGATGATGTTTTTTGTATATATCCAACTTATTCTTTCAAATAATAATTATTTGGTTTATATGACATTGCTCACATAAGTATTAGTTATATTCATGATGGTATGAAGTTATTCCTTTCATGAGTATGTATTTTAAATTATTATGAATGAATAGATGCTAGCTTTATCTATGATGATAGTATGAGAAATTAAACTGAATCATATCTTATAAAAATTTGTTCAATCAATCTAATAAAATTATGCAAGCAAGTAAATATGATCTTCTGATATTTGTATTCCATCTTTGAAATATAGATAGCATCCATTTTAAAGGATAAAATATTCTGATAGTTTACAATGTAATGAAAATTCGATGTTTTTTTTTTGCCTTTTATAATAAATTGTCATTTTCCCATAAAATGTTCTCAATAGGCTGCCCAGTCCATGGACAGATAATATTGCTTATTAACCCTCCATTTTGTTCAGTTAATTATATACTTTTAAGGTAGATAAAAAAATCATGCAAAGAGATTTATGTGCACTTCTGTTTGAAGCAAACACAAAAGAGAGGAGCTTAATTCAAATTATTCACTCCTATTTATAAGATTTTTTAATTGGTATCAGTGAATTATATCAATTCTATTTTCACCCTTTAAGTGATTTCCCATGGCATTTCTATAATAAATATTTTTATTATTCAACAAATAAAAATTAATATTTTATAATTATTACATACAATAAAAATGTACATTTTACAATATCAATACTATTTTTCATTTTAACAAAAAATAAACAATTTATATCACATTTTAATATATTACACTGGAAATATATTTTTATACATATTTCCTTAGTATAATATACATATAAAAAGAACAAATATATTTGAAATATTAAACATTAGTTTTTATTGTTTATAATTGACTATCATGATTACAGTAACAAAAATTAAACTTCTAACAAAAGAGTAAGAATTTAATTATATGCTTTCTTATTTATATATTCATTTTCCTCTTTAAAATGAATAAAGCCAATTTACAATCTTACATACAATTAGTAATAAACAATTTAGCAACACAGTTAATATTTCATAATTTAACATATTCACCATCCAAAAATCAAACAAGTAAGAACAAAAAAAATTATGACTGACATCCTACCACATACTGAAATACATCTTAAATTTCTGTTGGTACAACATCTCTCTAATGAGAAAAAAAAAAAACTCTTTTTTATAAACTAACAAGAGTGATTTACTATTAATTTTTAAATGTATACAATAAACCATCTTATACACAAACATCTATTTTTTTTTCTTTTTATATTGCTTAATAATTCATTTCTAATGAATTTTAAATACCTTACTGGTATGCTAATCAAAGCAAGACAAAATCTATTTACTACTTTTATTTTCATCTTCTCAATATATTCCCATTATTTCATTATAGTTCTCCAATAAACAATATATCAAAATATCATGATTAACAAAATTGGCTCATTTAAGTTTTATTTTACAATGTAACCATAAAGTACAACTATATATCCATGTTCTTTTCATTCCTTACAAAACTTGTTAATTATAATTACCAAAGTCTTATCCTAATTCTAAAATTGATTCTTTAGATCTTTATTTCTTTCAGAAACTTTTTAAATAATATTTCAAATTTATAATTAAATAACATAATACTTAATACTTAAGATTTCTTGTATAGAAAATAACTAATTTATTGTTTTCATCATCATATCATAAAATATTGACAAAGTTTTCTTTCTCTTTTTTTTTTTTCAATATATAATATTCTCTTTTAAAAATCATACTCATTATCAACTTTGAAAATAAACTTATATTCCCAAATATCTCTACATAAAGTAAAATTATTTAATATTCCTGTTAAAATTATTTAAAACCAAATATCACTAGCTAATATTTAATAGCTATATGTTTTTATCACCTATTATATTTGCACTACTAAGCAAACAAATTTCACATTATAAAGTGGTTACATAATATTTTTATCTTTAGGATTTAATGATACTTTATAAATAATGCAAGAAGGCATGAATTTAAATACTTAAGAGATTATTTTTCTTTTTATCACATTCCGTACTAACACATTATCATCTCATAAATATCACTTGCTTAAAATATCAAATAGAGATCTCACATTTTCTGATCATAAACATATGCTTACATTATTACTAACTAACATAAAGTCTAAATTCAAATTCTAAAACAACCTGGGAAATAATACTCTAATCTCATTAAATAAATTACATTTATTTGGATGGTGCTACAGGCTTTAAACTCTGGGCATTGAAGGTATCCTTTTTACTTTCAGGGGTTTCTCCTCCACTTTTTTTTTTATTTGGAATGGTTCTTCATATATTTAAAAACTTTTTAAACCTATATTTCTGCAAGTCACTGACTTGAGGAGTCTTTACAAACATGAAATTTCCTACTTTAAACATACAAGGCTCATGAAAGACTTGAGTAATCCTTTTTTGTCCCATTTCTCTCAAATTCTTGCTAGCCTTTGATAGATCATTATCATAACATCTTTTCAGATACAGTAGGCAGTGGATTCTTAATTAACATAGGTTCCTTATATTCAAAGTGCAGATGCATTGAGATGAATTCAGTTAATTCATTTTGCATTATATTAATAGAACAAACTACTTCCTTCAACTTAGTCATCCAATTATGATGGTTGTTTTCTAGGTATACCTAAACAATCTACCCAACTCATACATAACTCTAACATAGGTTAGACTGTGGATTCCTAATTGAACACAAAATATGTTTTATATCCTGTAAATCAATCCAACCTTTTCCCCTCCTTAAACAAGAATGATGTAGCATGATCTGTCAAAATAACTCTAGACCTCATTATTACAAACTGTGTCTCTGGAAAACACCCAATCACATTCTTAGCACTAGTTTTGATCACCAGGTATGCCCCTATAAATTTAGCAAATACATTATAAGTGACCAAAACACATTTGTATCTCTTAAACAGTGGTAAAGGTCCCTAGAAATCAATGGCTAAAATATCACTGGGATAAACAGGTAAAATTGGTTGTACTGGTCAGTGTACAACTTATTAGTGAATCACCCAATATCTGAACCTGTTTATTATGGATGCATATACAATCCAGGTCAGTAGACAGTCTGTACACAACATATTCTACCTTTCTGGTTCGTAGTGCTCCTAAAGACAATGCATATAATATATTATCCGATTTCTAACACATGATAATATCATAACTCCCCATGACTGTTCATGGCTTGCCTTTACTATATAATGCAAGAAACTCTGAATCATTATCTTAATATCACTTTACTTTTAACCATATTTTTCAACATTGGATCATGCAATTGTAAAACTGACAAATTCTTCAAATCACTTTCCACCAAATCATCAACTCCCAGAGAGATGACTGTGATGGAAAATATGATCTAGACTTATATGACATGGGTCTATTTTGACAAGATTATCCTTGTCTTTAATAATACTGTATCCTATAATTAAATTGCTGAAGAAATAAATTTCACGCAACTAGTCTATCACTATCAAATAGCTCCGATTAATAAATTCCAAGTTCTTGTGATCTGTAATAACTACTATTTTGGACCCAAACAGATAGTGTCAAAGCTTTTGAAAAGCCCATATAACAACTAAGGCTTCCTTCTCAGCAATGGTATAATGCAATTCTGCACTTTTTAATAATGTACTCATAAAACACAAGGCTTCTTTTCATGGTCCAACTGGAATAAAACTTCCTAGACCATAACTATTACTGTCAGTTTGCATATAAAATATTTATTGGAAATTAGGATAATATAACATTACAGTATTCAAAAAAATTGATTTTTTTTTTCATTTTATAGAATGGGTTTTTAGTCTATTTCTCATTTGTCCTTAACAATTTTGACAAATGAATGGTGTCATAAACAAATACTCATAGAACCTATGATAAAAATTGCAGATACCAAAGTAAGAATGTAATTACTTTTTATTTTCCAGAATAAGAAACTGTTGAATAGACTTAATTTTATCGGGATGCTGTTTTATCCCATCAGATCCTACATTGTGCTACTAAAAAATTAATCTCCTTAACTGCTATCCTACTATGATATGTTTTTCTTCACATTCTTTCATAAATGTATTTAGATAATGAAAATTCCCCAAGATGATTCTGAAGCCATTACATCATCCACATATATGGTCATAATGCCCTTAACATGATTGGATAATGCAGTATCCAAACATCTGATGAGATTGCTCCACTATTTACAAGTCCAAAGGGCATTCTTTCAAAATCATATGAGTAGCTGTCATTATGCTTCTAATCTTCATCATGCAAGTATACTTGCCAATGACTAGCTGTTAAATCAACTTTAGAAAAAACCTTTTTATCTACTTAATAATTTTTGCAGCAATAGGAGGGCCATTATGTCTGGAATTGCTAAATGATTTAACTTCACATCCAAGGAAATACATATGGATTCATTCTTTTTACAGATGACCACCAATGGACTATTATATATTGATGGACATTTTCTAAAAAGACTCAACCATTTGATTAATTTGTTTTTGCACTTCAGTTTTGTACTGGTGAGGGATAGGGTAGCTTTTACATTGGAAGGGACTATAGATTCCTTCAAGCATATCCTACATACATACTCTTTTATCACACCAGGCTTTTTTGAAAATGCATTCTTATATAAATTTCTCTTTAAAATTGTCATCCAATTTAGAAGAGTCACATATTTTTAAATCTGTCTCTAGAATTATTTTGGAAAGCCAATAAACTGAAATTTTAAACAGGTACCCCCTTCCCAAACTACATCTTTACCCTTTTAAAAATCCAATTCTTGATTAACATAATCAGTCAGATCCTATTATAACCTCATGAATAATTTCAGCTATGATCAAAAATATTTGCTCTATAATTATTAAATTAATTTTGATAGTTAATCACACTTTCTGAGCAAACAATTTTGCCTTACAACCATTGGCCATTATAACTTGTGTCTGTCTTAATGGTAGCATAGGAATTTCAAAGTTTATTTCAGTAGGTTTAATGTACATTTTTTTCCTATATAATAGAAATTTGGCTTCCAGAATCTAGTAAAGCTCTTACTAACATACCGTGACCAATGATATTAATTTCCGGACGGTTGTTATTTACATAACATTCTATACCCTATCATTCTCATTATCTTCTGTTTCAAAATTCAGTGAAGTTAGATAATTGTTAGTATTATTCCTCTCCAAATTTATGACACTATAAGTCTCCTGCCATAGGAACATTCCAACAAGACCCATTTAAAGAGTTAGTTTTAGGCCTATCCCCAAGCATTTTCACATGTATATTCTATGATGTGCTGCTAGGATAACTTCCTGTTGTGTAAGCACCCTTTTCTACTTTATTGTAACTTTTAGGATTAACCCTATTATTATTTACATATGGAAAAATTCCATTTTGATTACTCATATAGGATCTATTTGCTCTATTATCTCCATTTCTTTTGTTTTTATTAAATTTAATAGGAGAAACCTTTTGTACTTGACTATTTTACTATATTTATGGCTATTTTCTATAGGTGCTTTACTTGCCTCGAGCACTCTGAATATTTTAGATACCTCTTTGACAGTATGTTTGTCAGCAACAAGTAAAGTTTGCTTGATGTTCTTCAGCAAGTTTTTTCTAATTATCCAAATTGTTTGGTTTTACAATAACAGAAATGCGGTCACCATTTTTAATTTTGCTATCTACATTGGAAAACAATTGAGTATATTTGCCTTTATTAGAACTATACTTCTTGTGATTAATTTGATATTTCATGTTGTCCTGCCCCCCACCCCCCCAAAAAAAAAAACTATTCAATAGGACATGCTCAAAATTCCCATATGTTTTTGGTTTGTGTTGAACAGTGATTTCCATCAATGTTTGGCAGATGCACTTAAGTGGTTACTTGCTATTGATAATTTCTCAACCTCAGTCAATTTATTTAATGAAAACAGCTCTTTAGAAGAGCACTTAAATATTATATAGGGTTTTCATCATACTCCTTTTAAAAACCTTAAGCTGTGTAAATATAGCTATGTTGCCATTTATTGTTTCATCCTTAATCTCTTCTGGACTGTGCAATTGTTTATTACTCTCTTCACCATATAGTGATGTTACCTTATGATCAACTTTACTTAGAAGCTTATCTTCTGAACCTACATATTTATATGGCCTATCCAGATGACCATCAGTACATTTAACAGGGGGATTGTTTTTCTGAAGGTTTGTGATGATAGTGTTTTAGTTGTATTTTTATATTAGATTAATTCTGTCATCTTATATAAGTATTGAACGTCTTTAGAAAAATTTAATTTTATTTAAATATTCCAAATACATTCAACTGTTAGTAATGGCACATCAAATCATTAATATATGCACAATGTTTTGAGAGGTATTATTCTCTCCTATCCTTCAGGTGTTGCTGGCCTGATCAGTGACAGTACTAGCATGAGATTTAAACCTGGACCCTTAGATTCTTGAGTATTGAATTTTAAGGGTCTGAATCTCATGCTATTATTGCCACTGATCAGACCAGCAATACCTGAAGGAGATGAGAGAATAATACATCTCAAAAGGTTGTGCATATACTTAGTGTTTGATATACTATTACTAACAGTTGAATGTATTTGGAATATTTAAATAAAGTTAATTTTTTTAAAGACATTCAATACTCATATTAGATGCTGGAATTAGTCCAATATAAAATTACAACAGGGGTATTCTTTATCCCTAACATCCTATCTTCCAACATTATAGATATTTTATTATTCAGACTTATCTCTAGTTTTTCAAAACATTTACATATTTCTTGTTCCAACAATTTATTATTGTCTTCCATTTTATTACAACCTCTTCTTGCTTTTTGTTATAGCTTTTCAATTGATATAAAGACAATTGGTGATTATCCAGTCTGCCCTTTAAATCATATAATTCTCCTGGTTTTATTTGCTCAATACTATTTAATTATTCTTGCACAGCCTTTAAATCACCCTTTAATCATTGCATATCTTTTGCAGCTTCATTATTTTATTATGTTTTTTACATATCTCTTTATATTCTATCTTTAATGAAAATTTGTTTATAAACTTTTCATAAATTATATAATATCAATAATTATGCGCTTATAATGTTCATTAAAGAAGTTATATATATTATTAAATTTATTTAAAGCTTAGCGCTTTCAAAGTTCTATGGCTTCATAATCATGATTATGAAGCCATAGAGCTTTGAAAGCACTAAGCTTTAAATAAATTTAATAATATATACAACTTCTTTAATGAGCGTTATAAGCGCATAATTATTGATATTCTATCTTTATATGATTTTGCATATCTTTCAATTCTATTTTAATATTAGTTCCTTTCGATTTTGAAGCATCCTGGTCATCTTTGTGAGCTTTCTCAATTTTTATATACTTTTTTTTCCAGATCTTTATGCCCAACTTTACATGTTTCAATTTCACTATTTAAATTTTCAAATCTGACTTCTAGTCTTTCTTATTACTTATCCAATTGGTCTAATCAATTCATTAAACCTACTGTCACATTTATCATGAGATTCTGTCAACTTGATATCCAAATTTTAAACTAATAAAATCATACATTTGTAGCATTCAGTTCAATTTTACATAAGTCTAACATCATTTATGTCTTCTTTTAGTTCTCTACTTTGATTATCAGTCTTATTATATACTTCTCCAAACTTATTATTTACATCTTCTCTTAGTTCTCTATTTTCTCTACTTTGAAGCTCAAATTTATTAGTTATTTCTCCAAACTTATCATTTAAATCTTCTCTTAGTTCTCTACTTTGACTTTTGATCTTATTATTTATTTCTCTTCTTTGATTATCAATCTTTTTCATCAATTTTATCAACATTTCTTGGATACCACCTTTAGATCCTAATGTTTTTACACTATTGTTTTTCATATTTGTTTATTATTATTGGATACCACCTTCAGGTTCTGACCATGTTTCTACACTACTGGTTTTATATTTGCTTCTTATTATTATAGCAAAAATAATATCCTCTCTAACCAAAATAAAGTATAACAATTTTAAATTTTATATAACATATCTACTTAGTCAACTTTCCAGCTATCAATAAAATCTACAAAAGAATGACAATACGATCACCTATAACACATTATTAAGGTACACTAGATACAATATCATATTCCTCTGCATATATATATATATATATATTTGTAACAGAATAAAACAATTGTCCTATAGGTTTAAACAGCATTTTGTAACTGAAATGAAAAAATGATGATGAAATAAGGACACCATTTGTAACAGATTAAAATGAGGGTATATACTTCTTTTAATATCCCACAGATTGGGGAACTGTTTGTAACAGATCAGATATGACAAAACCATGATAGGGTGATCCTGTTTAATTATTTTCTGCAAATTGCAGTACTATTTGTGACAGGATAAATATGTGTATGCGCTAACCTCTGTTGTAGCCCCAATCATTTAGGTGGCATTTGTAATAGATCAAAGAATACAATGGGAAATAATAACTCCAATATAACTTGAATAAAATATAGCTCAATCTTTGGTTGTCCTCTGTAATAGAATAAAAATGAGCCCTGAAGTTCAATATCATTTATAACTGAATTAAATGTAAATCAAAGGAAAATAATCCTAATTTTATCATGTCTGTGAAAAATAGTACCATTCATAATAAAATGAATATAATAAACCAAGCTAAATGAATGCTCATCAATAAATAATCATTTAGTATTTAAAATAATCCTTTATCTAATCACATATCTAAATGTTACCTACACTAAAACAAAACAGTGATGGTGACCTTTATTATAGCATCATGAGTTCAAACAGCATTTAGAATAAACAGAAAAGAAACAAATTATCACTTCGTATACCCTAAATATAATTTTTATTTAAGAAAAATTAAAATAAAGTAATTATATCAAATATCATTGTTCCAAACAATGATATATACTTAAGATATATTTCGCTTATAATGAAATGACAATAATGATAGATCATTCAATAACTAAATTCTATTATACCTAATGAATCAAATATTGCTTATAATATAAATTTATAATAAAATTTTAATAATGATCATCTCTAAATAAAATAATTCATAAATCATTAGAATAACAACTTTAGTATATTCTATAACTCTACAATATTCATAATATCTGATTAAATATATGACCCAATAAATAATTTTAAATCGTTAATAAAATGGTAAATAATACTAACTCAACTATGCTATTCACATATATTACTAATCTCACTATTTATAACAAGGTAAAAGACAATAAAATGATAAATAATAAATTATACTAACTCAACCATGCTATATTCTTATATTGACTTTACTCTTGCTAATTAAGGTAGTTATAAAATAAAATAATAACTTAATATTAATGAACCTATTAGATGACTTAATAATATCCAACATGCCAATACATAAAAGAAACATTAGATTTGTATTGGATATTTACTTAAGTACAATTAACTAATATCAGTTTACTTTAAATTTTCTGCAAGTAAATTATTAAACCTGTATATTTTAACAATCAAAACATATAAAAAGAATTATTACCATTTATTATAATCAAGTATAAATATTAAAGTTTAATAGTTAATTGGATTTGTAATTAGCATCAACTAAATTTAAATATAATCAAAGCAAATCATTCTGAGTCATAGCAGGACAAAATATACTACTATCAGGTTTTTAATTGAATAAGATTAAGATCTTATTGACCAACTGTGAACTCAATACAATACTTATCCAGTCAATAATAATTTAGATAAAACATGCAAATATTATCATATAAAGTTTATATCTAGTCAGATAATAAACTATAGAATCCAATTTTATATATATATATATAACCATACTCAATTATAAATCTTGGGATTTGATTTCTGGATTATGTGATATAATTATTTCAAATAAATTTTACGATATAGTTATCTTGTCTCAGTTGAATGTTATTAATCTATGAATTCATTTGCACAATTGAACAATAATCAGATAAGTTTATTTGATTTAAGTTAAATTAAAATTTATTAATCCATGAATATCAATTTTATAATAATATATATATATGATGGAAAGATTGGAAACAAATCTATATATACATTAAAATTTGGTAATCCATGAATATCAATTACATAAAAAATACATATATGATGGATAGATCATAAACAAAATATATACATATACAATCTAATTGCATGTATAATAAATTGTCAATTGACAATTCCAGGTCTAAATATATGATTGCCTATTAATCTCCAATTATTTAATACCAAATACAAAACATACATGTCTATGTAAACACAGATGTGCTGCACAACATTCAGACTTTCCAAGATACAAGAGAATCTAATATATATATATTTAATAAGAAAATATATATATACATATAGATGAATCTAGTTATTTTTAATATAAATTTAAGAGAACAAGATAAAGTGAATACTTATTGTGATAACATCTTTTTTGGACTACTAATATAAGTGATATATCTGAAGTTAATTTTAAAATTAATAAAAAAATGTATATATTTTAAATATTAAAATATTAGTTACTGTGCCACAAGTTATGAGTTTAAACTTAAAGAAAAAACATAACTCTCTTATATTTTGATATGTAAATAGATCATTAATTATCTTAAAACTATATATTATTTGTCAATAAATAATTTTACATTTTAAATGGAGAGAAACAAATATGTATATATCAATAATAACAAATATAAATAAACAACCTGAATAAGAGTCTTTAAATACTGTATTTTTAGAATGGCATCACAGTTCTAAATATCTATTTCAAACTAAAAATCAATAATATGTTATTGTTTTGGAGAAGATATAATGTATTTGTGAAAACTTTTAAATCCAAAGTACATTTTATCAATTCCAATGATGTTTTATGTATATATCCAAATTATTCTTTCAAATAATAATTATTTGGTTTATATAACATTCCCTCATAAGTACTAGTTTATATTCATGATTATAAAAAGATATTTTTTCATGAGTAGGTATTATATCAAAATATTATGAATAAATAGATGCTAGTTATTTATGATGTTATGCTGGAAATTAAACTGATTCTTATCTTATAAATAATTAATCTAATAAAATTACACAAGCAAGTAAATATGATTCTTATATATCTTCTGTCATTTTCTATTTCTGTCTTTGAAATATAGGCAATACCCATTTTAAAGGATAAAATTATTGTGATGGTTTACCACATAATGAAGCAATTCAATGATTTTTTTCTTTAATATTTCCATAAAATTTTCTCGATAGGCTACCCAATCTATGTGCAAACAATATTGCTTATTATCCTTCCATTTTGTTCAGTTAATTATATGCTTTTAAGGTAAATAGAAACAAAATCATGCAAAGAAATTTATGTGCATTTGTTTAAAGCAAAAACAAGAGAGAGAAACCTAAGTTCAAATTATTCACTTCCATTTATAAGATTTTTTTTTTTATGTAAGTGTAATTATAGTAATCCTGTATTTTCATTCTTTAAGCAATTTCCAGTAGTGTTTTTCTAATAAAAATTGTATTATTCAACAAATAAAAATAAATATTTTAGAATTATTACATACAATAAAAATGTACATTTTACAATATCAATACTATTAACAAATCTTTTTAATAATAAATCTATTTATCTCTCTTTTTAAATCTTAAAATGAGAATCAATTAGACAATTAGAGATGATTTTCGATAATAATAAATATTGCTCTATTGATATGTTATGTATTCTTAGATTATCATTGCATGTAACCATTTATATGGGTATTTCAATTTTATAAAATGTGTTTATTGTGTATTGATTCAAATATTATGGAATATGTTAGTTCATATTATATGTAATAAAGGGTTTAATAGTTTTTATTCACAATTGGAATTGACACATATGCACATACACACCTAGTAATATAATTATGCTTACATGTATATTTATTGAGCATGAATGTTAAAAATTGGTAGAAATTTAGCATTAGGAGAGTTGAATTTTTAAAGTAATTAATGACCTAGATTGGTGAAAAGTCAAATAGGTAATTTGAAGCTGATTTCTCTAAATGCTCTTATTTCTTATGATCTAACCTTTCTTTACTCATTTCTCGATGAATATTGTGTTTAAATTTATAAATATAAAAATATATGTTAAACGCAATAGGCAAGTATGTGTGTGCATAGAGTATTTATTTTTTTAAATAAAGATGTTTTTAGGATGTAAGATTTTTATTTATCCACTATAGAAATTAATGCATACACATCACACTATATGATGTGAACATGGAGTTTACTTTTCATTAAGGAAAGGGGAAATATCTTTGATATTATGATTATTGCTATTTAAATGTAAACAATTTATCATTAATAATGTAAATTTTTTAGCTGTATTATTAATGAAATCAGTAATAAATGTTAATTCATTTTTATTAAAAGAGGTGTATAACTTTTTTAAAAGCTAATCATTGTCTTGTGAGATTAATTATGATCATTCATCATCACTGATGAAGTCAATCTTTAAGTCATAATTTAAATATGATAATAATTTGGGTAAATAATTATAGGTTGATAAAAGATAAATTTTATGTTGTGAGTTAGTTCTAAAGCTGTGGCTGGAAGTATCATTATCATCTTATTAATCAATAGTCTTAATAGTGTTTAATGGCCATAGATAAATAATGATTCTCACTGTGTATGTGTATTGTTTGTGAGCCATTATAAGATAATGACTACCATTAAGATCATCAAATGTCACTCAAGGTTTAGTGAATTGCCACTGTTAAATCATAGAATTTAATATGAGCTAGTAAGACCTATGAAAGTGTTAAATATGCACTCCGATGTTAAAATCTTATATAAAAATTGTCTGATAATTTATTTGCACAACTAAAGAATAAAAAGGATGTTTTTCCTTAATATTAGTGCAAAACATGATGTGGTTATACAGTAAATCCTACATACTGTTACAAATAATGTACCAAATGGGTTCAAACAAGATGCATCTATAAGTAGGTATATAATGTAATTTTATGTAGGTTTAGGTAGCCTAGTGGTGCCCAGATATACCATATATATATATATATATATAAACATGTAAAAACTGCTATAAAAAGCATACTAGTTCATAAACGCTCAGAGTTTGTGTTTAGATCTAGTTTCTTATTCCTGTCTTTCACTGACGATAGCAAATAGCTTGAAATCATGATCTGAAAGTGGAATTAAAGTTAGAGATAGTGAATGCTTGCTCTGACGTTTATGTAAACAAACTTATGCTTGACGGTGTTTTTGGTAGAATGCCATCTATTGACATAAATACAAGTGTTAGCAAGTTTTAACTTGTTTTTTGTTTTTCATAAATGTACCTTTGAGGTCTTTCTTGCAATGATATATATTGCAAAGGCTTCTACTATGTGGTGATGCTGAACTGATATCAGACCCATATAGCTATCTGGCTTGCTATGCTGAGTTTGAAGACATTACGTGTCTAAAAGATTCACGCTTGCAAGCTGAATGGAAACTGTTTCATAAACGCTCAGAGTTTGTGTTTAGATCTAGTTTCTTATTCCTGTCTTTCACTGATGATAGCAAATAGCTTGAAATCATGATCTGGAAGTGGAATTAAAGTTAAAGATAGTGAATGCTTGCTCTGATGTTTATGTAAACAAACTTACGCTTGATGGTGTTTTTGGTAGAACGCCATCTATTGACATAAATACAAGCGTTAGCAAGTTTTAACTTGTTTTTTGTTTTTCATAAATGTACCTTTGAGGTCTTTCTTGCAATGATATATATTGCAGAAGCTTCTACTATGTGGTGATGCTGAACTGATATCAGACCCATATAGCTATCTGGCTTGTTATGCTGAGTTTGAAGACATTACGTGTCTAAAAGATTCACACTTGCAAGCTGACTAGAAACTGTTTCATAAATGCTCAGAGTTTGTGTTTAGATCTAGTTTCTTATTCCTGTCGTTCACTGACGATAGCAAACAGCTTGAAATCATGATCTGAAAGTGGAATTAAAGTTAGAGATAGTGAATGCTTGCTCTGACATTTACGTAAACAAACTTACGCTTGATGGTGTTTTTGGTAGAACGCCATCTATTGACATAAATACAAGCGTTAGCAAGTTTTAACTTGTTTTTGTTTTTCATATATATATACACACACTAACAGTTGTCAATATGCGTTTATTCTGATTTGGGTGATTAATACCCTTGATTGAATGGTCATTTTCTATTTTACTAATACTTAGAAAAGGGTGCATCCCAAAAATAGGAAGTCGCTACTATTGGAATAAACAAAGAATCTATTTAACATGTTTTCTTTATATATACATTCAATAATTAGTTCATTCACAATTGATACAATATTGGATTAATGATTTTTTTATCATTATGTACTTTGCACGTAATAATTATCTTTATTCATGTATACCTATCATGAGGAAAGGTTGATAAATGAATATAGATAAATATTGAAATGATAGGGATGCATAACTATTTCCATCATCTAATATGAGTATTGAATGTCTTTAGAAAACTTTAACTTTTATTTAATATTCCCAATACATTCAACTGTTAGCGATAGCATATCAAACAGGTTAGTATATGCATAATGTTTCAAGAGGTATTATACTCCCCTCTTCTTCAGGTGTTGCTGGCCTGACCAGTAACAGTACTAGCATGGGATTTGAACCTGGACCCTTAGATTTTTAAGTATTGAAATTTTAAGATAATGCTCTAACTAACTGCTCGAAACGTTGTGCATATACTAACCTGTATCATATGCTATTGCTAATGGTTGAATATATTTGGAATATTTAAATAAAAATTTTCTAAAGACATTCAAAATACTCAGGTGTTGCTGGCCTGACCAGTAACAGTACTAGCATGGGATTTGAACCGGCACCCTTAGATTTTTAAGTATTGAAATTTTAAGATAATGCTCTAACTAACTGTTCGAAACATTGTGCATATACTAACCTGTATCATATGCTATTGCTAATGGTTGAATATATTTGGAATATTTAAATAAAAATTTTCTAAAGACATTCAAAATACTCATATTAGATGATGGAAATAGTCCAATATATATATATATTAGTATATAATAATATAGTGAGATGATAAAATGAACTTTCTAATTGATTTATAATTCACATAAATATATGATTATATATCTAATGTAAATTCATCGCTAAAGAGAGTTTATTGCAATATTCTACCTGAGTGGGAATTCTGAAGCATATGTGGTATTCAAAAGAAGGGATAAGTACAAATGAACTAGCCTAAATTATGTCTAGCCCATCAAAAATAGACATGATCATCAGTTAATTACTTCATTGCATCATTCTTAGCGTCAGTCAGATGTGAACTCCTCATCTCAGTAGGTATGGACCTTTACATATATAAGGATATCAAATTTATGTTTCCAAATGGTAAAATCTGAACAGTTACATATGTATGTTGCCCACTGTGGGTCACAAAACATAAGTTTCAAGAGGATCCAAGCTATTCGACTGGTGTATATAAAAAAAATTTTTTTTACCAACTTATTAACCTTTTGAATTTACTTAGATATATGAAATGATGGATTGGAATGAAATAATAATATGAGACCTAAATTAAATAAATAATTAATTATTAAAAATAAATTAAAGAGGAGAGATAAATTAAAGAGGAGAGTTAGGCATATAAATTGACAGGCTAAAGATTGAATCTTATAGTAAAACACACTGACATATATATATATATGCAATGGAAAATAATCATATGTGCTAAATCAGTAAGAGATAAAACAAAGCCCTATATATATATATAGTAGTTGTGGTAAGTTTTATGTAGGCCAGAGTAAGTTTAGTCTTAATGAAAGGATTAAGGTTCATATAAGTAGAGTTAAACATAGGTATCTTTACTCAGCTTTATATATTCATGAATTGAATACAGGTCATACAATATTACTTGACAATGCTTCGGTTATTTTTTATGAAAAGAATGAGTTAAAAAGAAGAATAAAGGAGACTTTGATGATAAATCTTCTTGATTCTGAGGCTATCAATCTTATGAAGACTTCTTTTAATATTAAGGAAAGGTGGAGTTTGAAATGAATTATGGGAAGGTGGAGTTTGAAATGAATTATGGGAAGGTTTGATTGTATGTATATATTTGTTATTTCTTATAGTTTGATTTTCACTTGAGAAGGTCTATTTGTAGTAGATGAAACCATGGTTGTGAAAGGATTTTGGTAAAAATTTTGAATTTAATCTAGTATTGAATTGTTTTATAGTTTTCATTTTTATTATTGCTAGTATAATGTTAGGCAGGTTTGTTATATATACATATAAAAGAGTAACTAGTGTTATATTTAACTATTTTAAATGATTTTTAATGATATTAAAAAGTAGTAAATTGTAAGCAAACAGAGAAATGGAATCTATTGAAAAACCACTAGATGTTAGCAATGATAAGATGGAAAATGATTTCAATAGCATTGAGGAAGGGTCTTTACAGATCCAAACACTTGGGAGGCATATGACAGAAATTGAGGACTTTTTACAGCCAGAATCAAAAGAACACAGGTTACAGGAGAGATGTCAGCAATAAAACAAATGTTCCAAGTGGTGTTAATGAAGATGGATAACATGCTGAAAAATAGAATAGATAGCATGGAAGAACAAATGCCACTCAAAGAAGATGTGAATAATATGAAGGGAGGAATGAATCAAGCCATGATCAGTTTGGATGTAAAAATGGCAAACAAGTTTGATATAAATAACATGAAAATCATGAAGAAAGATGAAGAAACAGAGGCAAAAGGGAAGATAAAGAAATTTACACTGTTAGATGGAAAGAAATTTTTACCTGGTAAACTTTATCATTGGCATGACTGGTGTATTGCTCATAATTAATGTCTATATATTTGGAGTGATGCTGCAGTTTTATATTAGTTGGTTGCAATTTATTATAGAGGAAAAAATTTGTTACAATGTCATCTAGTGGTAACTCAAAAGACACCTCAGATTATTTCAAAAATCATAAAAAATTTGTAGAAAGACTACGCAGTGTATGTAGTCAATTTAAACCTAATACTGCTAGTCAATCTATTTTATCTTCATCTATTTCAACACATTTAACTATTGGCAATTGGTCTATTACAAGTGAAAGAGATGGTGAGATGATTATTCACAACTTAGATAAAGAGTGACATGATTATTTTCCAAAAAGATTTATCTGGTTTCATTTTTGAATCTAATCAAGGTATTGAACATTCTTTCACTGCAAACTTTGCTTAGCCCTGAAATTTACACAGATTGGACATTTCAGTTCTCTAAAGGTGATATAGAAAATTATCAGTTGTAGTTTGAAAGACATAGTACCAAACATAAATCAAGCTAACCCAGATGCACAAGTGCCTACACAGATAATAAAACCCACAAAAGCATTAACAGCAACTACAGAAAACCAAATTCAATCCACAAGGTCTAGCATGGAGTTTAAACTATTCAATAAACCTGCATGTGGTTGATAAAGAGCTTAAATTGGCTTGTGAATCTTAGGAATTGAGAGAACAGCCCAATGATACTTCCACATATCAAGTGAAATTAAGTTCATAAAACCTCAAGGCTGACATGAGCCAAATGATAATCCATGAGGAATGGGCAATCTCATATCTTAAAGACATCATATCAGAATACCTGTATAAAGATATGATAGTAAATGAACTGGTTATGTATTTAGAATCATCCCAACACACTCATATTTACCATCAAAGTAAAGATATTTTCCAGACATGACATTGATGTACTCTATGACAACCATCAGTGTAAGGCATTGATAATTACAATGGCTATCATAAAAGAAGGTCATAATAAAAAGATCAAATCTGGAGACACAAATGAAGTCAATTGATTTAATCATCTTAAATATGCATTACAACAATTGAAATCTCTCAATAACCAGGAAGGTGACCAAAATATAAAAGACCTGCAGGGTATAGTGATATAAACCACCAAACAAGAAGGTCTATGTTTTCACAAATTATGTAACACCTATAAAGGTCCTTTCACATTCATTAAGCATATAAATGCTAGTGCTTAAAAAGCACTTATACAGGAATGGACCTCATGAATTGTGACCTGGAAACAGCAAACGGACAAAACCAAAAGAACAACCCCAAGTATTTTTAAAAAATGCTAATAAGAATGTATATATATATGTTTGTATATATGTTTGTATATATAGCCAGCGATGTTATAACATAAAGAAGAGATGTTCAAAGCAATCATGATAAGGATGTGTGCATATGAACCTGCATATAATGTAGATCATAATTTAGAGTTATTTACCCAAACCTAAAATATAGACTAGCTAAATAAGATGAAACCCATGTTATTTGACAAATATCAACTCACAATTAAATGTACTGAATGTGATCCAGAAATGAACATATTGAAAGCATATGTTCAATTAACACTCAAAGCTGAGAGAAGAAACAAATACAAAAAAGGAAATGCCCATAATTTCAAGGTAGGAAACAAAGTATTTATCAAAATGACCCATCCAAGCAAACCAATAGAGAGTAAATATTAAAAGTTTACAACCAATACAAAGAACCTTTTCACTATTGTGAAATAGTCTGCTCCAAATGCATTTTGGACAGAACAAAATGGTGTAATGAAAGGGACATATAACACTCAAAATTTAAAACTATTTTGTTCAACTAGAGTGATAGCTAAATAGATATGTAAAAAAATAGAAGCTGAAGTCTCAATCAGAATTAGAAAAGGAAATTTTGAGACAAGATTAAAAATTATAAAAACAATTACTGTGATACTTTAGAGTCAACTGAGACTTAGGAGCTGATCCATACAAAAAGGTAGATGCTCCAACCTTAATTAGTTCTTTTGGAAACCCATTAAGCCTCAAAAAGGAGCAGAGTAAAAAAACAAATTGGCTATGTGCCTTCTATTTTAGAGTCACATTGCTGGTTGATCTCATACATTACCATCATAATAAAAAAGACTCTTATATAAATCTCATTTCACTAAGGTACAAGATACACAGAAAAAAATTGAAAAGTAGTGTTGATATAGTCAGGAAATGATCTACATTAGATAGAATAAACTTCATAGCTCTTCTTAAAACACCTAATGCTAAACTTAAAACAAGCATTTTGAATGAGTGCTTAAATTTTAATAACTTAAAATTAACTCTGTAAGGGTAGGAGAATTGTAAGAGTAGCTGTATTGTAAGGGTAGCTTACAATCTAATTTTGTCACTTCCACCACTAAATCCAGATCAGTTTAATATAACTCTAGTTGATAAATAAGTTAACTTATATTGTCACATATAAACTAACTATACACACATATATAAGTACAGATGCAACAAATGTATATATTGATAACTATATTAAGAAAGAATCAAAATCAAACAAATTTGAATGTCTACTAAAAAGATAGAAAATCCCAATTAAAAGAAAATGATAATAGTAATCATAATAACATATATGTATATTATTAATAAATATGCTTTACATTATTTTGATCTGACTTTGACTAAGTAAGCATGTTAATGACTCAATGTCAAACTCTTCACCTAGATTTCCAAATATGGAAGATGAAAAACAAATTTCTACTACATAATTTTCTTTTGATTATAATTATCATAATGTACACAACAATAGTCATGAAAAAGGAAATAAGACTATAATATAATAATAAACAATAGAAGCCGAGGACAGTATAACAATAAAATCAGTTCATTTCCATTTTCTTCTTGCTACACTTTTTAGTGAATATTAAAATATATAAGTTATAGAAGATAACATCTGAAAATCGAATGCTCAAATCTTGAAAAAAATGTACAGCTTATACGAACATTTTAAGTTATTACAAAACATTGCCAGAAGCGATTATTAAGATTTAAACCAAAAACATTCCTAACAAACTTAAGCATTTAGATGAAATAGTCTAGTTGATATAAATATTCATCTGAAATAAAAAGGACTAAGCTATTCTTTGAATACAAATCAAACAACAGATTAGAACATCAGTAGATTATCTATGTATAAATTTACGATGGAATAATTCTACTAGTATAAAACCAATTAATGACAAACACCGAGACAACATTACAAAAATTTATATTTTTGATAAAAAATGATGTTTGCCAGCTAATTGAATATTGTTGTAGGGCTAAGTTTTTTATCAGCCCCTACAAAGAAAGCACGGTGTTTTATTTTTCAACTGTGTGATGTGTGTTCCAAAATATTAAATGGCATGTCTGAAATGTACTGATGGATATTGAAAGAAGGATAACAATAGAAGATGAATCATCAATGGATCTTCACGAGGATTGTATATACCTATTGTAACATCTTGACCAAGACATTGACATATGATGCATATCAAAAATAATAAGTGCCTAATTCACTACTTTATGTCAATCATCATGAAGAAACATTAATTTGTTGTGTGGTACTTTTTTTATTTGTTTATTCTTTATGTATATGTTGGTAGAATTTGTTTTGTATATTTTTTTAATTAACTTTGTTCAATTCCTTATTTGGATATCAGCATTTCTGAAATATGGAAGAATCCATTGTAGTTAAATTTGAAAAATGCAAGGAAGAAGGTTGTTAGTTTAAACAATTTTTTTAAATACTTCTTCCTACATAATGACAGAATATTATTTGATTATTATCATATATCCTTATTGCAATATGATTAGATGTAAGATTTTCTTTATCATCTTGCCATATTAAATTATATATTTGCTGCATGACAGAACTCACATTGTTTATGTATATATATATATTACTAACAGTTTGTTAATAAGTGTTTATTCTGTTTGGAGGATTAATACCCTTGATTAAATGGTCATTTTCTATTTTACTAATACATAGAAAATGGTGTATCCCAAAGATAGGAAACTGCTACTATTGGCATTAAATTAAGAATCTATTTAACATGTTTTCTTTATATATACATTGAATAGTTAGTTAGTTCACTATTGATACTATATTGGATTAATGGTTTTTTTTTATCATTATATACTTTGCACATAATAATTATCTATTCATTTATACCTATTATGGGGAAAGGTTGATAAATGGATATAGTTAAATATTTAAATGATAGGGATACATAATTTATACTTTCACTTATATATTTTTAAAAAATTTTATTGTTAAAGAGTTATTTAATTTCAAACTTTTTTGTTATTATTAATATTTTATCTCGTTTGTAAATAAATTTTGTTGATTTAATTATCATCAAATGGTCAATGGTTTACTTACTAGAATCCTTCCTTTTCCACTCATTAATTGATCTTCATATATATACACATCCATATATATATTTAGTATATAATAATATAGTGAGATGATAAAATGAACTTTCTAATTGATTTATAATTTACATAAATTTATGATTATATATATATCTTATGTAAATTTATCGCTGAAGAGAGTTTATTATAATATTTTACCTGAGTTCGAATTCTGAGGCATATATGGAATCCGAAAGAGGGGATAAATATAGATGAAATAACCTGTCTAATGAAGATCTAGTCCATTGAAAGTAGACATGATCATCGGTTAGTTACTTCATGTCATTCCTAGCATCCTACCTGAAGACCCTAAATCTGACAGTAGACAAGATGTTATCCCCTCATCTTGGTAGGTAAGGACTTTTACATATTTATGGATATCAAATGCACAGATCTATTATGCAAAATAATAGGTATAATCAATAGCAACTTAATAATAAATGTTCCTTTAATAAAAGACAATGTTCTCCAAAAAACAAACAATTGTAAAATAATAAAAGCAATCCATTAAAATTATACATTTTTAAAATTATGTAAAAGTTGTTATTAATGCTAACTTAAAGTAATATAGCTGCAAAATGCCAAGGATAGTTATAGAAAAAAGTAAAATTTTCAAAGATATAAAATAACATCTTGAGGATGAAAAAATGTTATTCAGCAACATTTAAAAATAATTATATATAATGAACAATAAACTGATAAATATAAAACGTTATAACTACATATAAAATAAAAGGTGAGAATGCAATTAAATCTATGAAAAATTGAACATCTTTAGGGCGTGATAAAATCATTATAGATATTCTTAAAAATAAGTAGAGAGATAAAGCAATTTTTAGAAATTTAAGCACAAAAAGTATAAATAATAATAAAATATATTATATGACTAATATAATATGATATTATATTTAAGAAAAATGAAATAAAAATTACAAATGTATTTAATCTTTTATTCATTCTATATGTAATATTTAATAAAAAATTTATAAATCATCTACATACAATTTTGAACCCAAATCAGTCAAATAACTAAGTTGGATTTAAAAATGATAATATTTTGCAGTAGATTATATGCAATTATTAAAACAAAGTTTTAAAAGAGATTAAAAGAATTTGACTGAATAAAAAATTTTGCTGTGATTGAAACTTTGGGTATCATAAAATATTATAAAATTGCTTTCAAAAAGATTGGCATTGATGGGAAATATTTAATAGACTGAAATTGGTGCAAAGAAAGTAAAAATAAATGAACATTCTTTTAGTTATCTAGAATTTGATTAAGAATTGTTTTCACAAATTATATTTCAATAGCTGAGAAAATTCTACAACAGTTATCAAATAAAGCAGTAGCTTAGGAGTAAAGACAATTCTTAAAAAAACCAACATTCAGTGACTCTTCAAAAAAGAAAAAATAATGTCTTAGATATAAAAAATTAAATGTTAAAATATTTTGATCAAATTATTATTTATATGGAAACATAATGGAATAAGTAATCATAAAATGTATCCTAGGTGGAGTCATTTTTTAAATAAATAACTTATTAAAATATTTATTTCTGTTTGAAAAAAGTCTACAAATAAATATTTAGTTATTTTTAGCTAGAGGATAAAGAGTGAAAACAGCTGAACTGTCATCATCCAGCAATTAAAAAAGCCTTGTGGATACAGATTTTTCTTTATTCTTCCTTTATAATGATGTGTCCTATAGTTGGTATTATTTAAAGAATTCTTTTTTTTTTTAATGATGAATAAGTATCCTCGGTGTATTTATAATAATTATGATTCTATAATTTAAATGTATCAAGAAGCTTGTTACCAATGGATCTAGTTAAACTGATAAATGATTATCTGCATTTTGTTAAAAAGTTAAAATATATTTGTGGAAATGTAATATCTTATGGATATATGCTAAGTTTACATTGTTAAATGTTTGTTCTAGATAAAAGGTTTATTTATTGAAATATGTTAAATAATGTTAAAATGAGATAGATGTATTTATTTCAGATTATTCAATTAGTCAGCACACAAGATATAAATAGAAATTTAAATCAAGAATTAATCAAGAATTAAATTTAAATCGAGAATTCAAAATTAATGTTCAGTAATTTGGTGAACTGATAACAAAAATCATTTGGGAAGGTTTTACAAAATCATTTTATTTTACAATTAGATACACTATAGTCTATGCTCAATATGGCATTTCATTTAAAAACATTTGTTTATAGTTTAATTGAATTATATGATATAACTGAATGAATGTTGTATGATATATTTGCTATTAACTTTTTTTTTCATGTCAATAATTTTGGTAAAATTTGTTTATTGATTACTGATTTCTGTAAATTCAAATAAGAATGTACATAACTTTTTATAAACCATTAGGTTAGAATCATTTGTAATTTAGTACAAACATTTATTGTTAATGGTTTTAATCAATAACTCAGACATTATTGCTGAAATTTGTATTTAATAATGCTAAAAAAAAATAGATAATGTACCAGGATGTTGGATTGTTATGTAAAAAAAAAAGAAGTCTGATGAGACTTACTACTATGTTAGTTTTCTATAAAATAAATTGATCTTTACTTTTAGACAGTTGTTTTTCATAATAGTAAACAGCTAACTAACATGCTCTTATAAAATATTTTGTCTAGTTTTTATTACTAATGCAAATATAAATATATTGATGTTATTTAACTCAAAAGTGTTTACTATTTTGTTTGGATATATTTATATATTTAACAAATCTAATATAGTTTGAGTATTTCTTCATATTTTTCAATGATTATTATATCATTTGTGTATTAAAACAGGCAAAACTCTATATGTATTGCCACTCAGTGCAAGCCAGAATAATCAATGGATGCCAGAAGGCTTGTGCATAAAATACCCATCTAATCCCTACTCACCCAATATCCTCAGATTAGTTTCTGGCTTGTGGCCTTCGTCAGTGAGGAGCCTCGGATCTGAGAGCACTGCACCTAGATCTTAGGATCTAATGCAACCCTCCAGCAGCCACCTTTTATCTCTACTTATCTACAAAACTATGAGACTTAAACTGAAAACACTATAATGTTTTTAATCCAAGCTCACCAGCTTATATAGTCATATAGATGGGGATTTTATGCACAAGTTTTCTGGCATCCATTGATTTCTCTGGCTTGCACTGAGTGACAATACGTATAGAGAGTTTTGCTTGTTTTAATAACAGTTAAGAGCAGGCATAAGAAATGGTGATCATGTGATGATCATTTGTGTATCTTAAATTATGTATTGTCATTCCATTCATTGATGTTTCTTTGCATTTATTTTGTTGCTAATCTTATTTATTCTTTCAAAATGAGAGATAATGAAACGGATTAAGTTGCCATACAATATTTCTAATTTTAAGTTAGCTTTCAATTTGTCCACATATTCTCATGTGCTATTGAATAAATATAGATATTGTTTAGAAGAGTAATTAGTTTATTATCTACTTCATATGACTCAAGTCTTTTTGATTAATAATTTATCAAAATGATTATAATAGAGATTATGAGTATTTTTCTTCTTTTTTTTAAAAAAATCTTTCAAATTTTTTTTATCCCATAACAACAGTAAAAACTGAATTATTTAACAGTAACAAATTAAGACGAGATGTCATTATAAGTCTTGTGTACTTTTTTTTTATTAAAAGAGTCATTTTACTAGAAAAGTTTACCATCAGTCCACTGACAACTAACGTGTGTATATATAAATATATATTTTACATCTGGTATGTAATCACTTTTACTGTCATTTAAAATACTTGCTAGTTTGGCTATAGTTCTCTCTCTCTCTCTGTGTGTGTGTGTGTGTGTAATAATTAAGATTATAACTGATTATAATTGAGATTATAACTGTAAATGATAATTTTGCATTTGCTTGATTTTTTTTTTTTTTTAGTGACGTTTGTGATTCATATATATATGAATTATTTTTATTGTACATGGCATTCTATAAATTTAGCATCCTAGAAAAATACAAAAGATTAATATAAAGCTATTATTTGTGGTGGAATTTACTTAACATGTCTATCACTATTTACAACTTATAAATTTAATTAAAAGTGTAAGTTTGTCAAAAAAAAAATACACACAATTATTGATGTTATGGAATAATACTATTATTATGACTCAGTAATAAACTGTTCAATGTATAACATTCCCAAGTTTTGCTTGGTTTACTTAAATATTTAAGTAGTCCCAAATGCCATGTAATCATTGCCTCTTTCTGATCATTCAACTAACTATCAATATTCTATTTAATGTTCAGAAAATCTTAGATGTAGGAATTATTTTACTTAAAAGCTGTAATTTTCAAAAGAAGCAATCTTGCTGAAACTATATTAGGAATTCACTTTTGTTTAAAATTGTAGAAAGTGTTTTTTCATCACTTATATATAAAAAGTGACTCTGTTAACATTCAGTTTAAGCAAGGAAAAATTTATGGTACAATCATATTTTCAGTTACACTGCAATTTTTTATGAGTAGAATTATTTTGGATTCATTATTTTTAGTTCAGGTAAGTATTTTCTATTAATATATAAAATTTATCATTAACTTACATAAATACATTTTTGGTGTCGATCACATTTTTTCAATGGCAAAATGCTATATCAAAAACAAAAAAAAAATATAAATTGTGTTTTGAGTATATTTATCTTTGAAAAGGTACTCAGCCATAATAATATTCTTGATATTTTCTCTATATAAGAAGCATAGTTATAATTGCTTATGATTTATTACATTTCAATGCCAGTGTTTTTATAGTTTATTTTTATTATTAGAAAGCATTTGAAGTTCAAAATAATGAACAAAAATATTCAATCATTTTTTTATAGTTGGTTGTAAAGAAGGAAAACATTTTAATAGCTATTAGATCTATGTAACTAGAGATAATAGTTGCAAAAGATGAACAATAGATACTAATTATTCATGAATGATTATTGTTTAAGTGTAGAATAGTTCTTGATGAAGTTTAAGTAACTGGATAAATAAAACTAATATGTGAAAAGAAGATATAATGTAATGGTAGTAAAACATATTTCATTGGACTTTTAGTAGAACATTGTTAAGAAAAATCAAAGAATTTTTAAAATAAATATAAAATTTAAAGATGTAAATTGATAGATATAATATTAGAATGTACAATGAATGATTTAGCAGAAGAAATATAATGACAAGAGATAAATATAAAATAGTAATATATTTTTAGTACTTCTTACATTAATTACAAGACAGAAATATGCAATATAGTATAGTAAATCCTGTTTCCATGCAAAAACTTTTGTGACAATTTATGATTGTAGAAATTTCCAATTAAGTTAATATAAAAGGGTACTTTGGTATTAGAGCTGCGACATGGAGCATGTATTAGACCTACTGCACCTGTTCACATTTGTAACAATCTGTTGATAACTTTGTAATTTTGGGATCTGACCAAAATAACATATACACGGATCTTGTACAACTCCTTTTTAGCAAAAAAAAAAAAGAACATGTACACGGATCTTGCACATGGTATTTTGGCAAGATGTACAAAGTTATCAGGAGGTTGATATGAATGTCAACAGGCACAGTAGGTCTAATACATGCTCCATTGCAGGACTAAAAATAAACAAAAGTAAAAACATAATATGCTACTTGTGTACTAAATATGCAACGAAGAGAAGATAGGAAGTATTTTCACATGTGTAATATTGTGATTTTGGAAAAAAAAAGTTTTTGCAAATGACAAATATAAATCAAGCCAAATAACTCCAATCAAAGCAGGTTTTGAAAAAGAAAAATCATGTTTTTAATATACATCACAGGGTTTATTTTCTTTCAATCACAATATTACACATGTGAAATGGTCTCCTATCTTCTCTTCATTTCATGTTTAGTGCACAAGCCAAACTAGAAGAAATCCAAGTAGATTTTGGAAAACAAAAAAAAAGTTTTTGCAACTGACAAATATACATCAAGCCAAATAACTTCAATCAAAGTAGGTTTTGAAAAAGAAAATCATGTTTTTCAATATATATCGCAAGGTTTATTTTTTTTTCATTCGTAATATTACACATGATCTTCTCTTCATTGCATGTTTAGTACACAACAAGCTCTTGTCACTCTCCTCTCTCTTGCTTTTGTTTTGTTTTTTAATTTTTCAAAATCTGCTTGGATTGCTGTTATTTTTGATAATTGACGAAAGCAGTAAGAAAATTATTTTTTATAATTTATATTTATTTATTGGTCTGAATTATTTGTTGTTTTTTTTAATCCAATCAAATATGTCATATTTTTCTGCAAAATCTTGACATGCATTCATTTTAGAGGGAACATTTGTGTCAATTTTTTGTGGTCAACTGAATATTTAATGGGTTTATTTGAACATGATTAATTACTGTTATTTATTACAGTGTAAGTAGCATTTATGTATATTTTATGTGTTTTTCTAAATATCGAATAAATTTAGTGATTGTTTGATGCATTTTTAAAGTAACATTTGGTAGTTTTGATTAGGTACTTTGGATTCAGGGATCATGTAGATAGATCAAAAAATTTTATTTGTGTCAACCTGCGAAAAGTCTACCCATATGTGTTTTTAAAAAAACTATTTCTACACGTTTTGAAATTGATTGAATTAAATGACAAAACTTTGTCGCTTTCATGGAAGTAGGTGTATATCTCCTATAATATTTATTTTTTGGTCCTTTTTTAAAAATATTGTGTATTATTCCTGCAATGAAGAAAAGATATGAAGGCTTTCCATATTCGTATCATTTCATCGGTAAACTTTGTAATGTTTGATAATTTTGTAAATGGTTGCCAAAAGAACAACATTCAAAAGATACCGGTGTATTGATATGAATGTGAAATGGTCTCCTATCTTCCCTTTGTTGCATGTTTAGTACACAAATACCCATAATATAATTTAAACAAGACATTCAAATATGTACAACTTGGACACTAACAACTTTTAAGAACATTGCAAATCAAAAAAGAATGTGATTTGCGATCTTAATGAAGAATGCCATTTGAAAGCAAAAAAAAAAAAGGTGATTTGCAATCTTAATGAAATGACAGCATTACACAAAAAAATTGTTAGTCTAAATATGCACCAAACAAACAGTAAATGATTTTAGTTTTTAAATAATAGTTATAAGACATTAACTATATGTACATCTTCCACAGTAACAACTTTTAAGAGACATTTTAAAAAAAAATGTGATTTGCGATTTTAATGAAATGACGCCATTACACAAAAACATTGTTACTAAACAAACAGTAAATGATTTGGGTTTTTAAATAATGTTTATAAAAACACATTAAGTATACTCATACGAGATTGACCATGTAATATATAACAGGAATTGTCACCTTGAAACAAAAAATAATATTATCTCACAGAAAATGGACATCTGTACTAAAAATTTTCCCTCCTAAAATGTAGAATGTGATTGCAGAGTATGCTGGGATTTTCAACAGAAATGCTAATAAACGTATTTTTTTTTATAAACAAATTAAACCAAAAAAAAAACACGGAACAACCCCTCCCCTCCCCAAATACATATTAAAACGGAACAAAAACCTCAAAATATATATATATTAATTATGAGACTGAAACCGAAAATATTGAATGTGATTGCAGGGTATGCTGGGATTTTCAACAGAAATGCTAATAAACGTATTTTTTTTATAAACAAATTAAATAATAAAAAAAAAAAAAACAGAACAAAAACCACACAAAAAATACATATTATGAGACTGAAAATGTGGAAGTATTACGAAAAAAAAGATCATGCTGATTAAAAAAACATGTTTTCATGTATAATCACAAGGATTATTTTCTTTCAATTGACATCATCATGACATTACACATTTACGGTGGGTGTGAAAAGGCCTCTTATCTCCCTTAAACTACATCGCAGCTCTAATACCAAAATAAAAGAAATGAAACCTAATCAAATTTTTCCTCTGAGTATTAATAAACAGATATAACAGAATAAATCATTAGATAAAACTTTAAATAAAAAGAAATGTGATATAATAGTTTAAAAAGAAATACAGAAAAGGGGTTAAATAAAAATCATAAATGAAAGTGGAGTTGAATGCTAATGAATTAGATAAAAACTTTATCAAATATTTGTGCAGAGAAAAAAAGTTGTGTTTTAGCAATTAATTTTTAACAAAATCTTTTTTTTTTAAGTAGAACTAATGAGAGAGTTAATTTTTATCAGGTGAAGTAATATTTTAATTCTAATTTGGAAAAGAATAGAAGTTTTGTTTTAAAGATATTTTTATTTATATATTTTATTTTCCATTATTTTATTTTTTTTTCAAGAATCTTCTTTTCAAGCTGTGTTCTTCTATTCACCATAAATTTATATATAATATCATTTTTTCTTAATGTTGCTTTTAAGAAGATATAAAGAATATATAAACCATGTAAAAATATAATTAATTTTTAATATTTTATATATTGCTTAGAAATTTTGATGACTTTATATAAATTCCTTTAATAGTTGTTATCATGTTGCTTAATAACGATGTGAATTGTAATATAATTTTTCATTTATAATATATTTTACAATTCTTGTTCAAAAATATTATGTTGATTTAGCATTTTTTGTATTATTAAAAAGTATCATTTATTTTTTTGGTATAAAACCAATAGACCTCAACTATTTAGCATAATAAACTGATAATAAAACAATAAATTTATTAGAATATGTAAAAGTATTAAAATTTATATATAAATATTCTTGGGATGTAATAGAATATTCTAAAGCCAAGCATTAGAAGATGCATAAACAAAAGACATGAATAAATACCGAACAATTTTGCAATCTTAAGGTAAATTAATGTATTATTTTATATGATTTATCTACAATATATAATGATGGAAAAGCACATTTTTAGTTTTATATTTAAAATTTAAATATCTATGTAAACTATGATTTATATAATAAGAATAATTGTTGTATATTAAAATCTGTTAGATTAATTTTATATAAATTGTAAATTTAATAATTTGTTTAATAATTGATTCTTTTTAGACTGACAATGGGGTGACAGATTCACATCAAACCCTTACAACCGTTATTCCAGATGGTGATAGTGAAAATTTTCTTGTTGAAAAAGGTGTAAAATTATCTAAAAGTAAATCATCAATGAAAAGTAGAGCTAGCTGTAGAGAATGTTCTTCGTTATTATCTGACAACTATATCAACAATTCTATTGATTTAAATAATCTGAGCATTTCATCATTACATTTCCCCAGAGTTCCAAGTTTTGATCCATCTAATAGTAGCCTCTGTTTAGATATAGAAAAAGATGAAAGACTTATTGATGTAAAGAATTATATCTCAGGTCCTGAATCTGAAAGTTCAGTTGCAAGTATTCTTCACAAAATGAGTAAGCCAAAAAAAATATCTGATAGGGAAGATGTGGAAAAGCAGTGGCTAACATCAGATATTACGCAGAATATACTATATGATAAAGCTAGTGATAATATTTTCTTAAGACCATCATTTACACGGCCACTATCATTTAATCCAAAATTTGTAATTCCCAGCATAACAACAGAAATAATAGATGATGAACCAGGACCATCTCAAAATTTTCAAAACTATGTAAGCAAAAATAAGAGTTTGCCACTTTCTAAAGTAAAAAACCTTTCACTTTCAAGTGAATCTGATCTATCTATTTCCAGTCCTGCAAGTTCAAATTGCATTCTTGATCCTTCTAAATGGAGTAAAGCTAATTTAATGATAATAGATAATCAATCTAGCAATCAAGATGTGGATTCTATATCATCACAGGATAAGTAAAGCTTTTAATTGGATTCCGATTCTAAGATACTTTTATTTATGTTTAAATTAGTCATATAAAAATAAAAAAATTAAACAACAAAAAAATAATAATTTTCTTTCTTTCATCTTATATTTTGTTTAATTTTAAATAAATTATAATTTTTTTTCTGTCTAAATAAAATTCTTTTTAATGTATATTTTTTATTTCAGAATAAATGTTTACAATATTTAAAGTGTATTTTTAAAATTTTAAATATATCTGTAAATTACTACTAGCAATGATGAAACTTTACTGCATGATCATATTACCATATTGATAGATATTGAAGCAATGGATCTGAAGCCCGATCCATGCTTCACATCTTCCTATAAACTTAATTAGTATTGTAGACCTGAATTAAGTTTATAGTTCAATATCAGCAGGGTTTTGCATTAGAGTTAAAAATAATTATGCTTATCAAATGTGTATTACATTTAAATATTTTGTTTTAAATAAATTTCATTCTATTAATAAAAATTGCTTAACCTATTAGTCAAACATATATATACATCTAGCGTATATATATGAGTTAATGCAAAATTCTGCTGAAATAAAATGCTTATTCTACTATAAAAAAATAATAATATATTGTTGTTAAAATTTTTGTTAAAATATTTAGTATGATTTGATTTTGAGATAAGCCCACCAACATTTTCTAAAAGAATGTATAGTTTTGATTAGTGAGCCATTCAAGTCTAATTAAAGATGGCCTTCTCTTTCTTTCTTTTTAATTAATAGAATTCAAACTTTAAAGAAAGAAATTTAGAGTAAAAAAGTAAAAGTTATTTTTAGAAAATGTTGCTTTGAAACAAAGGAGCATGGGGAGGCTTATCAAGATCTCAGATCATACAAACAATAGAAGGTAGCTGACAGAGAGGGTATAAATAGAAGTGAGAACAAAAGACTAGATTATTCAGATTTTTCCTTTTGAAGGATTCAGTTGATTCTGATTTTCCTTGTGAAGGTGATTCTTTCAGAGTTTGCTATTGCAAGATTGATTCAGATTTTGCTATTGCAAGGTGCATTCAGATTTCTCTTAGGAGAACTCTGTCAGATTTTGTTCGTGATTTTATTCCCAAAAGTCTACAACTGTTGTCTACAAATCATGAAGAAGTTTGAACCTGCTCAAGCTAAAAATCATATAAGTTTGATAGATTCTACTATGCTCGGCTAGGCAAATAAATAGCTTTGCCTATCGGCAAGGTTCCGGAATACCATTCAAAATGCCTTAATATCCACTCAATAATCATCTGAACTCTGTGCCGTGTCTGGAGAACTTTTCGTGCAACCATACTACATATTTTCATTGTCCGGACAACTACATCTCGACGGTCGGATCAAGCCACGAACGCCGTAGGGAACATGACCAAGGAAAAAGGACGGTAATCGTATCTCCTCTATTGAACTATTTCTTATGCTACCTTTTGTTCATTTTTTTCTAATTGCTTCAGTGAATTGATATGTATTTGCTATGTAACCATTTTTATTAGACTAACCTTAAATATATATATTGTGTGATCATCTATCTATATGTAACCTTTTTCCCTTCGCTATTCTTCCTTACTAACCAGTGTAAATATTTAGTATTCCATTGCGGTTAAGTTTAATAGTTAATTTTTGTTCATTTAAAATCTCTTTCCAATTTTATTTATGTTTGTTAATTAAATACGAGTCAGTTTCTTTTGTGTGCCAACTTGATCTCTTTGATAACGCCTCTTTTGTCCGCCATTAGCTTATCACGTATATCTGATTTAGCTATATACGTTTTAAATAATTTTTAAACACTGTTTTTAGCGCAAAGCAATTAGAATTGCTTGGCGAAAGATTCTTTTTTGTTATCGTACTTTATCGAGAAGATCGAGTTGACAATGTTTAATAAAACTGGGAAGGAAAGATTTAGACCGCAAGTATATTAATAGGGTTTTCATTGTCTCATTAGTTATTCAGAAATTTCGGGGAATAGCGAAGGCCATTAAATTATTAATAATATTTCAAATGTCATTTATTAAAGATATTTATTTCACTAAAAAGCTTGCGTTTGCTAGTTATCTTTTAATGCTTTATTTTACTTTTCAATGATCCAGGCATGCAAAACACGTGTTTCTTAGTACTTTTATTGCACATTTAACTATTTAGCTCTTTATGTGTTTCCAGTCCATGTCTCTACCGCTGTGCTAAGCTTGGCCGGTTGAAAAATAATTTATGCATGGCTCAGATAGTGTTGTTTGTTTGTGATCAGGCCTCGAGAATAGGCGAATGGGCAGAGGTCATAGTATTCTTGATTTAATATCTCGCGTATTGGGTGGCCTCGAGGTACTTTCGCCTAGTATTCGAACTGGGTTAAACCAACATACATTATCTGACTGTCACAGTAAATTTTTTTTTCTCCGTATTCTGGCGCCCAACGTGGGGCTCGAACCCACGACCCTGAGATTAAGAGTCTCATGCATAAGAAAATAATTAACATTATTACATCTAAGATGGCAGCCAGTAGGCACTATAATCAATACAGAATCACAGATGGGATCCTTCAGATTAATACCAAAAGCCCTCACAATCCATGGAAAGTCATAATACCTCACAAATTGAGACACCAAATTATTACCCACATCCATCAGTCGGTGGGACATTATTGTCCTCGGAAAGTAGAAGAAGCAATAAAACATCAATTTTATTGGCCAGGGATGTACTCACAGATCTTACGTGTGTTGAAAACCTGTGAGATTTGTGCTCGGAGCAAGGCACCAAATCGATCGTATGCAGGAGAGCCACAACCGATCCTCACATCTAAACCAAATGAGCTGCTAGCTGTAGATCATTATGGCCCATTACCGATGTTTCGACGATTCCAATATCTATTTGTCACGTATGATGTGTTTTCAAAGTACGTGAAGCATACCCAGTAAGGACAGCAAACGCTAGAGGAGCAATAAAGGCACTTCGGGAAAAACAGTTGCCAGAAGTTGGAAAACCCCAGATAGTGATATCTGATCATGGCACAGCATTTACATCCAAAGAATGGAAGACATGGATGGCTAAACAAGGAATTCATCATAGGCTAACTTCCATTAGAAATCCACAGGCTAACCCTTGTGAAAGAGTCATGCGAGAAATAGGGCGACTCTTTAGGACATATATACCAACCAACCATCGGGACTGGGTAAATAAAACCGAAAAGGTGGTACAATATATTAACAACACAATGAATGAGTCGACAGGATTTACTCCAACTCGCCTGCATTATGGGAAAGGATGTCCTCAGTTATTTAAAACCAAAATGCCGATGGAAGAGGAGAAGATAGATAAACTACAAGATCAAAAGATAGCATATGAACGATTAAAACGGGCTGCGCTGCACCGGAAAAATAAAAAACGAAACCGCCAATATCAATTCAGGCAAAGGAAGCAAGTGTGGCTGAGAGATCTGAGGCCAACTAGTATAGTGCAGAGAGAAGTAAAAAAGTTTTTTCCAATATATAAAGGCCCTCATTTGTTAAAAAAGAAGTGTGGAATAAGTGTTTTGTTTTGGAAAAATAATCTCAGCATAAAAAGAGAATATAATATTAGAAACAGAAACTTAAAACCTTATATACCACCGGACCCCGGAAAATATGCAAATTAAAAATAGATACATACCATGTTAGACTAAATACAACACAGACCCGATTTAAGACACAGAAGATTGAATTATGGATAAACCGTGAGATATAATAAAGTAAAGAAAACACCGTAGGTAGTAACAAATTAAATATTACAGCAAATAAAGAGTAGGTTTGAACTCACCTGGCACAAAATTTTGACCTCTGACCTGAAGCAACAGCATTTTTTTTTTAACATTTTTTTTTGCTCACTAACTATTGGGAAATGAAGCAATGGATCTGAAGCCCGATCCATGCTTCACATCTTCCTATAAACTTAATTAGTATTGTAGACCTGAATTAAGTTTATAGTTCAATATCAGCAGGGTTTTGCATTAGAGTTAAAAATAATTATGCTTATCAAATGTGTATTACATTTAAATATTTTGTTTTAAATAAATTTCATTCTATTAATAAAAATTGCTTAACCTATTAGTCAAACATATATATACATCTAGCGTATATATATGAGTTAATGCAAAATTCTGCTGAAATAAAATGCTTATTCTACTATAAAAAAATAATAATATATTGTTGTTAAAATTTTGTTAAAATATTTAGTATGATTTGATTTTGAGATAAGCCCACCAACATTTTCTAAAAGAATGTATAGTTTTGATTAGTGAGCCATTCAAGTCTAATTAAAGATGGCCTTCTCTTTCTTTCTTTTTAATTAATAGAATTCAAACTTTAAAGAAAGAAATTTAGAGTAAAAAAGTAAAAGTTATTTTTAGAGAATGTTGCTTTGAAACAAAGGAGCATGGGGAGGCTTATCAAGATCTCAGATCATACAAACAATAGAAGGTAGCTGACAGAGAGGGTATAAATAGAAGTGAGAACAAAAGACTAGATTATTCAGATTTTTCCTTTTGAAGGATTCAGTTGATTCTGATTTTCCTTGTGAAGGTGATTCTTTCAGAGTTTGCTATTGCAAGATTGATTCAGATTTTGCTATTGCAAGGTGCATTCAGATTTCTCTTAGGAGAACTCTGTCAGATTTTGTTCGTGATTTTATTCCCAAAAGTCTACAACTGTTGTCTACAAATCATGAAGAAGTTTGAACCTGCTCAAGCTAAAAATCATATAAGTTTGATAGATTCTACTATGCTCGGCTAGGCAAATAAATAGCTTTGCCTATCGCCGAGGTTCCGGAATACCATTCAAAATGCCTTAATATCCACTCAATAGTCATCTGAACTCTGTGCCGTGTCTGGAGAACTTTTCGTGAAACCATACTACATATTTTCATTGTCCGGACAACTACATCTCGACGGTCGGATCAAGCCACGAACGCCGTAGGGAACATGACCAAGGAAAAAGGACGGTAATCGTATCTCCTCTATTGAACTATTTCTTATGCTACCTTTTGTTCATTTTTTTCTAATTGCTTCAGTGAATTGATATGTATTTGCTATGTAACCATTTTTATTAGACTAACCTTAAATATATATATTGTGTGATCATCTATCTATATGTAACCTTTTTCCCTTCGCTATTCTTCCTTACTAACCAGTGTAAATATTTAGTATTCCATTGCGGTTAAGTTTAATAGTTAATTTTTGTTCATTTAAAATCTCTTTCCAATTTTATTTATGTTTGTTAATTAAATACGAGTCAGTTTCTTTTGTGTGCCAACTTGATCTCTTTGATAACGCCTCTTTTGTCCGCCATTAGCTTATCACGTATATCTGATTTAGCTATATACGTTTTAAATAATTTTTAAACACTGTTTTTAGCGCAAAGCAATTAGAATTGCTTGGCGAAAGATTCTTTTTTGTTATCGTACTTTATCGAGAAGATCGAGTTGACAATGTTTAATAAAACTGGGAAGGAAAGATTTAGACCGCAAGTATATTAATAGGGTTTTCATTGTCTCATTAGTTATTCAGAAATTTCGGGGAATAGCGAAGGCCATTAAATTATTAATAATATTTCAAATGTCATTTATTAAAGATATTTATTTCACTAAAAAGCTTGCGTTTGCTAGTTATCTTTTAATGCTTTATTTTACTTTTCAATGATCCAGGCACGCAAAACACGTGTTTCTTAGTACTTTTATTGCACATTTAACTATTTAGCTCTTTATGTGTTTCCAGTCCATGTCTCTACCGCTGTGCTAAGCTTGGCCGGTTGAAAAATAATTTATGCATGGCTCAGATAGTGTTGTTTGTTTGTGATCAGGCCTCGAGAATAGGCGAATGGGCAGAGGTCATAGTATTCTTGATTTAATATCTCGCGTATTGGGTGGCCTCGAGGTACTTTCGCCTAGTATTCGAACTGGGTTAAACCAACATACATTATCTGACTGTCACAATATAAATATGCATTTGTACAGAAACATATATTTATATACATTTATTTATTTTACAAACAGTTGTTGTATCTTTGTTATAAAATTACTTATTTTATTAAATATTTATTATAATATAGAAGCAATGTTTAATAACAATCAAAACATTGTGACTTTTTGTTTTTATTTTCAACAATTGCATTACAACCAGTAATTCATTCTATTTATTTTAAGTTTGAGTAATTCAAAAGAAACCTGATGGTAGTGTTTTATCCTTATTTCCTGATTAGGTTTTTGAATATTGGGCATAATCAATGACATGGTAAGCAAAATTTTTATTAACAAATCTAGTAATCACTTTCACTTTTCTTAACTATCTCAGCTAATAACCTGAGATTCAAACACCTTAAGGATTTAAATTCAAGCCAACTTGTTTGTATATTTATATAGATCTGACACCACAACAAAAACTATAAATTTTATAGAATATTTAGTATTTTAAAAAATAGAATATACCAAGCAAAAAATCATATGATTTTATTCACTGACTTTTTTATATAAGCAAGATTGTTTGGATTAAAAACCTCAGAGTATTTACATCTCACATTATTAGCTTAGGTAGTATAAAGAAAGAAAAAAAAATGGTTTTTAAACATAGAATGTAAATCTTCCTTTTCACTGGTGATGGCCAAAACCTAATGTGGAGAGTGAATATGGTGTCTATTAATTATTCAATCTTATGATAAAGAGTTTTGTAATAAAGTGAATTATTGCTCCTGGTTTTTATTATTGTTGTATTTCTCCTTATAAAAAAATATTCAGCCTGTTTCAGGTCACATTATCTTCAGTGTTGAATGAGAACAAATGCATGCCTTATAATGAAGTGTCATAAGATTGTTACACAGATATCTTAAATTAGAATCGAAAAGATATATAATGGGTATTGTTAGATGTAGAAATTAAATGTGAATTTTAAATAAGATTGTAATAAATATGTTTTCTGGAATTATTTCAGAATCTTGTAAAATGTTAAGAGTTTTTCTCCTGATAAACTTTTTATGCAGAAAAATATGTATAATGTAAATACAAAAAGTGATTTAATTATTTTTTTTAAAAAATATTATATTAAGCTCACATTAAAATTATGTATATCTTCCAAGATTTGATATATATCATTTCAAAATATTTTATTTCAGTACTCTTATTAATGTCATTTTTAGAAAGCTTTTAAAGGCTATATAATATTGTTATTGTTTCATTTCTTTATTACATTACAACAATAATTAATGGTGTTTAATATTTGCATATTGTTATGATGCCTAGTTCATTAAGTGAAGAATTAGAAAGCTAAAGTTTCTGGATTGAAATTCAACTTGTAATTTTCAATACACAAATGTCATATGATGTAAGTGGCTAATGATTATTACTGTTGTTAATGATATCTGTTTTGATGAGTCATTTATTGATAGCATCTGTAAAAAAATTTCAATGTTTTTTGATCAAAAAATTGTAATGTGTTTGAGCATCAGAAATGACAGATTTTTAATTCCAAAATCTGTAACTCTTCAATTCATCACTGTACCAGTGCAACAGAGTAAAGTCTCCGTCCATAGTAAAGCTGATCATTATTATAGTTTCAAAAAGTTGATTTTTGGATAGCTAATTATAGTTTTAATTATGCTAAACATGGATAACCCAAGATTAAGTTGTTGTTTTTTTCATATGCTTTATATTTTAATCATTTATTCAACTATTCATCTATATTGATTTAAATTTTTATGCTTTCTTTTTGGGTCTTTTATGCATATTATATAAATTTATTTGAAAGCTTTATTTTTAAAATAACTATATCAATTTATAATATTTGTTACTGTTTATTAATTTCGTTTTTTTTTTTTTTTTAAAAAAAAAAAAAAATGATGAAAATTTACAATGACCTAGAATTTATAAATGAAATCTATTATTATAAAGTGATGAAAATTTTGAAATTATTAAAGTGGAGGTTATTAGCCGATAATGCACTATTTCTTAAATATTATGAGTGCACAGAGCTTTATAATATTTAAGAAATAGGCATTATCGAAGATTAACTTCCGCTTTAATAATTTCAAAAGTTTATAAATGATTAAAAAATGAAAATTTAAATTCTGTTTAGCAGTAAATTAATATCTAATGAATCATATAAAAGTTATATTTTAGGCAGATGTTTCAACTTACCTATTAATTCTAAAATATTATCACATTTGAATACAACTAATTAAGAAGTTTTTTTTTTTTTAGTAAGAACTGTAATAGTTTATATGAAATGTTTGGCAAATTAGTTTAATTTTATTACTCATTTAAAGTGTTTGAAATAAACATATGATATCATGCAGATTTCAAATTTACTATTTAATGTTCATAGCAAACTGAATTATTTAAGTAAATAATTTTATTAATAGAAAACACAAAATATTATATACTTACATATTAACAAAAAATCATTTTTTTCGTTTCCCTTTTTTTTTCCTTACAAGTTAACTAAAAATCATTTTTTCAATAATAAACATTATTCCATATTTTATATGCAGTAGAGAAAAATCCACCCCATATTCTTTCAATTTCTTTTTTTGGCAGATATTTTATACATTAATAATAGTATTTATCCCAATCATCTTCTAGTTTTTTAATCCAATTATATTTCTTGTTATTGAAAGTTAATGAACATCTTACAAACCACATTGTTTTCAACACATGTGCTATTATGATTGCATTTTGAGGATCAAATCTCTGAATATATTTATTTATCATATATCTCAAATTTATAAATGGTGAGTTAAAAATACAATTTCTTAATTGTCAAAAATCATTACACTCTTCGAACAAATGCAAGAAAGTTTCTTCTTTACTTTTACACAATACACATTTGGTATCCAGATTCATTCTAGTTCTGTGATTCAAAAAGGAAGTTGTAGGTAACAAGCCATTCATCAACTTAAAGACAAATTTAATATAGGAAGGAGGAGCACATATTGATTGATAATTCCTCAAAACTTTCTCTTTAGATAAATTCATCCATGAGATCTCTTGACAATACACATGTGACTCTTGAATCCTTTTGATTTCTACAATTTTTAAGACAGATATTTTAACTAAAGACAATATTTTTTTTCTATTGTAATTTATATTTAACTTATATTTTCCATATTTCAAGCCTAGATAAATATATTAAAGTATTTTGCATTATTTCTTGCCAAATACCTGTAAAGTACTTTTTTTATTAACTAAAAAGAACTTTGCATAATATACACCTAATAAACTAAGAACATTTTTCTCTGAGTTGAAGTTTAAAATAACTATTATATTTTTATCAATACTTTTATGGTCACAGCACATTTTATTTTATTTTTTCAAATTCAATACTTCATTTAAAAGGTCCTGTTAAAATATTTTATTTTAAGCATTCAAGAGTAACAAATTAAGTTCAATTCATACTTGATGAAATAATTTTATGTAGACATTTGAATTGTAAGTGAAATAATCTTGAGTACTTTTACTTTTTAAATCATAGTGTGAAAATGGTAAATAAATTACATATGCTAATTCAGACTCAAAAGTAAATTACATTAGTGCTGGAGTTTTCAAAATTTTTTAAGTATGATCTAAATTACTTATAATTCCAACAAATTAATACTTTTTATTGCTTCAATTTACAGATCAAATAAAATCTCGCAAAGGAGATTGATGCTCCTGCTCTTGTCTGCATATATTAGAACATTTAATTGTCTAAAGATATTTTACCATATATTTCAATTATTTAAAAGTTTAAAATGTAAATCTTTATATCTTGTAGAAAAGCAAAGTTTAATAAACATCATAATAATATTGATATGCATATTGAAATGTGCATATGAGAAAGATTTGTAGATACTTTTTTGGTTCATATATGAAGGGAAAATTTTCTGGAGTTCAAGCTTAGAGTCTTAAAAGAAATTTCATGAGTATTTTTTTTACATCAGTGCTTGTCATAATTATGATCTTGTTTTAATACATAAAACTTAATCTAAACATCACATGATCACTATCTCATACTAGCATATAATTGTTATTAAACAATTCAAAGCAAAGCGAAACTCTCCATATAGTAGTGCCATCTTGTGCACAAGCCTTCTGGCATCTATTGATTGCTCTTGTTAGCACAAGATGGCACTACTATATGGAGAGTTTTGCTTTGCTTTGTTTTGAATTGTTTAAAACTTAATCTGAAGCATTAACTTTGCATTCTTTACAATTTTTAAGATAATAGCCAGTTTCTATGAGAAATTCTTGCTGCATTTAATATCATTTATAATTCAGCAATGGCACATTTGTCTAATTTTTTGCTAACTCCAATATATAGATTGGCCTTATTCATTTATAATAGAACAAAAAAATACTGATACAAAATATTTACAATTTTCAATCCATGTTTTTTTTTTAAATATATATATATATATATATTGAGATGCTTTGTCAATCTCAAATTTAATATGTCATCAGTTGCTCCAGCTAATTTTTAATTTTCAGTCAAGTTGTATTTTAGTGAGTGAGATATAATATATATTGCTCACACACAAATCGCAAAACTTTTTTTTTACTAATAGATATTTAATGTAATAATTTTATAGTAAAACAAAAAAAAACTTTCTAACAAATTTTTGTTATCTTTGTATAAAATTTTATATTTAAAGACAATGCTTAATCTGTAAAATGTTGCTTTTAATCTCTTTAGTGATAAAGAATCTAACAAAAGTACATAATTTTATTACATTAAACCTTGTTGTAGGTAAATCTTTTAATTAAAGGAATTAACTTGGAATTTAGTAATTAAGATAAAAATGCTGGCATATCTGAAAATATTTTAATCATTGTACCGATTGAGAAGATTCTGGAAATTCCCATACATTCTACTTGTCGTTATAAGTGCCAATTGGTAAAAATGAACTGAAGAATTGCTCCAGTTGCTGTATCTATTAATATGTGAGGCTAGGTGCTTCAAATGATGAACTTCTCACTCCAAGCATTCATCCCATTCTTCAGCATGTTCTAAATTCACTAAAAATCTGACCTCCTGAGCTTGCCAACTTCTAATCTTGTCACAGAAGCATCTCTCAACCTATCTGTAACAAGAAAAAGACCAGGAAAGATATCAACATAAAAGAGTATGTGCTTCTTCCAAATAATCAATACAGATAGCAAAAGTTCTATACCCACCCATGATCTTACAATAAACATGATATAAACTCTATTTTATTATATATTTCAAAGTCAATGAATGATTTAATTTGTATTTATTCACTTATATGTATGTTTTACTTAATTTTAGATTAAGTGTAATTTTTATATATATTTGGCACAAAATTTTCTCTTTGTATTATTAATTTCATTCTAATTTTATGGATGCATTATTTTTGTTGTTTTATGAGTATGTATTAAATATACCCCATTATTATTTTTAATTTTGACAGTTAAGAATTAAATCTATTCTCAAGTTCAGGATTCTCTCCCTTTCCTTTTTGTGATTGTTAGAAACCTAAATTTTCATAGTAAATGAAAATAATTCTTAAGTTATTAAAAGCAAATATAAATTAATGTTTTTTTTTAAATACCTGTTCTTAAATAATGTTTTAAAACTGACATAAGTTGTTAGATTATATATATGTGTGTGTGTAGTAAGTTTTAGATATGTTAAAGATTTTGGCAAGCTTGTACTTGATATTTTATCATATAAAGAAAAGTGAGTGTTCTGCTTGGGTATGTGCATATGCATATAAACATCCATTTAAAAATACCACTTGAGATTTATTTGGCTGTAGAGCTTTTTACTTATTGTTGTAATTACCACTATATATTGGAAGATTCTACTTTAGTCTTTGTTCAGCAATATTTCTGCCAAGCTCATTTTTATATATTCTCTCTCTTAATCTGGGTTGTTATTTTAGCCATTGATCAGCGATGTTTCTGCAAGGCTTATTTTTATGTATTCTTTCTTTTAACCTGGGTTGCCTACTGCTTGAGTTGTGATCCTTATTACTTTTACCTGGGTCAAGTTTAGAAATAGCTTCCTATGTCTTTTATATATTGTAAATTATATTTAACTCAGGTTAGTCAAGGCCTTTATTATTTTTATTACCATTTTCTAATGGTATCTGCAAAAATTTCAATAATAATATTTATTGTCATTTCAAAGTTTATGCACACATCTGTATTATCTACAAACAGTTTTTTTATAGAATACTTCAGTATTGTAATGTGTTAAAGGGTTAATTTAATGGGAAGAAAAAGTAATAAAGATCAACAGTCAATTCTATTAACTATTTAAAAAGGGTCATACTCAATTTATTGAAGTGTTTAAGCTAACTTAGTTCAGAACTATCCATGAATGAAAGCTATTTTATTTACTTATTTTTCTTTTATTTTCTTTTTGTTTTATTTTTTTAATAAATATTGTTATACATAGTTTACAGTTACCTGATGTTTGTTTGTTATTGTCTGCCTATCAATTGTTTATTTGAATAAGAATCTCTTTCCCTGATTTAGTGGTGGTAATTAACTCTTATATTGACAAACAGCTGTATAGGCACCTTTACTTTATATCTAGTCATCCAAAATAAATATTCTAGACTAGAGAAACCTGGATGGCACCCTCTTGTGATAGATATTCAATATAGACAGACCAGTATAATATTATATATATATTATCACTTTCAATCATTATTTATCCATGGCAAGAAGAAACTTTTCAAAGTTCAATTCACTTTCTCTGGTCCATAGTATCTCTCCTACAATTAATTTCCTTATTTTATTCATCCACCCTTTATGTGGTATCTTTCTAGGTTTTTAATGTCCTTGGGATCCAATATCACTGATATCTGTTTTTTCATTCACCCAAGTAGTTTACTTTTGATTCTTTCTTATTACTTACAACTTACTTATATTCTCTATATAAAATAAAGTAAATAGCTTAATTATAAATAATTAACAAAAAGTATTAAATTTTGAATTTGTCCATGTGCCAAATAAAAATAAACAATTTGATCTATGGCCATATTTTGAAAAACTTTCATATAATATAATATCTGATATAATCACTTTGAATTATGAGTAGCCATTAATAATTTAAAAAAATTTATTATTTACTTATGTTTTAAAAACAACTTTTGGATTTAATAGGACAAGACTTGAAGGTACTTTTATTGAAAAAGACAATATTATAAATTTTTACAGTGAACTATCTAATGAATCAATTTTCTCATTTGAGATAAGATTATATAATCATAGAAAATATAATAGTTAAAAAATCGGTAAAAAATTGTTTAAAGTCACTGATTTTTAATTTTTATGCTTTTTATTGATGTTATTTTATTTTGCATAAAAGGTTAGTTTTGAATTTATAATTTTTATTTAATTGCTTAACTTTATTATTTTAAATGTTGATAATGATTATATCTGATTTTTTTTAAAAAAATTAAACAGAAAACCACAACTGAGGTAAGCCTGTATAGTTGTAAAAGTTGTCCAAGATATTGGTAATTTCAATAGAATTGATTGTTTTTGAAGATAAATTAAGTCACCTATATATGCTAATACTGAATATACATGTTGCTATTCTTATATAACATTTTAATTATAAATTCAAAATATAGACTTTTGCTGGACTTATAGTATTTATTTAGCAATAATATCTTTATAAGTAGCTAACTGGAGTATAGTTACAGATATATCGTATTTAATATAATAGTGTTTGGCTCTTGTAGTTTTATAGGGAAATCACTGTATTGCATATATAGTTTGCCAATGCTTGTAAAAATTCTATTGTAAACTTAGACTTGTATAATTATAGTTGATGCTGCTGTTGAAAGCATATAAAACTATTCCAGTGTTAATAAAGATTCTCAGATTTGAGCTCAGCATTCCAGTTGAGAATAATTATTTAAATGTTTAAAGATTAAAAAATATTGTAAAAATAAAAGCATAGAATATTACAATTATGAAAAGTAAAGAAAAGATAGTGAAAGTATTATTAAAACAGGCAAAACTCTCCATACAATATTGCCACTCAGTGTAAGCCAGAGTAATCAATGGATTCCAGAAGTCTTGTGCATAAAATCCCCATCTAGTGCCTACTCATCCAATATCCCCAGACTAGTTTCTGGCTTGTGGCCTTCATCAGCGAGGAACCTTGGATCTGAGAGTACTGCACCTAGTTTCTGGATTGTGACCTTTGTCAGTGAGGAGACTTGGATATAAGAGTACTGCACCTAGTCTGGGGGTATTGGATGAGTAGGCACTAGATGGGGATTTTATGCACAAGCCTTCTGATATCCATTGATTACTCTGGCTTGCACTGAGTGGCAATACTGTATGGAAAGTTTTGTCTGTTTTAATAACAGTTATAAGCAAGCATAAGAAATGGTAATCATGTGATGTTCATTGAATGTATTATTAGGGATGAAAAGAAAAATCTTAGGTATAATAAACATTTGTGAATAAAATAGATTGTGATAAAAAGAGTGAAAGTATCACAACAGCTATTGTGCACTAGTCCAATAATGTTAGCAATGTTTTAATGGAAAGAATATAGTAGTTTCCAATGATCTAATAAATTCTCAGATATATATTATGATAAAGAGGTAGTTCTTATATGAATACATTGAAAAAATTATTGAAAGCAAATACAAAATTAGTTTTATAATGATTAAAGAAGGTAAATTTTCTTTGATTTCAGGAAATGAGTGATCAAATAGAAGAATATTATGGATTGATAGTATAATATAAAATAATAATGGTGAAAGTTTGATAATATTTTGTTAAGAAAATAGTGTAGTAGTAATGGATTCTTGATTAAAAAATTGTAAGATAAGGATTTACACATTAAACATTTCAGATGATAGTAGATTTTAATTATATTTTTGGCAAAAAAATGAAATTTAAATAGTTAATTACACATTCTAGATTTATATAGATTCAGATTATAATGTAGTGATAATAAAATTGATATTTTTTTAGGAGCAGAAACAAAAACAAATGTGTTATTGATAAAAAAAAAAAAAAAGTATTAATCATGAAGTTTATGGGATAAGACAATAAGCATAAATTGTAGGAAGCTGATTGGTAAAACAAAACCAAATAAAATATAGTAAGTATTCTTGGAAATTTTCAAATATGTTGTAGAATGGCTACAATATGGTTTTGTAATGTTAATACTACAACCAGCATCTGATACTGCTTCTAAGAAAACTATTATGTTTCTATTTCCAAATTTGATTTTTTATAAGCATTATTTACAATAAGTATTATAATATTTATATGAAAAAGTAAAAAAATCATTCATTGCAAATGAATTCATTGCTTACTTCATTTAATAAAAGAATGATTTTTTTTATTATAATGAATAAAATAATCATTGATCACAAATAATGGAGAAGTAAAATTGCTTTCATTTATATCACTCTCAACAGGTATGTAATTCTATTGGCAAAAGAATAATCTATTTTCATAAATACATTTGATTTTTATCATTGCAACCATTAATTATAATAAATATGCTTAAAAAAAAAATAGCAATAATTTGCGAAACATTAAAAAAATTTTCTTCATTTAGACCCAAATAGTGTAAGATTAATCTGAAAAGAGGGGGCATGAAATTTATAGTAGGTGGGCTAAATTCAAACTACATTAATTTTTGAAAAATATATATCTAGGAAGTTAATGAGATAAACAACTGTTCAATTAAAAAAATTATATGGCATTTGAACATTTATATTGATATCACATACTGGTTGTAGTTATTTTAGGTGTAGAGTAAGAAAAAAGTAAATGATCAAAAAATTACAAGTATCATGTTGAGTTGTAAATAATCATAGTTGATCATTTTATCTAAAGATTGAAGCAAAAAAACAAAAAATAGTGCAATATTAAAAGAAAAGTAACAAAATAAACTTTAGCTAATATCTTTAATTTATTATGTAAGAGTTTATAAAAGGGGATGTGAATAAGAAATCATGAATAGTGTGGGAAGTAACTGATATAATAGTGATGTAATAATTTAGGATATATATGAATTTTTTCTCATCATAATTTGGGCCAAACCACTAAAATAAAAGTTTCACAAATATCATGTTTAGTATAATATATACTAAAATAAAATTATTTTTAAAGCAAATTTGTATAATTTTTATAAAACATTATTTTCCTGATGTAATCATAAATTGAGTGTGCCATACAAAGACATAAAAAGTTACGTATAGCACCTGGGTTGCAGATTGTTTGTGCCTGATTTAAAATATAACATTTAGGCTGGTGATTAAGAAATATGATAAAATTGAATATGAAATCAAAATTGAGAGTTCAGATGAAGTATTGATCATCCAGATATGTTAAATATTCCAAGAATAGAGAGAAGAAAATAGAAAATACAAATGTTAAATAAAGTAGAAGAAATTACATAAAAATAATTGAAAAACTGGAACTGGAATATATTCAAAATGGAAACAGAAAAAGAATTTAAAATGAATATAAAAACTAAAAAATTATCTCAAATAGATTCAATAAAGATGGAAAATTCTGCAGTTGTGACAGAACTTGTAAAAAAAATATCTAATATTAATGTAATAATTGTGAGTGAATCCAAAATTAGTGTGCAGACTAAAATCTATTATAAAGAAGATAAAAAGTAATCTTTTATAGACAACTCTAGAACTTATAAACCTATTAAATCAATGACAGTGTAATTATTATTCCCAAGAGAATAAATTTGTTTTAAATATTAGAAAGCCAAAATCTAAAATTATTTTAAGTATTATATTAATCTCGTAATTTATGAAAACAATATTTCAATTCATTCTATGTGTGGGTAATGTGCAAGATAGTTTGAATAAAGATATAAAAAAAATCTAATCAAGTCTTGTAAAATATGAGCAATGATCTTGCTACTCTAATAAATAACTGTTAAATGATCAACATTTTTCTGTATGGTCATTGTACATGAAAGTTAAAGATTGAATTGGAAAGAGATCACTAATTTATAATTACAAATAACTTACTCCTGTAAGAAAGAACTATTTGATTACATCCAGTAGAAAGAGAAACGGGTTGAATTCAAATATTCGTTGATTGAATAACTAATAACAGTAAGATCAAATGAATATTTCGGTAATATTTATTTACAAGCCTTGTGTAAATATCTGATTAGATATTATTTGATGATGAAAAGCCATTTGAAATCTTATATGCATAAAATAGTAAATGTTATAAAAATAAACCACATGAAAAAGAAAAAATAAATTATGAAATCATAAATTATTGAAATTTGTTGCTAATGAAATTTTGAGTGAAATATGGAAATTTGATCATTACATGTACTTATGAGAATTCTTTGTTGGAAATAATTATAAAATGCTTTTTGTGTATATTTTGGGACTTGTTTATGATTAACATGTCTTAGATCTATATCAGATATGATGTTTAAAATTATTTATAAATTTTCATGCTCCAAAAAATTTGAGCAACAATAATAAAGTTACCAGAAGTTACAATCCAATTTTTGAAATAAATAAGGTTTTACTTCACTGTTGTATATAAATCTATAAGTGCTTTGTGCACGGACAATGAAGCTCTAAATTTGATTTTAAATTAAGCTAAGCACTTTCAGGAGATATGCATTCCCGAAAGTGCTTAGCTTAACTTAAAATCAAATTTAGAGCTTCATTGTCTGTGCGCAAAGCACTTGTAGATCCAATTTTATAAAGATATTTTACTTAGAAAGATTTACTTCTTGCTATGAGAATGAAAGAATTCTATTTTTGCTGAAAAATGTCGTATGTTTAATTCTTGTCTCCTAACAATAACATTTCCAGATTTATATGAATGATATATTTCAGATATACCGTATTGAAAAGTCTTAATATTTTTTTAAGGAATGATATTGTTGGTTAAATTTTAGCTTCTTGACATATGAAGTTTATTGATGATGAAGATAAAGTAGAAATTGAATTGGAATTTTGACATTAATTGTACAATTGGAAATGACAGTTTAATTCAAAAGGCAATCTATGTTTCAGATATTCTATCTGAACCTATTAATGTTTAATCTTTCCAAAAAATTAAGTGCACTACTCAGATCCACGTTGCAGTATTTGTACTTTCATAATATGTAAAAGCAATTTTGAAAAAAATACTAATTGTGAACCCATGATAAGACAAGTATAAAAATTGCATTATAAATGATATAAGTACTGATAATGTGAATAATCACTAAAAATAAATTAGAAAATACAGATGAAATGTGTTTTGAAAGTATTAAATCAAAAGTTTGTCAAATATATTGAAACAGATATTTTGCTCTGTCTCAAAGTTATATATGTGAAAGAATAGAGATTTCAGTTAAAAAGTTATATTCGTAATTAAGTCAAATAAATTTTCTACTTTGAGAAATATATATATTCTAGTTTGCATGCATGTATAGTGCAATTGTCCTCAAAGCTGTGTATTGTTACTAAATATATAAATAAGAACGAACAAGCTTAGTGTTTTCAAAGGATCCTGCCTTCATAATCATAGCTTGACTACTAATATGGTTAATGATATGCAAATTTATGCTAAATATGTTAGACATTGCATTTCTTTGATAAAGCATAGCATGTGTCTTTCCTGACTGGAGATGAAGAAGGCTTCCTTGACTTTTCTTTTGAGGTCATGTTTCTCTTACACATGATTGTGGGGTTATCTGGAATACACTCGTGGTGGCTTGTGCATGCTGAAAGAAAACCGAATAGGTGGAAGCATGATTGAGGACTATTGTATGAGTATTTGTGTTGTGCCAATCGCATGGACAAAGATGCTCTGCTTTCCCCATAGTATGAGCCTTTACAGCTATTGTCGGAGAAAGCAAATTGTATACTGTATGGGGGGTCTGTAAAATTGGTGTTGTTGATTAAGTTGTTGGAGTTTGGGGGGCACAGAAGCAAAGTTTATATGTGTTATTGAGGATAGAATATAATTTACTTTGTAAATTGGAGATGTATGGTAGCAATAATCTAGGTTTATCTTATTTGATGTGAGTGTTAAACTGGTTATTCTGGAAGTGTAAAATTCTTTTATCGATAGTGGACTGCCTGAACCCTAAATTCAGTAACTCATCTTTGTATTTTGTTAGATTCACTTTGGTGTCTGCCTCAACTCTATATAACAGCTTGTTTCTGTGCAAAAAAGATGATAAGCCAGATAATTTGTTCTGTTGGTTCATTAGACTGGGGGTGTATGCGGCATCTGATCTCCAATGGTTTGTTGGCCATGCTGTAATGGCAATGGTCGTTTTCTCTTTGTATGTTAACATCCAGATATTTAACTTGTTGAAGGGCATCTTCAATTGTAATATTCATAACTAGTGCTTTGCTAGTTTCCAATTTGACTTTGATTTGTGTGATGTCCTCTGGGGTGGCGTTAATTACAATATTCGTAATTAAATAAAATTTTGTCAATTTAAATTATATTGAATGTGTGATATAAAAGTATTATTACATGTACACACACACGCACTAATCGCTAAAATAATTTTATTTATTAAAAGTAATTTTTTTTTTCAAATAAAGTAATTTTTTAAAATAAATCTGTTATCTTTTGTATAAGATCATTTTAAAACTTTGTAGAACAATGCTTACCCTCAGAATAAAATTTTAATCTGTTGTAATAAAATTTAAGAGTTAAGATTGTTCAGATAAGACATGTAATGAAATTAATGAATATGAAATGCAAAAATGTTCTATGTTCTACTTAATAATTAATTAAAACCTGGCTATTTTAAGATGCTAATCTTGAAAGACCTAGCAAAATTATTCAGAAGCAGTCATTGAGTCAGTATATTAGATTCTACTCATCAGAGATTTGTTCGGATAAACAACCTGCAGTAATACAACTAGCCAATAAATTTTTCCTAGTGGTGTTTTTCAGAATATACTCAGCTAGGCACCACACTAAGATGAATTCCATGCTCTAAGTCAAATCTTCATCATTCAACATGTGGTGAAATCATAAATCCTTAGAAAGCTGACCTCTTAAAGCCAACCTACTAAAAAGACAATGGACTGCCTGGATAACTACAAATCTAAGGAGTTAAAGGACTTAGTGGTAATATAAACTTTTATAAACTTTAAAATAAACCAGGGGTTATTATAAGTATTTTACCTTTTGTATATGCACATTTTTTATTAATTAATATTAGATTTAAATGTTTTTTATACATGTATCAATCACGTATGAATATTTTACTGTTTTTTTAGAATACACTTTAATTTAGAATTTTATGATGTTTAAAAAATATATAACTCTGGAAGAAATTCTTTTTCTTGCAATGATATTTTTGACAGTTCTTAATGAAATTTAATTATCATTGCAAAATAATTTGATCCTTCTCTTCCCTTGTGGAATATTTAAAACTTAATTTTTTCTCTCTTTTAAGAAAACAAGTTGAAAATTTAATCAGTCCTAGTAAAATCTTTTAAAGAAGAATGTAATAATGTTTAAAATTAAACTTTTCTTTTAATTAGCATTAGTCAATTCATTTTATATATGTGTGATTTGATTTTAAATTTACTATAATGCTTGAACTTAATATGCTATTATTTTAAAAGTATTAATCTACTTTTGTGTAGAATTAAAACAAATGTATATGTAAGCCACTGTTCTTTTATAGAGTTTTTTTTTTACTTCACTGGGGTAGTTGAGTATCTACCCAATCAATATTACTAGTATATTTCTTCTGGTCACTCGGACCAACTACTGCCTTCATCGCAGTCTATATACCTTGGTGTGTCCTGGCTTTGTATAGTCATTATACCCTCTTTGTATGATAGTTTTGCCATATATTGTCGAATTAAAATATATATATTGTCGAATTTGTCAGAACTTCTGACTGTGACTCTTTGGTTAAGCTCAAATTCTTTTAAACCAGGGTTACCAATTATTGAATCATAGACTCACTCATTTTTGCATGGTAAACTTAGAAAGAGTTTATCATGCCTATCTTATATTGAATAGCCTGCATTATTTTAGATATTACTATTTGGTGGTTAAGATATTGTCACACATCTTTATTGATACGTATATGCATAAGCATTCAAGGAGATACAATTGAATATTTTATTTTTTTTCTTATTAAAAGTCAGACAGATAGATTATATATCCTATTTTATAAAAAAAATGCTGTTAAAAAATTATTGTAATCTTATTGAAATAATTAATTAGGGGAATCGATTTTAACTGTCAATAATGAGGTATTCTGTTGAGACTTCCATAAATGATGTATCTATTTAATTTTTGATTTCTTAATTTTTCTTTTAATTAACATTATTATTAATTTTAAACTGATATTTGTTTACTGTGTCTGTCTATCAATTGTTTAATAATTCAGTCTCATATTCTAAGCTGAGCTAGTGTCAGGGGTGGGTAATTTACTTTATTTTAGAATGCTCATCATTGTTTGTGAATATTCGGTCACTTCAAATAAATTTTCTAGGTTCATTAAGTAGCCTAGTCGGACCCTCAAATGATGATGTTCCTAATACTAGGGTGGATCCAGTACATAACAAATTTTATTGAAATAGCACTGCCAACATGGGAGCTTGAATTTAAACTTATTGGAGATTTTGTTTAAACAATTGATAGAATATCAGAAATAGATTGGAAAAAATAAGTATTTAAAAGAAATAAGAAGTCAGTCAGTGATTGGAAATGGAGGGTAGTTTAGAGTGGCAGTTTATCAATTAATGGATTGATATTAATAAAAAATAATTATATATAATAGAAATCAGCATATAAAACAGTACTGAGACTGGAAAAATATTTTTAAAAATGTATGAATAGTTTAGTAGTTGCAAATATGGAAGATAATAAATAAAGTGATATTTTATAACTGAGGGGATAGCATTTTGGAGAGAACCCTATTTCATTCAAAAACCCTGAAATGGTCAAAGATTCAGATAAACCTACAAAAATGCAAATGTTCAATATGTTGAAAAATCAATAGTATTTCATTGAAATGTTAAACAAAAATCAGCAGACAATGTTAAAAATGAAAGAAATAAAACAAGAGATCAATCAAAATAAACAAGATGAGAGAGTTTAAGGGTGAAATAATAGAAAAGAAAAAAGTTCAACAGGATCCAAAGAAAGAAATGAAGCAGGAAATCATGGATAGAATAGACCAAAGCAAGAGGGAAAGGTAGTGAAAGAAAATGTTAATGAAGTTAGAGAAGAAATAAGATTAGAAATCAGAGTAGACAAGGTGGAAGAGGAAATAGTACAGATAAAAGAAGCCATACAGCGCATATGTTAAGGATGCAAAAAGAAGCTGCAGGGCTCATGGAAGGAAGGCTGCATGATGAACTAAAGGACAGAATGGATAATTGGGAGGAAAAGTTAGGATATAGAAAGAAATAAAGATAGCTTAAGAATAGAAATAGAGCAAGTATTAGAGGCAATGTGAGTAAAAATTATTAAAGTGAAAAAGATAGCATAAGATATACAGAAGGTGAAGTAGTAAACAAGAATAGAAGAGATAATAGTCAAATGAGCCAAATTATAATTAAAAATATGCAAATTGAACCTTTTATATTAAAGGTAGAAGAGCCCTTTGGCACATTTAGAGAGCTTGAAAGAAATCTTTCATTTCAATAATTGGCAAGATAAAAAGATTGCTGTACCCTGAAATCATTTCCACAGGGTAGCCAAAGGCTGGTGGCATACATTGAGAACTAAGCCTCAGAATTTTGGTGACTACAAATATGCATTAATGCATAGCTTTTGGAATGAAGAATGCCAAGATGGGCTCCTGCATAAAGTCTCCCAAGGAAAATATCTAGGATTACTGGGAGAAACCCATATTCTATTCTTATACTAGCAGTTAACCAAGCTGAGGTCCCTAACTGCTTTTTTATTATCATAGGGACAGATTATAAGAAACATCTGATATGGCATAACTGCATCTATGCAGCAAATTATGCTGGACAAAAGTCAGAGAAATATAGGAGAAATGGCAGAACTGCTAACCTCGATAGACTGGAAATCTGCAGAAAGAGCTTCCATATAAATTCTAAAAGGCATATATGCCTCAGACTCATAACAGTAGTACAATAAAGGGAATATAGTGATCAAACTTACATAAAAGAAATAGAACCTTCAGATAGGAAGCAATGGAAAAAGAGAGGTAGATTCAAGGTAAATAATCAGAAATAAAAAGCAAATTGAGTCATAAAATCTAATAGTGCAAATAGACAGCAAATTTTACCTTCCACAAATGTTTAAAATGTAAAATGAATTTAAAATAAAAAAGAAATGAATATTGTTTAATTTTTTTTCTTTGGCATATAAGGTAGTTGAGATAAATCAAAATTATGTATGTGAAGAATAGGAGTGCTATGTATCAAAATTACGTATGTGAAGAATAGGAGTTTCAGTTAAAAAATTCTACTTGTAAATTAATTCAGAAATTATGTCAATTTAAATTATATTAAATTGGTATAATAAAAGTGTAATTGCATATATATATGCACACATCCATGAATTGCTGAAATAATTTTGTTTACTAAAAGTAATGCCAATTTTTTTTATAAGAAAAATAAATGTTTATAATAACTTGTACAAGATCATTTTAAAACTATAACCTCAGAATTTAATCTGTTGTAATAAATTTAAGAGTTAAGATTGTTCAGATAAGACATAATGAAATTAATGAATATGAAATATCACTCGAAATAGAACATTTTTACATTTTTATTTTGAGTGATTGAAATGTTCTTAATAATTTTAAAAACCTGGCTTATTAATTAATTACAAAACCTATCTATTTTGAGATAACAGTAGAACAAATGGATATAAAAGTTCCCCAAAAATTATTGTTTCTTTCTATTCAGAAAGCAATCAAATTAGGCAAAAGCTATTCAGAAAGCATTCAAGCTAGGAGAAATTATCCAGAAGCTATTCATTTAATTAGGTCATTGAGTCAGTAGATTCTACTATCAGAGATTTATTTGGGACAAACTAATCAATTTTTCCTAGTGGTGTTCAAAATATTCTGGGCTAGTTACTTTACTAAGATGAACTCCATGTTCTAAGTTGAACCTTGATCATTTAATGTCATGAAATCAAGTCCTTAGCAAGCTGACCTCCTAAAACCAACCTACAAAAAGACTCCACTGACTGCCTGGACAAATACAACTATAAAATGGACAAAGGTAGTTATCTCTTGAATAAATCTAAGGAAGCTAAAGCAATGACATTGAAAGACTTAGTGGTAATATAAACTTTTATAAACATTAAAATCAGACCGGTGTTGTTGTAAGTGTTTTACTTTTTGTATATGCACATTATTTTTTTATTAACTGTAATATTGCATTTACATATATTTTTCATTTTATGCCCATATTACTTAATATCATATATATATATCAGTCAGTCAAGAATGAATGATTTACTGTTTCTTTTATTGTAGAATTTTATAACAAGAAATTCTTTTTCTTGCATTGGTATTTTGACAGTTCTTAATGAAGTTTAATTATTATTATAGAATAATTCAATTCCTCTCCCCTTCTCTTGTAGTATATTTGAAACTTAAATTTTTTTTTCTCTTTTAAGAAAATAAATTGGGAAATCTTTTAAAGAAGATTATAATAATGTTTAAAATTAATCTTTTCTTTTAATTAGTGTTAGTCAATTTATTTTATGTTTGTGTGATTTGATTTAATTAGGGAGTGTGAAGTGGACGATTAAACATATTCTTGAGTTCATTAAAAATGAATCATGAACGTTTTTCTGACAATGCTTTTATTGATGTTTTGATTAAAAGTAAATGGATCAGTTTCTATTTAGCAGAATAATAAATTAAATGTAGAAATTCATAATCAATGTTAAGATTTAAGAAAAGAAGTTCAACAACTGACAAAAAGGTTTAAAATGATTAATAGATTCAAACTGTATTTGCTAATCATGATTAACACTAAACGTCACATGATCACCATTTCTTATGCTTGCTCATAACTTATTAAAACAGGCAAAACTCCATATAGTAATGTCACACAGTGCAAGCCAGACTAATCAATGGATACCAGAAGGCTTGTGCATAAAATTCCTATCTAGTGCCTACTTATCCAATATCCCCAGACTAGTTTCTAGTTTGTGGCTCTCATCAGTGAGGAGTCTTGTATCTGAGAGCGCTGCACCTAGATCTTAGAATCTAATGCAACCCTCCAGCATCTACCTTTTATTTCTACTTAACTACAAAACTGAGAATAAAATTGAAAACACAATATTTTCAATCTAAGCTCATTAGCTTAGATAGTCATATAGGTCTTAACTTAGTTCAGTACCCATACATTTTGGTGTCTTTGGTTCTTTAATAACCATAACCACTAATATCTTATTAGGCAGGATTGGTATTAGACCACTAAACATCACATGGTCACCATTTTTATGCTTGCTCATAACTTATTTAAACAGGCAAAACTCTCCATACAATAGTGCCACTCAGTTCAAACCAGACTAATCAATGGATGCCAGAAAGCTTTTTATCTAGTGCCTAATCATCCAATATCCCCAGACTAATTTTTAGCTTGTGGCTTTCACCAGTGAGGGGTCTTGGATCTGAGAGCAAAGTACCTAGATCTTAGGATCTAATGCAACCCTCCAGCAGCCACCTTTTATTTCTACTTAACTACAAAACTATGAGAATAAAATTTAAAACAATATTTTCAATCTAAGCTCATTAGTTTATATAGTCATAGCCACCAATATCCTATTAGGTAGGATTGGTATTAAACCACTAAACATTACATGATCACCATTTTTTATGCTTGCTCATAACTTATTAAAACATGCAAAATTCTTTATACAGTAGTGCCACTCAGCGCAAGCTAGAGTAATCAATGGATGCCAAAAGGCTTGTTCATAAAATGCCTATCTAGTGCCTACTCATCCAATATCCCCAGATTAGTTTCTAGCTTGTGGCTATATAACTATAACTATATAAGCTAATGAACTTAGATTGAAAATATTGTGTTTTCAATTTTATTCTTATAGTTTTGTAGTTAAATAGAGATAAAAGGTGGCTGCTGGAGAGTTGCATTAGATCCTAAGATCTAGTTCAGTGCTCTCAGATCCAAGGCTCATCATTGATGAAAGGCATAAGCTAGAAACTAGTCTGGGGATAATGGATGAGTAGGCACTAGATAGGGTTTTTATGCACAAGCCTTCTGGTATCCATTGATTACTCTGATTTGCACTGGGTGGCACTACTGTATGGATAGTTTTGCCTGTTTTAATAACAATTATGAGCAATCATAAGAAATGCTGTTCATGTGATAATTAGTGGTTTCATATCAATCCTGCCTAATAGGATATTGGTGGCTATGGTTATTAAAGAATCAAAAACACCAAAATGTATGGGTACTGAAGTGAGTTCAGACCTATATGACTATATAAGCTAATAAGCTTAGATTAAAAATATTGGGTTTTCAATTTTAATTTTCATAGTTTTATAGTTAAGTAGAGGTAAAAGGTGGCTGCTGGAGGGTTGCATTAGATCCTAAGATCTACATGCAATACTCTCAGATCCAAGGCTCCTCTCTGACAAAAGCTGCAAGCTAGAAACTAGTCTGGGGATATTGAATAAGTAGGCACTAAATAGGGATTTTATGCACAAGCCTTCTAGCATCCATTGGATTACTCTGGCTTGCACTGAGTAGCACTACTGTTTGAAGAGTTTTGCCTTTTTAATAATAATCATGATTAAACTTTTTTTGATATAGTGAAAAGGACCTGTAAAATGATAATTGACTACTTTTAATGATTTATCCATTTAAATTTGTACAGAGAGATCCATTTCAATGAAGTTCAAGACCATTTTTCTAGTCTTAAAAGTGGAAAGCCTTTTGGCCCTGATGAGGTACCTAAAGAAGTTTTAAAATATGATGGTGATAAATTGGCTTCAAATATATTTTATTTCTATCCATTTAAGCAAAAGTGTAGTCAAAATTGATAGGATAGATTTCTTTAAATAATACATTGTAGAAAAAGTTTTTATTGCCAAGAAAATGCAAAAAGGGTTGGGAACAATAGAGTGATTTATGTATTGTTTATTTGTTTTGGTTAAGGCATTTGACTCATTTAATTAAACAAGTCTGTAGAATTTGTTTGAAATTAATTAGTTGTCCACCAAAATCTATTTTATTTTATAGATGATATAGACTAAAAGAAAAAGTACAGTTGGAGAATCTGAGGCATTCCAAATGAAAATCGATATTAAACATAGTTATGCACTAAGTCTACTTTTGTTTTCAATTTTTATGGCAATGGTCCTTGGAATTATTTGTAGATGGATTCATGAAACAGGCATGAAAATGTGTCTCTACATTTATAAAGAACATCTCGGATTTTAGACTTTAATTATGGTAATGATTATGCTATCCTTTTAAATTTAAAACATGATCTACAGAACATATTTAATATTTTTAATGCAATTTATAAAACTTTGTTTTTATAATTATTGCTTAAACAAACACAAATTCTTTATCAGCCAGTAATGAAGAAAAAACTTTCAGCAACATTTAGTTTGGACAGACTCCAATGTGTTGCCACTGTTTTTAAGAAATTAAAAGATAGCATATTTCATCACAGTAATATAACTACCATAATTAAATTACTTATCATAAAAATGGCTGTTTTACTTAATTTAGTGTATGAAAGTATGTTTCCTACTAATGATTATACTTAAAGAGATTAGAAAAATTTCATTTAACATCTTTAAAGATGTTCTAAGAATATATGGCAAGACCATAAATCTAACCAATATGTTCTTCAGCTTGCTGAATCTGGTACTTTTGAATCTATTATTATAAAAATAGCATCATTGAATTGCAGATTTAAAATAAGATGAATATTAATAGATTTCTTAAAAAAAGTATTTTATAGTGAACTTGAACTTAGTTTTCATGAGAAAAGCAGATCTCTTTTCTGTCGTCTCAAAAACATTAAAGAACAGTAATTTTGATTGCTTTCATTTGGAAAATATATCTCAGAAAAGAATATAATAGAGAACTAAAATTAGTCATACTGAAGTTTTTCAGAAAGAAAACTTATTTCAAAATATCATATAAACAGAATAATGATATAGTATTTTCTATATGTGAAAATATGTCTGTTTCACAGATTGATTTATATAATCAATAAAATATTCATTTCTATTATTATTAATTTGCCTTTCCATTTTTATTTGAAGGGGAAGGAGCAGGGTTGAATACATTCCTTTATGAGTGGTTGTAAATATTGACAAAGTCTGAATAGTTTTGCAGATACAGATTAACTATTTTTATTATTGATGATAATTTAAAGTATTATTGAATGATTAAGCTAAACACATTAGTTGTGGGCTCATTAAGACATTGTATTGATATTTCAATAATAATATTATTGATTTATATGTATGTTATTTATATTTTTAATCAAATTGTAAATAATCATTTCATGCATACATTATTATTATTTGTAATTAATATTAGTAAATACTAGTTTCTTGTTAACTTTGTCTTATTTCTCTATTTTCTTTCAACTAAAATTTATATTCATCACAACCTTGATTTCAAAATGTAGCAACCGGAATTTGAAATGTGTGTTGTCAATATATATAATAATAATAATAAATAATATTTTTATATTAAATAAATATAATAGCATATAGTAATTACAAATTCTGGTGTAATTAATAGTTCAACTGTCCTCTACCTGCCAAATTTAATAACTTTTTCTTTAAGAAAATTACTATTTCCTACTGTATGTAGATCTTCATAATATAGAGTTATGTAGAACAATAACAGCTGGAGAAAAGCTAATTTAAGATTATTCTCTCTGGCTTTTATTATTCTAAATGACTGTTTATAAAAGATCTAAAATTCAGTAGGAAATATCATTTTTGCTACTGTAAAAATGTTGTTGAACATGACAGCTAGAGGACTGTTCAAATATTAATTAAAACAGAATTTGTAATTACCATATAACATTATATTTATTCAATGTAAAATTATTATATATCGTTACATATATGACATATGGCTGCAGAAAGGAGTTTGCTATTAACTGAAAGGAGACCCTTTGATTCCTCTTGGAGGCCTTAAAGGAACCGAGCAGGGCAAATTCCTAATGTCCACTCCATACGTTCTTGTCGTTGCAGCTGTTATTACTATATGTTTATTCATATAATATACGAACATGGATGGGCTGCTCACCAACACGCATTAGCCAGCGTGGTGAGTTTATTGGCTTTTTACCTCTGAGTTTAAGATCAAGAAACACCATGGTCTTTCTTCTCAGTGCCTGATAAGGCAGAATGAATGTTTGTGTAAATGATAAAGTTTTTTCCCAATTATACAATTATGACAGACAAAAATAAAGCATGGCCCTTAATCCCAGGAGGCTGTAAAGTCACCAACCAAGGCAGCGGTTGGTGGCCGAAGGCGGAGGGTGCTAAGAATATCCAGGAGGCGGACCCTGGCTGCCATTTGATGACGACTTTTTATTTAGGTACTTACAACTGCAGATCACTTTCAAGTGAAGGAAGATTGCAAGAATTAGAAGAAGAACTCTCTTATATTAAATGGGATATTATTGGACTTTGTGAAGTTAGAAGAAAAGGTGAAGAGACAATTGATTTAAAAAGTGGACATATGCTCTATTATAAAGGCACAAATATTGGAAATACAAGTGGAGTAGGATTCATTATAAATAAAAAGTGGAAGAACAATATTGTGGAGATTGATGGTGTATCAGACAGAGTGGCAAGATTAGTTATACAACTTAATAGCAGATATCAAATGCAGATAATTCAGGTTTATGCCCCAACAAGTTCTCACAGTGATGAAGTAGTAGAAGATTTTTATATGGATGTACAAAAGGCTTTTGATCAGAGTAAACAACATTTTAAAATTGTTATGGGAGATTTTAATGCTAGAATTGGTAAACAAATGAAAGATGAAAGTGTTGTAGGTAATTTTGGTTATGGTAATAGAAATGAGAGAGGACATAGACTTGTGGAGTTTGCAGAGAAGGAAAAACTTTATATTATGAATTCTTTTTTTGAGAAAAATGTTAGAAGGAAATGGACATGGAAGCATCCAAATGAAGGTACAGCAGAATTGGATTATATTTTGACTAACAAGAAATACATATTTCAAGATTGTAATGTTCTTAATAAATTTAACACAGGAAGTGATCATCGATTAGTAAGGGGTAAGATACATGTTAATGTAAAACTAGAGAGACAAAAATTATTAAGAAAAACTATATTTACAGTTGATATTCCTAATCTTCAGAAACATTCTAATGAATTTAAATTAGAACTTACAAATCGGTTTCAAGTATTAGTAGATTTTGAACATGATTCAGATTTGAATGAAATTAATATGAAAATAACTGATACACTTTTAAAAACTGCAACAAAGATAGCTGGTAGAAAAAAGCAGCAATTGACTAATAAAATTTCTACTGAGACTAGAGAACTTATGAAGAAAAGAAGGAATATGAAGATATGCAAGAATGATGCATTAAAAAGAATTGAATATCTCGAATTTTGTAAAATGGTGCGGAAAAGAGTTGAAAATGATATAAGAAAGTATAACTGTGAATTAGCAAGAAAAGCTGTAGAAGAAAATAAAAGTCTTAAGAATGTAAAACAACATTTTGGTATTGGTAGGAAATTTATATCTGCAATAAGGAAAAAAGACGGAATTATTACTAAAAAGAGGGATGACATTATGAAATTGGTAGGAGATTTTTATCAAGAATTATATAGTAATAAAGAACAAGTACCTCCTATATCTATTACATCTTCCGAATTGCCCAGAATTTTAAATGAAGAAGTGAGAAATGCAATTAAATGTATGAAAAAAGGAAAGGCTCCAGGTAATGATGGAATTATAATTGATATATTAAAAGAAGCAGGTGAAGAAACAGAAAAAATATTAGCAAAGTTATATACCAAATGTCTAAATAATAAAGATGTACCGGATGATTGGAAGAATGCAGTAATAATATTAATATTTAAAAAAGGTGATAAAGAAGATATTAGAAATTACAGACCTATCAGCCTTTTATCAGTTTTATATAAAAATTTTACCAAGATAATTACAACTCGTCTACAGAGAACCTTGGATTTTCACCAACCAAGAGAACAAGCTGGATTTAAAAGTGGTTTTAGTACAGTAGATCATATTCAAGTATTGAGAGAAGTTATAGAAAGGACAAATGAATATGAGTTGTCATTGTGTTTTGGATTTGTAGATTATGAAAAGGCATTTGATTCTATAAACATTTCTTCAGTGATTAAAGCATTGGATCATCAAGGTATAGATCCAGGATATTGTCATATTTTAAAGAATATTTATAAAAATGCAACAGCAACAATTAGATTACATAATGATACTGGGAAAGTCAACATTGAGAAAGGTGTAAGACAAGGTGACTCCATATCTCCAAAACTTTTTACAGCAGTGCTGCAAGAAGTATTTTGTGGATTAAAATGGGAAACTAAAGGAGTGAAAGTAAATGGAGATTATTTAAGTCATTTAGATTTCGCAGATGATGTAGTTGTTTTTGCAAATAATGCTTCCGAGCTGCAGGAAATGTTGCAGGAGTTATCAGATGAAAGTAGGACTAAAGATAAATGTTAAAAAGACTAAAGTAATGTTTAATCGATTTGCTCAAAATATGAAAATAAAGATTGATTATGATGAATTAGAAGAAGTTAAGAGTTACAAATACTTTTGTCAGAATATTAATACAGATGGAAACATAATAGAGGAAATTAATCATAGAATTAAACTTGGTTGGAGTGCTTTTGGTAGAAATAACTTGATATTAAAAGGAAATATGCCTATGTGTTTGAAAAGAAAGGTTTTTAACAAATGTGTTTTACCAGTTCTTACTTATGGATCTGAGACTTGGACACTTAATAGAAGATCAATACAGAGACTTCAGACCACTCAAAGAAGTATGGAGAGATGTATGTTGGAAGTAACAAGAAGAGATCGAAAACACAATGTATGGGTAAGAGAACAAACAGGTGTTACTGACCTCATTGAAAAAATTAAAAGATTGAAGTGGAGTTGGGCTGGACATATTGCTAGAAGAGATGATAATAGATGGACAATTGAAATTTTAAACTGGATTCCAAGAGATTGTAAAAGACCTAGAAGGAGACCACATGTAAGATGGATGGATGAAATAAGAAAATGTGTAGGGCTGATGTGGAGAAGAGAAGCTAAAGGTCGGAGAAGTGGATTAAACTTGGAGAGACCTTCATCCTGCAGTGGATTGATAATGGTTGATAATGATGATGATGATGATGATTAGACATATGCACCTTTAATATACAGTTTTTAAAAATGTGAGAAATATTTCTGTTTTATAAAATTAATATTGCTTATTCAAAAGCAGTTTACAGTAAAATATATAGAGTGATTTAAGATTACACTCTGGCTGTTATTGTTTTAGATGACTGTATATAAAAAATTTAAAATACGGTAAGAAATGATCATTTTCTACTGTAAAAAGTTATTGAAAATGGCAACTAGAGGATAATTCAAATATTCAATAAAACAGAATATATGTGTGTGTGAATGTGGTTAACTGGCAATGAGAGCTATGTGAAGCTTTTCAGCTCATCATAATTGTACTGCTATAAGCAATATTTTGTAAATTAACAGATAATATTTTTAAAGATAACTAAGTATAAGCTCTACTGTAGTTGAAGATAAAAACCTATTTCTTGCAGATCACATATATTTTGCATTATGTAAATTTGAAGCCTAGGGTAAGTTTGACAATGATATATTTATTTTTATTTATTCATTGTTAGATTTATTTTATAGATCTTTTATTATATAAATATATATCTAACATAAGATCTCATCATTATCACTCCTCCATATGATTTGTCTTTACTGATGATATTACCATTGTAATAAATAAAATTTAAAAGGCAGAGCCACTGAGTTCTATATCTAAGAACATAATCAAGTACTAGGCAGCAGAAAACTATGATCAAAAGATACTATTACCATTAATAGTAATTTTCTATTGCTTACTATCCTCTTAACACAATGTATTCTAGCATTTCAATTTTAAAAAAGCATTATAAATTTTAATGACATTTTATATTATTAAAATGTTTTTTATAAGTAGATATATAAAAAGATAGTTATATAGATGGATAGTTAGATAGATAAATAGATATTCTTTTCGCAAAGCAAACAAGACCAAATACATTACTGAGACAATTTATGAGAAAAATTCTTAAAGAATGATTTAAACAAATTTGTAAATACAGTAATGTCAATCTTTTGTTATATCAATGCAAATGTATTTTGTCAGGAATCCTTTTTTATCTGACAAATGGATTGGCATTTTTATAACAAAAGATGGATGTTATTTACAAGTTTATTTTAATGATTTTTTTTTAGAATATTGCTTGAAAATTGTTTTAGAAATGAATTCAAACTTGTTTGTTCCATGAAGTAGGTTTATATTTCTAGTATTACATATTTGTTAAGTCATAGAATTATTTATGTACTCATTGAAATTATTATAATCAATAATATATAAATTATATAAAAAAAACATTTATAAAGGATTTTCAATTTAAAAGAAAATTTAAAAACAGCCATATTTTAATATTATATAACTAATCTAAAGATTTTAACTTTTAAATTTTTTAGGAATTGATAATTGCATTTCTATCAATATTATTATAAAGAACTATATGATTATGTTAAGATGGTTCTTTAAAACTATTTTAAACTAAAATATATAGTTACTATCCTAGTGTCAGATCTATGTGATTTACAAATAAGTTGGCATGGATTCAAAACCTTATAAAGATTTTGAATTTCAGATTATTTTAAAACAAATAATGCAAGAAAATTCATGGCAAACATGAGTTTCCATACCAATAATTGAACCCAAGCATTTTAAGTAAAAGCTAAATATCTTAATCACTAAACTAACATAGAAAAAAATAGTCAAATAGTTGTCACTCAAGATATTATATCATGTTCAAATACTATATTAAAACTGTGCTTCATAAAATTTTGATTCTTGAGTCTGCATTCTACATCTGTTCTAAATTGTCATTAAAGTATTTTTTTTATTAAGAAGATATTTGTAAGAGAAATTATTAGACTTTTTTTAAAATTTTGTGTTGAGTAAATAAATATTTAAACAATTAATATTTTTAATTCTATATTTTATTATAATTAATTTCTAACTTTTGTTTTCTGTTTATCTAGTTAGAAGAACAATGTGAAGACATTGAAGCAGTTGCTAAGAGTTCTATGGGAAAAATTAGTAAAGGAAGCCATAAGTCTGTTACTTTTCGAGAATCTCCATCACCATCATCTATAACCAAATCTATTGAGAGAAACGAATGACAAGAAGTAGAATAAATTAAACAATATTTTTCATGATCTAATAAAACATAAGATAACAAATGACAATTTTAATTAAAAACACTTTTATTGTCTATAATTCCAAAGACAGATGATAGTGAAGACATTTTAGAATAATAATTTTGATTATTCCTGTAAATTAAACTCAAATTTTAGTTCTAAAAATATTTTTTTATTATGAACCTTTATGGAGTTTTGGTATTGAGATACTAATTAATATCATTTAAATGACTTTTTCTTAAATGAAAAGAATATTATCATTTGAAACTATTGCGATGGAAATTAAACCTGCTTAATTAAAAGAAATAAAATGAATTTATTTTACCAAAATAAAAAATGGATCTACATTTGATATTACTAATGCTAAATAAAAACTTGAAGTATATTAACTTTCTTGCGACTGCAGCTAATCAAAAACTACTTAGTTGCTATTTCACCACGTCTACTTCAAGAATTTATATAGAACAAAAAATAAATATCACGAAAACAAGTTGAAGTAAATGGATGAAATATATATATGTAAAAAAAACTAACACTTTAAAAAAAAAATGTTCATTGAAATTGAAGATTCATTCCATTTAAGAAAGGTTAACAAAAATAGTTTTTCAGATGTTAAAGAATAGTAAATCTGGAAAATCAAATATTTTTATTTTATAAATTATATTTCTTTTAAATAGGGGCAATGTATTGTCTTTAAAAGTTTCATATATTATTTAAAAAATCCATAGATTTTTTTGAGAATAGTCGTTAGCACTCAGATTGTAATCTTGATATCATGTGACCGATCATTTTATGAGATGTAAATTACTGCCAAGTAAGTTAATATTTAATTTATTAAAAATAAAGTAAACAACTTATGCATTTTTCTTTTTTTTTTTTTAATATTGGAAGCATTTGCTGAATGCGTTAATTTGTAAATATTTTTAAAAACATCTTTATTGTTTTGAAAAATAAAATATTTATATACTTCACCAAAAAAAGTGTTATTGTTGTTTCAAAATAATTTCTTTTACTAAACTTGATTTATTTTAAAATGATACTTTTTAAATAAGTATCCAAATTATTGTGAAACTCTCGTGTATCATTTTAAATGGTATGAAAAGCCATATATTTATTATTAAACATATATTGTGTATATTTCAAAAGCAATTACAGAAAATTTTATACCTAAACTTCTAACAGTAATATAAAAAATATATGTAAGTAAAAAAAAAAAAAATTATCAGAGATTTTAGATAGATAATTTAAAATCAAAAAAGCTTATTCAATAACAAATAATGTATTATTTCATTCAAAAAAAACTTTTGATATGTTTTATTGTGTTTCTTAGTATAATACTGTATTTATTATTGTGAATCTTTGTAGACTATTATAAATAGAAACAACTAGACCAGTTTTATTACAATTCCTCCCTCTTTTCCCCTTTCTTATATAACTGTTTTATATGTTATACAATAATAAAAAAAGTGATTATGCATTAATATAATAATTATAGAAGAAGAAGGATAGAAAAAAGTTGTACTTCAAAAAACTATTTTAAAGTTGCTATTATAATGGTTTTTAAATGTTCACAATAATATATCTGTTGCACTAAAAAGGACAAAACTTTGCCAAAAGAAATTTTTTTTATTTAAATAATACAATATTTATTGTTATATAACTTTTTACATTTCATTAAAGTATTTATATACAAAGCACATTACAATGGATTATATTTATTTACAATTTATGATGATATAACACTAATATTAGCTAAATTATAATTAATAGTCAACTTAATGTTAAAATTTTAAAAATAAAAAAAAAGTGACAACATCAAGTCTTTTGAAACTTAAATTACATAATATGTAGATGGTTATGCATAGAACATAACCCATAATGGCTACAACTGGTTTTATGGGACCAGGTTAAATTTTCAAATGCCTTAATTTTATATTATTTTTTAAATTCCTAAGTATGTTTCTGCAAATCAGTTTCAATTTTGCTTATGTAGTATAAATTTTATGCTCCCTTTTTGAATTTAGTAGTATCTCATACTGCTAATAGATTAATGGCTGTAAATTTTCTTTATCTTTTGCAAATTATCAATACTTTTACTCTAGTTTTTAAAATAAATATTATAAAACTTATTGTAACTAATACATACAATAATAAAAAGCAAATTTTTACAATTTTATAATTATTATTTTTTATACAAAAATGTTAATGTTTATTGTAAATAATGCTTATAATTAAAAGAATCAAATTTGAAATATTTATATAAATCAAATACTATTATGTAATTCAGCTTGTAGCATTTATGTGACAAAACTGAAATGTAGCCATTACAGGTTAACAGAAATACATATTTTCATAGTATAAACTAGGAAGAGAGCAGTGTGTTGAGCTGCATCTTATTAAAATTGTATTTTTGTTTTTATCACTAGTACATTAATACTCATCTGCCAATCCAAATTAATCTAGGACCATTGTTCTTTAACTAAATATAGATAGAGACTTATTTACTTAATGACATTGGATGACTAACTATTTTGATTATGAGTCAGATGTTTAAACATGATCATAAGTATATGTATAGTTCAAGTTGAATCCCAGTTTATGAGTGGGGCAGGCTAGTAAAATAATCATATTATGAGATCTTTAAGTATATACTGTTTGTATTAAAATTATTATAACTATGAATCAGGTCTATTATATTACTTGTACTTAGAATTTTATAAAATTTTATTGCAGATGAGATTTGTGTTAACATTTGGTTTTAGTTTATGCATTGAGAATACTGAAAAATTTTAAGCTGAGAAATTATATGCAAAAAAGTAAAAACAACTTCTAAAAAATTAAAGGTGTAGCTTTATAATAATTTAGATATCTTTTTTTTTTTAAAAAATTAGAATTTAACAATGTTATGATAGTTTCCTGTAATATATTTTAAAATTATATCTATTGTATTACTAAATCCAAATATAAATCTTCAGAAGTTAATATTTATAAAGAAGTTGTAAATTTTTTTTTTAATTTAAAAGAAAAAATTGTTTTGAAAGAAGTTTTTGTTTCATATAATTTTTTTTTTTTTTTAGTTTCAGTTTGATTGGTTTCAAACCTATTATTTATGGAAAACACATTAAACTATCCTATATTTTGTTCTGAGCCTCTTTCACATTGAAGCATATATAGTATATATATGCTTCAGTGTATTTTTAATAAACATTGACTAAAATAGAGTACATATTGTTTATTGAACTGCAAGGGTACAGTATATATTTATAACAGATATATATATATATAACAATTCATTAGAATAAAACTACAAAAATTTTAAAAAATGCCTATATAAAATTGAAAATTAATATCCTTTGCTATAGCCAGCTTTGGCGTATTCCACCATCTTAAGTTGCATTACATTAATATTTAAATATTATCAAACTCTCACACCAGTAACGCTCCCACGTGAATTACCTACTTTCCATAAATTGTGAATATTAACACAATTACACTGTTTATTCAATACATTATCCGTACTATTTATAAAATAGGACTCCTTAATTTTTCTTTTCTTCAAATCATTTTCCATATGCAAAATAAAAACTCTATCAAAGTAGAATTTTCCATTACAAATCACTGCATGTTCTGCAAAAACAGATTTATACTTATCTGCAGAACAACGCAACTTATATAATAATTCATGCTCCCTAATCCTCTTTTTCAATGCACACTTAGTTTCCTCGATATAACTATATCCACAATGACATACCACTTTATATATAATATTACATTTATTGCTTTTATCAATAGAATCTTTCCCATTAATAACCAATCTTCCAGTATTTGCACCCACTTTAAATGCAACATTAAAATCAGCAGGTACCAATGATGTAATCTTATTACAAACAGTATCATTTACATAAGGCAATCCTATCCACCTTTTCTTTTCCATATTATCTCTTCTCTATCTATTTCTAAACCTATATAGTGCATACAAAATATTTGTCCTACTATATCCCACATCCAATAAATCATTCACATAACTTTCAATATTAATCAGTTTATCACTCTAAAATTTACATAACACATCATTTCTAAAAAGAAATGTTCTAAAACCAGTCAATTTATAGGTAAGTGGAACATTTGAATTTGGAAGAACAACTTCTCTAATTATATACAGGGTGGCCCAAAAGTAGGTTTACAGTTATCACGTAGACTATTTATTTGAAAATTCGACACTAGAACAACGGGAAATTCATTATACCTGTTAACATAAACAATTCAATCTCTCAGATGCTCAAAATATCCTTCAACATTGCAACATTCTTCAAATCTCTCCAGGACACTGACACACAGTGCGGTACAAATTCCGCTCTTCATCAATTTCTGTGAATGCGAGATGAATGTAATCTTTTAAATCATTTATTGTTTTGGGTTTCTTCTCATAAACCTTGTTTTTAACAACACCCCAAAAGGTGTCAGGTCAGGTGAACATGGTGGCCATTCGATGCTCCCCCTTCTTCTGAACCAACGCTGCAGAAAAACTTGGTTAAGGTAGTCTCTTACTGTAGACGCATAATGTGGTGGTGCTCCATCCTGCTGAAAGAAAAGTTTGTCAAAGTTAGGTTTAGTTTTGAGTTGTGGCACTACCACTTCACGAAGCATGTCCAGGTAGTTCTCTCCATTTACAGTTCTTTTAAAAAAACGGGCCCAACAACACATTCGCTTGATAATGCACCCCAAACTGTAATGCCTGGCTGGTTTAGTTCAATCTCTATGGTCAAATGGGGATTTTCATCAACCCAGTACACACAGTTATACCTGTTCACATGACCAGATAATTTAAAGCAAGCCTCATCTGACCAAATAATTTTATCCAAAGAGTAAGATTCTTCTCCAGTAAATTGATTACGCATCATTTCGCAGAACTGCAGCCGACAATCTGCGTCATACGCATTAAGCATTGCAATGATGTTCTTGGTATGGATAGTTTTGCAGAAGCACGTCATGTGGATTTCCTTGGACTGTTCACAAATGTCATAGCCACTAACATTTCATTTTCTTTGGTGTCAGAAGTTTTAGGATGTGCAGATTTCGGTGCATTACTCACTGAACCTGTTTCATCAAATTTATTCCTTAGATGATAAATTGTTTGTCGTGAAGGTGAAGTGTTAAAAGTTTCTTGCCATGCTGTACGTACCATCTCGGCATTTTCAGACTTCCAATACTGCTTTAATATCCATTTCCTTTGCTCTTGATTTAAATTGTTCACCATTAATCCAGAAATAAAAAAAAATATCAAGTAAAAAGTTAGCATTACATAATAAAATAAATTACAATCAGCAAGGAAAAAGCTATTTATGTAAGTTAGATTTATACTCTGAGGAATGTTTTATATTGGTATTACTAAGCAAGTAACTTTAACCATATAAAAGGTAGTTTGATAACTGTAAACCTACTTTTGGGCCACCCTGTATATATTATAATGGTCGGGGATGATGATGAAATTTCCAGTCTTACCGCATCTGCCAACAGGGCACCACTAGGCTACTTTGAACCTAAAAAATTTATAAAGTCAACAGATACATGCTGTTAAGACCGCAACCGCCAGCCCAAGTCACTAGCTCATGAGGCACAGAAACTTATATATTTATTAAAATATATTTTTAACAATAAAGAATAAAAAAGCAATCACTGTCAGTATTAATAATCCACAAAAAAAAATTTATTTACGTATATAATTAATAACGCACAAACTAGAAAAAAAATAATTTTTATAACAAAAGAAGAAAGTTGTTTTATTCTGTTTCATTAGTTATTATTTTATTTGTTTTTAGCTTTTATTTCTAATCTTCAGAAGTGTTGAGTATAGATGAGCTACCTAGACGCACTCACAAATTTTCATATCACTTGACTCCAGACTAAAAATCCGCAGCCACACCAATACTCGCTTCCAGATATATATCAGCAACCAATGCAATGTGAACATGTTAGCATAGAATCACGTTGACAGGAATGTGCATCTGAACAGCATGATATTATTGGAGAAGACATGGCCATCATCACGCAGGAATATGCATCTGTCAGGCGAAGGAAACATGCATATAAAATAATAAAAAGAAACGCTAAGTATGGATGGGAGAGCAGTCTTATCTTGCCGGCTTATCATCCAAAATCCATAGAGCTGGAATGGGTCAATGGTGCAGGAAATACGTCTGCGTTCATTTCTATGGTATGACTGCCTCTTTGGGGTCATGCATTCAGTTGGACTCATCGCCCTAGGTGCTAACACACTTCACGTTACATTGATATAAATGTCCATATATCTCTCCACCAGCATTGACACAACTACAAACAAATAGTCTGAAATCAAATCCTCTTTAAACTAACATATTTAAACTAATCTAGCAGCCATATATACTCGACTAACATTTAAATCATTTTATTAATTTAATAAAAAGAAAATATTTAGTTTAGTTTTAAAATCCTTTTAAAATGAGCATTATATTTAACTTATTTTCTTTCCAGAAATACTATTTTTAACCTATTTTTAAAATTTAATAATGCACAAATAACGATATGTTTCTATTTTTAAATTTAAGTTTGCAATCGCAAAACCCTACCCTATTACAAACAGATATTAATTAAACATGAATAATAATAAAAAAACAATATATATTTTAAAAGATTATGTTAACTTTTGATCAGCGTTTTAAAATGGCAAAGTTTATAAAAGATAAAGTTCAGGTTTGTTCAGGAAAGAAAGTTTATAGTTCATTTTTAGAAACAAATAAAGTTCGAAGATCTTAAATTTAAGAGTTTATATTTGATATTTCAATTATTTATAAATTATAGTTTCCTTTGTCTGAGCTCGTTCCTTCGTGATGAAGATCTATGAAGACTATGACGATTTCTGAAGACGTTTTATGAAGATGGTTCCAGTGGTTCGATCCTGGGATCCGTGAATAGGAAAGCTACCTTTGGCCAGCCACACTGAAGGAAACCCGTTGATGCTGACTACATTCTTAGTGATGGTGACAATAGCTTTTTAAAAATTTTCTGCTTTCAACAAAGACAATTGAATTTAAAGTTTTAATTTTCTTATTCTCTCCAACTAATTAATTATATTTTGGATTTTCCTTTTATAGTCCCTAGGCACCTTATCTCTGGAATGCAGGATTTATCAAACATACTTCATGTCTGTATTTTATTGGTTTATTCTTTATGTCCTAAGCTCAGATTTTGGGTTTTCCACTGAGGTCTGTGTCTCTATCTCTGGGTGGGAACTCTTATCTATTTTGTAATCATTTTTTTAATTGTCATTTTGCCTTAAGGATCTGTTTGTAATTTTTATATTTGAAAATTAAAAAAATATTCGCTATTATTAAAAAGGTTTATACTTTATTTAAAGATTAGAATCTTTGTTTCGATTCTATAATTTTTTTAAAGCTTATTTTAATATTTAAATCAAACATTAATAAATTAATAATTCATTATTTGTGCATTTTGACAGTTTGTTTTTAATTCTGTATTAGATAAAAAAAGTTACTATTAAAATTTGAATGTAATGCATATATATATATCCCGTTACATATCACCGAACTTATAAAAAAAATGATTAAAAAAAAAGATTTTAATTAGGGTTTGTACTAATTGCTAACAGTAATACGTTAAAGATCTTTTTTTTTTTTAAACAGTATTCAAATTATAACTTTGTGTTAATACAAAAATGTATATACTCATTTCAAAAAAAATATTACTGGCTTAATTTTCAAGGCATTCATGGAGTTTATTAAACATCGGACTATAACTTTACGTTAATACAAAAAATATTTACTCATTTCAGAAAAAATATTACTGGCTTAATTTTCAAAGTATTCGTATTTTTTAAGTTACTAAATCATTCCTTTTCTTTTTCAAATATTAAAGTTATTTGACGATCATATTTATACCTGACAGTCATATCTTATCCTAATCTATTCTTACTATAATTATTCTGATATTCAGGATGCTATTCGCACTATCTCCTAAATTATTTTATTTGATTAGGGTATTTGTGGTCAATGAATATCATGCCACACACTGGGCAGCCATTTGTAATGGGAAGTGGGTGGATGGGAATGGGGGTTGGGGTGATATGGATGGAAGGTTTGGAATTGAACTGGGTGATGGAAAATTATCATACACCCCAGTAAATTTAAAATGAAGTATTTACAAAATATAATAAGTAATATAATATTTTATAAGAACATGAGATAGAGAATCTCTGAGAACATTGAGAGATCAGAAGCTAACTCAGAAGAGCAACTATAATAATTAATCACCAGCACTATCATTTTAAAAATAAGTACAAGTAAATACTTGAGAGAAATAACCATCATCATCATTGATGGGATATTATAATACATCAGTACAGTAAATCAGAATAACATCAACAGACCATCTTGTGGCTGGATTTGAACCATAAAAATATAAATCAACAGTCAACCTGGTGACTGGATTGGAAATGGGTCTTCTGTAGACCAGGCTAACCATAAAGCCTTTGCCAGCTTGGGCAATTATTTAACCATAATTTGGATGCACCAGCTTAGTGCCCATCCATTAGAATACATAACTAGAAATCAAATCAATAATGCTGGGACATTAAAATGTGCTGATCATCATTAATGCTCGGGCCACTTGTACTGGCCAACTATAAACTTAAATTTTTAATAAAGACTAAAACTAAAGTAAAATATAGTGCATGGGCTTTAAAGAGTATCCTCTTTTGCGCCAACCAGGATGATGATTGATCATCTCTGGATGCCCAAAGCACTAAACACATCCCCATTTATTCGTGTCCGAAATCTAGCTCAGAGAACATGGGCTGTATTACTGTATGTGGACAAGAGATGATGGAAACAATTTTAACAATTAAATAAGTTTATTAATAACAATAAAAAATAAAGGTTTTTAAAGATAATTGAAAAAAATGGTATTTAAGGTCTTATAGGATAAGGCTCTGATTTTGAAAAGTATACAAAATTACATATACAACTAAAGTTATTACATGATTTTACAATATTTCTCAATTAGATTCTATAAACGCATATATATATACTTATACAGACGGGTGTTTTATAACATATGAGGAAGACATTTCAATTAAACATAAAATAATTATTACATTGGTAATTTACATACGTGTTATAATTGACAACATACGCACATATACATGTGTGTGTGTGAAATAACCTATTTGACTTGTTACAAAATAATTATCAAAATCTTAAATTATATACAATACAATAAATGATGAAGTTTTAGTTAAATGAAATACATTTTACATACTAGGTTTACTGAAACACGTATATGGAATTGCACAGATTATTAACAAATTTAATTTTGTCACACAATAAATAACAATACTTTTATAATTAATAATTTCATAAAAATATACATAAAATTTACATATTTGTTATAATGATAAAAGTTATTTTCACAATTATTCTTTTTGTTGAATATAGCATTTTTTTTCCTTAAAATAAATCCGATCAAATTTTTGACAGTTAATTGAATTAAAATGTCTTGCTTTTCCTAGTCTAAAAGATTTTTGGAAATCTTTTTCTTGATTATTAATTATAAATTTGTTTGTACTTTTTTTTTTTATCATAAATATAACTTTAAACAGTTTTTTCTTCTTTAATAAACGATTTTAAACTAATATCGTTTTATATATTTCTATCAGTTATAAAATTGTCATTTTACTAAGGAAATTATTTAAAACTTCATTATCATATATAACGCTATTCACCACCAGCTATATGTACGTTTATCTGTGTTTCTTTACTTTCATCTGACACAGCATATGTGTAATTAATCCTTCAGCAAGCTGGAAGATTTTTCTTGCTGAGTTTGGTTTTAGTGAACGTCATTATCAGGATAAAGTATAATTCAGGTAATTTGTTGGCACACCATGAGATTTCTTTGTAGCCCAAGCAATTGTCAAGCTGTCTTCTAGAATATATTTAAGCAGCTAGTTGATGCATTTGAAGTGACCCTGGCTTCATGAATCAAAACTGCAGTAAACTATAGGGCAGCTACTGGACTGTATTCCCTTAGATCTTCATAGGAGCTCTGTAGAACTCTGCTAGCTATTTTGTCCTCATTCATTTTTTTTTTCAGGCTATTGATTCAGAAGTGACCCAGCTTCAAGTAAATCAAAACTCCTGTGAAGAAAATAGTAGCAGCTCTGGATCTAATGTCCTGCATTCAGCTATATCTGTTCATGGTAGGTAGACTGCCAACTCTACAGTCAGCTAAAACCGACTGCTGCAAACTTCATCAAGTTGCAACAAAATATTATAACCAACTTTGCAGACTGCTCTCTTAAAAATCCTTATCCAGACTTTGCAGTGGACCCAGTTGGCCACTGCTTAAAATACTACAACCAGACTTTTCTGGTCAACTCTTACAAACTACAAGCAGAACTGTTCTTTTCAAACTCACTATCCAGACTGGAGATAATTTATCAGCCCTTTTTATAAAATCATCTGAGGTGTTAACAACACTTTGATTAAAAACAGAGTTTCTATTTTTATCTCACTAATCCCTTCATATACATGTTTTTACTTAGGGGATTTCTAATAGATAAAAATTTTGTTTAATTAATTAAAATTCAAAAATAGGGTGTTTTTAAATTTCAAAATCAGAGTAATAATAATAATAATGCAATATTTATATTTATTCAGATCTTTTTAAAATATTAATTTATAAAACAATATTTTAAATCAGAGTTATTATTATTATTATTTTTTTATTTCAATGAATGTAGAAAATATCTACTATAATTTTTGTCTGTGTTTATTTCTAGTTTTTCTTTTAACTTTATATATATATATATTCATGCACACACACTATATTAGTGTGTCTATGTAATCCAACTGGTTACATTGCCTCGGTCTGAGGGAAAAGGAAAATAGAAATGAAACACCTTTTTAACAATATTTACATAATTCACATATATAATGAAAACAAAGTTCACATCTAAATCTATGTACTCATCAATTTTTTAAGAGATCTGACAGACATCTGACAGTTAACAGAATGCATAGTGATTTGCAATTTTGAGATAGATAAAGAATTCAGCCATTGGACCGTAAGTACACAATATGCCATGAAATCCAAGAGTGCTACCTCAAATGAGACACTATAAGCTACTACAATCCATGATAAAGATAATGCAAAATTATTGCAAAGCCCTTTTTCATGGAGGGTCTGGAAATACAAAACTATGCCCTGCTTCTTTTGAGTCTTATGGGCTAGGAAATACAAGCTATGCCTTGCTCCTTTTCTTTGGAGACTTAGAGGCTGGACTCATGGTAGGACTATGTTGACTGCCTTATGACAAACACTATAAAATACAAAAATTTAGGTTGGAGCAAATAGTGGAAATACAACACCCTCAGAGCTGCATGAAAACATTGCATCCTCAAGTCAATGACAAAAATCTCCATCCATCATCAAAACTAAAAATACAGCTAGACAAACTTCAACAATCAAGCACCAAATCAAACCTCCAAAATCATTGATTTTCTATTTAACTCCAAACATGAACCTCTCCAAACATACATGAAAATTACTATTTTATATTAATCAATACTCTTGTCACATATTTCACAGTAATTTTTAAAATTAATTCTGCATAAAATGCATATTTTTTCTTCCTCAGTCGTGGTTTGGGATCAAGTTAATAATTTTGAAGTGATGATCACCAGTATGTGATCATCATCAATCCCACATTGGGCACCATTTATAATGGTCGGGGATGATGATGAAATTTCCAGTCTTACCGCATCTGCTGACAGAGCCCCACTAGGCTACTTTGAACCTAGAAAATTTATAAAGTCGACAGATACGTGCTGTTAAGACCGCCAGCCCAAGTCACTAGCTCATGAGGCACAGAAACTTATATATTTATTAAAATATATTTTTAACAATAAAGAATAAAAAAACAATCACTGTCAGTATTAATAACCCACAAAAAAAAATTTATTTACATATATAATTAATAACGCACAAACTAGAAAAAAAAATAATTTTTATAACAAAAGAAGAAAGTTGTTTTATTCTGTTTCATTAGTTATTATTTTATTTGTTTTTAGCTTTTATTTTTAATCTTCAGAAGTGTTGAATATAGATGAGCTACTTAGACGTACTCACAAATTTTCAAATCACTTGACTCCAGACTAAAAATCTGCAGCCACACTAATACTCGCTTCCAGATATTTATCAGCAACCGATGCAATGTAAACATGTTAGCATAGAATCACGTCGACAGGAATGTGCATCTGAACAGCATGATATTATTGGAGAAGACATGGCCTTCGTCCCACAAAAATGTGCATCTGTCAGGCGAAGGAAACATACATATAAAATAATAAAAAGAAACACTACATATGGATGGGAGAGCGGTCTTATCTTGCCGGCTTATCGTCCAAAATCCGTAGAGCTGGAATGGGTCAATGGTGCAGGAAATACGTCTGCATTCATTTCTACGGTATGACTGCCTCTTTGGGGTCATTCATTTCAGTTGGACTCATCGCCCTAGATGCTAACACCCTTCACATTACATTGATATAAACGTCCATATATCTCTCCACCAGCATTGACACAACTACAAACAAATAGTCCAAAATCAAATCCTCTTTAAACTAACATATATTTAAACTAATCTAGCAGCCATATATACTCAACTAACATTTAAATCATTTTAGTAATTTAATAAAAAGAAAATATTTAGTTTAGTTTTAAAATCCTTTTAAAATGAGCATTATATTTAACGTATTTTCTTTCCAGAATACTATTTTTAACCTATTTTTAAAATTTAATAATGCACAAATAACGATATGTTTCTATTTTTAAATTTAAGTTTGCAATCGCAAACCTCTACCCTATTACAAACAGATATTAATTAAACGTGAATAATAATAAAAAAACAATATATATTTTAAAAGATTACGTTAACTTTTGATCAGAGTTTTAAAATGGAAAAGTTTATAAAAGATAAAGTTCAGGTTTGTTCAGGAAAGAAAGTTTATAGTTCATTTTTAGAAACAAATAAAGTTCGAAGATCTTAAATTTAAGAGTTTATATTTGATATTTCAATTATTTGTAAATTATACATTCCTTTGTCTGAGCGCGTTCTTTCGTGATGAAGATCTATGAAGACTTATGATGATTTCTGAAGATGTTTTATGAAGACAGTTCCAGTGGTTCGATCCTGGGATCCGTGAATAAAGCTACCTTCGTCCGGCCGCACCGAAGGAAGCCCGTTGATGCTGACTACATTCTTAATGACGGTGACAATAGCTTTTTAAAAAATTTCTGCTTTCAACAAAGACAATTGAATTTAAAGTTTTAATTTTCTGATTCTCTCCAACTAATTAATTATATTTTGGATTTTCCTTTTATAGTCCCTAGGCACCTTATGTCTGGAATGCAGGATTCATCAATCATACTTCATGTCTGTATTTTATTGGTTTATTCTTTGTGTCCTAAGGTAAGATTTTGGGTTTTCCACTGAGGTCTGTGTCTCTATCTCTGGGCGGGAACTCATCTATTTTGTAATCATTTTTTTAAATGTCATTTTGCCTTAAGGATCTGTTTGTAATTTTTATATTTGAAAATTAAAAAAATCTTTGCTATTATTAAAAAGGTTTATACTTTATTTAAAGATAGAATCTTTGTTTCGATTCTATAATTTTTTTAAAGCTTATTTTAATATTTAAATCATACATTAATAAATTAATAATTCGTTATTTGTGCATTTTGACAGTTTGTTTTTAATTCTGTATTAGATAAAAAAAGTTACTATTAAAATTTGAATGTAACGCATATATATATCCTGTTACAATATATATATATATGAAAAACAAAAACATGTTATAATCATGTAACTTACTATCGCTTGTATTTATGATCAATATATATATATATATTATAACGATCCAAACGAAGTGGGAGATCGCATCGCACCGCACTACCAAAGGGCGCCATCTAGGCATTTGAGCCTAGAAAAATTTATAAAGTAGGCAGATACGCGCTGTTAGGATTCCACTTTATTTACATATTTAGATCGTTAGCCCATTGTCACTAGCTCAGCGGAGACGTAGAGATAAAAATCTATAAATTTTATATCTTAAATATAAAAGAATAAAATAATAAAAGCCACTGCCAGAAATTAACACAAAAAAATATTTATTTACGCACATATAAAATCATTCTAAATTCGAGGAATAAGTTTAACATTTAGATTTTTATCTTAATTTTTAATTTTACATTTAAAATAGCTTGCTATAATGTTTAATATTTTATTTAGAGGGTCGAGTATGAATGGACTACATAGGTCTGCATTTGAAAGGAAAATATTCTTCCCTGATTTAACCTTAGGCAACAAATTTCGCAATCAACTGGCGCCAATCCATCTGATACATTCATGTATTCAATATAGCATGATACGACAACACAAAATACTATATTGTCAGGAATGTACATCTGAACAATAAGTAGAAATAGAGAAGACATTGACTCTCCACCAACAGGAATGTGACATCTGTGGGCAAGTAGATCAATAAACTAAAAACTCCATAGGAATGGACTGCGGTCTTCTGCCGACTTACAAACTCATCCATAGGCAAACAGAGGGTGTGTGGCGTATATCTATAATCCTGCCCGTAGCGGATCTCATACTACATCTACTAATTACACAAATATATCCAATCCATTGAACCAATTCAACTACGAAATGAATAACCTAAGATTACCCTCCCTTAATACAACTTTACAAAACTATATAGCCATTCGCGCCCGACTTAATTTTAACATTTATATACGTTCGCACAGATTTATTTAAAAATGTTGGGTATAGATCGATTACACAGATTCCACGGTCAAAAACATTTCAAAATAAACATAAACGATCAAAATACAAAATTATTGATACCGACAATCGCAGAGGGAAACTTATAAGTAACCCAATAGTATTCACCATAAGATACTTGCGTTGTCACCAATAACTTAAAAGACATCCGAATAAATACATTTTAGATACTCACCGTAAGGTATCATTATTTATCGAATGTCTATATATTTTGATCAAATATGAAAACCAAAATCTAATTAACCACAAATGAATCCATGCAAGCGTCTATAGACAACTTAAATGTAATGCATTTAATAATTTATACAATAAAATATTACTACATATAAAAATATTAAAAGGGAAATGATTCTTTTAACAATCGGGAAAGATATAAAATTAACCATTATTAATTTGATTTAAAACTTACAAAAGTCAGATAAGAGTCCATTTTAAATAAGTTGGCTTGTTTATTACATTGTACAACTTGACGAAAGTTCTTGATTGATTTTAATAATTGTTCATTTCCTATAGCTTACGGTAGCAGAGCTCCCGGTTCCTGGTGTCAATGTCCACGGAGTCTTTAATTGCAAGATCAATCTAATGTTCAGGAGGTGGCATTTGCTGGTTCATGGTATCAGTCATTTCATTTCAGAGATAAGTGGGAGAGAATGATAAAGTGCGTCTTTATCGCTCGTCTCCCCAACCAAGTTGAAAAAGCTTCTTGAACTCAATATTTTTTTCTTTTTATATCATCCACAAGGATTCACTGAACAAAACGTCACTGCTCTGTTTTTTCGCCATGGTCCGAGCCAAGGCTTAGTGCTTCCATTGGTCAAGCTAAAATTTCTTTCTTCTCTTATCTAACTTTCCATCTGACTTTTTAATTAAACAGCTTTTAGATAATTAATAAACAACCATTTCCTTTTATAGATTACAGGAATTAATTAATACCTGTTTTTATTTTAACTTACGTTATTTTTTTATTAAAATATTTTTATATTTCAATCTTGTATTTTTTTTATTTAAAAAAAATACATTCAAATACTTTTTTTTTTTTTGTTTATGAAAAAAAATATTTTTAAAGTTTAACATCTGTGCGAATGTATACACGTTTAACAATGTTTTAATTTTAGCGTTTAGTTTTTTACTTTTATTTGCGAACTTTTAAGTTTTTATTTTAAATTAATGTAACGACATATTTATATATCGTTACAATATATATTGCTGGGAAGTTTATATTTACATATTTCATTATTTAATATAGTATTGACAAGCTGTAAATTGAAAACTTTTGCAAATGTCAGTTAAAATAATATAAAACAAATGAAACATAGTTTTAATAAAGTAATGTGAGTGATTTAGAATCTTCATGTTCTGTCTCCAGTGCTTAAGATTAGATATGCTTCATTTACATAATAAATTATGTCTTATATAGGCATAATTTTCAACTGCTAAACAAAACAGCACTATGATTCTGGCAATGGCCTGCTAAAGGCATGCCTAGTGCAATATATGTTTTGAGTATCAACTTATATTTTCTTAATACTTGATTATAATAACCTTATAATAATTAAGATTAACCTCTGTATATAATTAGAGGTCAAGAGAAAATATGATCCAATCTTTTCTCTAAAAAAGTTTTATCTTATACTTTGGATTGAGGTGATTTAATTTTCTTCTTAATTCAGTCTTTAAATATTAATCTCAATATATTATATAATATTAACAGCTGGGAAGTTTTTATATTTATATATTATGCATATATATATAAATCAAGATTATAATATAACCAAAATTTTAAAAAAATATTACTGTTAATAAATTAAGGGAGCACATATATTTATAATTTATAGGGTGTGTGCTCATTCATATATTGATTAAAACTAAGAAGCAAAAATCTAACTCGTATTTTCATTTTAAAAATAAAACAAATAGCAAAATGCTCTGGGTGATTTTTTTTTTCAAGAAATTATGATCTCTCAAATTTTTTAATGTTTTAAATGAGTATTAATTTTAAGTATGTTCTAGAATTTTGTAAAACTTAATATTATTTTTAGATAATAAATTTATGAGAAATACTGCATGTCAAATTCAGAAAGGATAGTAAAGAAAGAATAAAATATATGTATTTTAAGCACAAATCAAATAAATTTTATTAATATATATAATCATGTTTGTGCTCTGAGACAGAAAAGCAGTTGCCAGCATATGTAAGATTTATTTACAAATTGTGATGACATACAGTGCTCACAGAAGAAATAAATGGTTATCAAATATAGTAAAATTTGTGAATTGTAATGATTTTTTTGTTTGTTTATTTACATTTTATTTGTTTACATTTTTTTGGGAAAATATATAATTGATGTTGTGTAATTAGATATAGCATAAGTTCACTGCTCCTCTGTATATTGAAACTTGTTTCTTATATAAAAACAAATTACTCTTTTTTATATATTAATAAAAATTAAACATTGTTTAGAAATTTTTTTTTACTAAATAACTTATAAACTTAACATAAGTACATAACACATATATGTCATTTTCATATATTTGTATGTTTTTATACATAATTCAATAAATCATCACACCTTTAGTTTTTCAAAATCATTAGAATAAATTTTCTAGCCATTACTTATTGCTTATAAACTTTGAATATCTTGAAATTTTTTTTTAATATACTGGAAATCTGAAGTACTGAAATTCACTACAATTTAATTATATAGACATCGCTATTGCAAAACAGAAGATAATTAGAACCTTATATTTTATCGTCATTTTTATTTTTATAAATAAAGCTATATATTAAATGTTAATAACTATTAAACTGACTGAAAATGATTAATTTATTAAACAAATGAATACTTATGAATCCTTTAATACCCATTACAAAATCTAAAATTATCTACTGTGAATTTATTTGATATATATTGTAATAGTCTTTAAAAAATGATAATATCTCACATTCAATGATGCCAAATGTAATAGTATTTCTCTCAGGTAAAAGGTCTTATTTAAGATCTACTTAGATTTTCAAATGTAATGATATTAAAATGAAACATATAGAATCCTTATCTAATATTATGGTTATATAAAAAAAAAAATAGAGACTCAAGATCTAGATTAATGTGAAATAAAATATAAGCAACTAAATCCTTTAGATTATTAAAATATAGTTGAAATTATAAATGAATTTTAATTGAACTCAAATGTTTGTTGTTGTTTTTTTAAAAAAAAACTAGTAATAAATATTTAAATTTCTCTACAGTGGTAGAATTATCTACTCCACAAATATCTTATTAATTTATAAAAATATTTAACTTTTTAGGAGCTTCCTTATGAAATTTATTACCAGTGATAATGTGTATAAAGGATGTGAGTAAATAAAGTAATAAGTGTAATAATTTAATTACTAATGATCATGGAAAACCAGCTTAATTAACAAAATAAATTTATTAATATAAACAATAATAGCAAAAAATAATATATATAAAATGAAGAAACAAAATATTCCTTTTCAAATAGTTTAAACTTGAACTGATTACCATTTATCTATTATATTTATATCATTTTATAAATGTATCTATTATGTTTTGTGAACAATACATTAAGAAACCAACAAAAATAGATTATGTTACCACAAATAACTAAATATATAAAGATATATTTTGCAAAATTCAATTAGTATATTTAATTTGTTTACTCTTTTCTTTCCCATAATAAGCATACACTTATTTATTTACATTCACAAAAATATGTTATAAATGTTTATTAAATATACACTTTTATTAATATCATCCATAAATATTTATATGTGAAAATCTGTTTTCATTTTAAATATGAATGAAGAAAACAAGCATAAGTTTATTTAAACAAACTAAATAACTTTTTTTATAAATATATTATTTTTGTTTACTATTTACTTTAACCATTTCTTTTGGGTAATGATATGTTTTCGTGTATAGTAAACAAACACATGCATTTTCAAAACAAAAAGAATTTGTATAAAAAAATAAATTTCCTGGTAAACTTTTCTATTCACAAGGAATGCCCATCGAATTGCAACTCCACTGATAATATTTATTATGTATAACAAAAATGTTATGATCCACTTATACATTTTATATAAATACCTCATAAAAAATAATTTGTACTTCAAAATCTTCTATATATATTCTTCTGAAAATCCCATGACATATTCTTTTGTGTTGATAGATAGTGTTCCATAAAATTATCCCTTTTGACTATGTTTTTATTTTTAATTAACTTTCCGTAATAGCAATAGCAGTTGTCAATTTCTTCAAAATATCCTGACAAAGTATAGTGCAGCACTTAACTGTGATATTTATCACAAATTTTTATCTGATGTTTAGATTTGCAAAAATTTGTTTAAGTCTTTTGAACAGATGTTTATAATATTTTTATCTCATATTATTCATTTTAAACTTCAAATAAAATTATTGATATATACACACAAACTTTATATAGTTTAGCTACCTAGACAAAAAATGAGAATCTAATCTAAGATCAGATGCTTAAATATTTTCCTCCCAATGATGTCATACTGGTGTCATTATCCTAGATATTTATGGCATTTCATTTTGCAAACCTTATTTTAATTTGTTTCCAAGGTCTTTTCTATTAAGAGTCAAATTTATCAATATATTCATTGAATAAAAGTTTTAAAAATGATCAAAAAACGAAAATATGTTTTTAAAATTTTATAAAAATAAATATTACAATATGTTTTTAAAAATATTTAAAAAAATACATAATTCTACAAATTAAAACATAAATTATATTTTAAAACCAGATAAAATAGGCATTATTTTCTATTCATCTTTATATACTATAATCAATATTTTCAATACACATTTTAAACAAATTAAATATTTTAAAATATATATTGAATACATAAAATTCAATGTTTTTTTTAATTATTCCAAAACATGTAAAGCACATATACATGCATACACATACTTTAACAATAATTTAATATCCTATTTGTTTATGTTTAAATCTTATTTTGAAATGAATAAAGTAAATAAAATGTCAATAAATAATTTTATCAATATGTACTTTATTTTATTCAAATTTTAAAGATGTAAAATTAGGGTGTGGCTTAAATTTGAATCAAACATTTTAACATCTTATTTCTGCCGATCTCATATTTTCCAATGATCATGTCTATGCTTGATAGCAGTTTACTTGTGTTTCCCCCTTCGAGTTTTTTTTTAGTTAATCCATTTGCTGTTTGATAGAAGCTGTGTAGAATCGCATTGTATTTGGCTGTATTTTAATTTTGAATTTTTTTATTACCCATACTAATTCGAAGTAAATATTTTAACATTCTTATTTCTGTCCAGCTCGTACTCCCAAACAATTGCTTTTGTGTTGCACTCTATGCATAGTATTACAATCATTGATAGCAGCTGTGTAAAATGGTGTGGCATCTGGACACCTTTTAATTTTTAATTTTTTTATTACCCATAGTCTACTTATGATGCTGAATTTTAAAAAAAATAGTTATATTAGTTCCTGTTTAAGTAAATAAAAATGTTTCTTATTTTTCAATACCAGCTTAAAATCTTATTGTGGCATAAATTCAAAGTAATACCACACATACTTGTATTAATTAATATATTCCTAACATGATATATATATATCATTAAGGTTTATTATACCATCCTAAGAATAAAAAAAATATTAATCTTAAAATTTTGCTTAAGATAAAAAATAATATATTTTGATACATCACTTGTTATGATAAAACCATGTAATGCCAAAAAAAAAAAAATTGAACTACTTTTAAATTAATTCAGATAACCTTAGAATTAAAAGAAAGAATCTCTCAAATTTTTTATGTAAAGTCACCAAGTTTAAGTTCAAGTCAGAATGCTATAGTATATAAATTAAGTGTTTTATTGATCAATGTGAATACATTTTCTTATTATAATTTAGGTTCAAATTCAGGTTTGATAAACTTTGAAGGTTTTTAATGCTTTATTTGGGCTTAAGATTTTTTTTTATATGTAGAAATTTCATAACTGATCCAGAAAAATCTTGCAGTATATTAGATAAATGGGTATTTTGATATTTTAAAATAGAAGATAAAATAAATTTAAAAAAATGTTTAATCCCTCATTATCTGGTTATTAGTAGAACCTAGTGAATATTTACTGCTTTTTTCTAAAAAACTTTTGAAGACATTTTTGCCCTGGAGAATTTATATATATATTGCAAGATACTTTATTTAGACTATTAATAAGATCCATGGTTTGTGGTCAGTGAATGATCATCAGAAGAGATTAGCTACAAATAACCAAGAAGCAATTACTGAGCAAAAGTACTTAGTGTTATTTTGTAGGCCAAGATAGTGGTTCATCATAGGCTCAATAAAAAATAGTATTTTCTATCTTTTATCAGTATTCTTGAAGCTTTCTGTCTTCCTTTATTTAATTAATATAGAATCCATTGACATTAGCTTTTTATGACCTTAATTATCTCCCTATATTGTTAAATATACAGTTAAATATTTCAATGATCGCATTTCCAATTTTTATCTACACATAGAAATTCTTCACAAAACTATAATAAATTTGAAGTCCCTTATAATCTTTGCACAAGGAAGTTTAATCAATAATGAATTATTTTGGAACAAGATTTGAAACAAAAGTTTCAATTTGACAATGATTATACATTTAGGCATTTTTAAAGGATTGCTTTCTCAAACAAGAAAATGGAAAGGAACCGGTAAATTAATCTAAAATGGTCACCCACAGACAATTCAGCTATATTACTGTACTTAGTAGATCATTCATATTTAAAAAGGTATAAATAATTGTAAAATCAGTAATATTAATAGTATTCTTAGAATTTTTACTTTTTTTTAAACAATATAAATTAATGAAATGTACCGTACCTGTTTAATATGGAATTTTCAAAGCCTAAAAAGAAAATTATTCTTGCAGATTAGAAGGTGTTAAAATTTAGGATTTATGTAGCTACTGTTATATTTATCTTCCAGAAAACAAAAAATAATGAGAAGTACGGTTCATCTAATGAAAAAAAGATTGCATGCTGCAGATTTGCTGTGATGTATAACTAATTAGTCTTTTGTAATTGGAATTTCTAGATGTATAATCAAAAAAAGATTAATCATATTAAAATGTGGTTTATTGCAAGAGTACTTTTACTCATTTGGCAGTGTTAAGGCTTCGTCATTAAATTCTGAATTCAAATAATTGATTTTAATTTAAAAAAAAAAAAACCAAGAAAATAATGGTTTCTTCTCAGCTGGGTTTTTTTTATTATTATTGAAATAGAATTATTCCATTTCAATTATTATTTTAAGTAGTTTGGAAAGGTGAAAAAAACAAGTCAATATAATATCAAATTTAAAAGAAAGTAGAACCAGCTAGATGTCAGTAAATAAACTTTTGTTTATTTTTCTTTTGATAATTAAAAAAAAGATTAAAAAGTCCGATTTTTTGTTAAGTTTAAAGATAACGAATGTATACTTTTTCAGAAGAATTATTAACGGATTGATTTAAAATTGCATAGAATGAAAACGAAGATTTTATTTTTAATTAAAATAATATATATAATTAAAATCAAAAGCTATTTTATAATAATTATCAAAGAAAAACTAAGGAATTTAGTAGGTTAATCTATAAAGTTAAATTCATGTTAAAATGGAAATTATCTTAGTATGAATATTGCAATTAATCCCAAGAATAAAATTCATCATAGTTTTTTTCTTGCAAATTAAAATTCCACTAGACAAGAACTGTATATAAATAGTTATGAAAAAATAAAACTGAATCTTGCTTTCTTATTTTCTTCAACTTTGTGTGCTGGTGTTGTCCGTCTTGGAAATGAAATTGCTGACTGATGTCGCACTAGTGTACTCGGAAAGTTTTAATCCAAATTCTATCTGTGTAGATAGCCGCCCTTTTAAGAATGGTCCCAGTAGTATCTAGTCTATGTATTATATGTGTCACTACAAACCAAATCAGAATTAATGGAAACCCTGGTCATTATAAAATAAGTTCGGTGTGGAAACTTGATTATGACCTTAATAAACGACCATGGTAAATGAAAATTCGTTGTATTCCAAGTTATAAGTTGCCAATATAATTTTTTCCATATATGAGCTCAAATTACATGTACGTGAGTGAGATAAAGTACTACTTCAACTATGACATCTGCTGATAGTATTTTATTGATAAGAAAGCAAAGGTAACTATAGAGTCATTTGAATTTCTAATCTTTCTTTCCTTTGGGTCTTAAATTGAATGAACTTTTCTTACCTAAAGACTTTCTAGGGCAATCTCTTATGTTACTTTTTTTTTTGTATTTTATCAATGTATTTACTTTAAATTAATATTTGCAATTTATCTATTACTGATAATTATTTACTTCTACTAAAAATTTTATTAACATTATATTAATTGTTAAGAGTAATTAGGAAAGCGAATTGTGGGAATACAATGCAAAATTGTTTTATTTTAAATTATTTATTATAGAAAGAAAATTATTATTATCCAGAAGTCGCTAGTCATTAAGATTTTAATCTTTGTTTTATTTAAATTAAGAGGGTATTAAATTCCAAAGTATTTATTCAGATCAAATATTAAAAAGGGAAAAGTTGAATATCATATTGGTTGCTTATTGAAATTGTTTGAGTGTGTGATTGTTGTACAAATATCTTAGAATTGATGAGTTAAAGACGATTAGTCAGATATCCATTTTGGTATTATCTGCTTGAATCTAGAGGTGCCATATTGATTTTTTTTTAAACTGACTTGAGACACAATTTTCACAATAACTTCAGTTTTAATAATGTTAGAGCAAAAAATTTATATTAATAGAAACTTGAAAAACTAAGGAAAACAATAAGTCTAAGACAAATAATGATAACCATTTAAAATGATATAAAAATAAATAAATGAATTATTATCACAACCCAGATATATATTTGTTTGCTTTTAAATAGATAAATATATAAATACAATTTAAATGAATATGAAAATAGATAAATCCCTAAAGCTATTTACAATACAATGTTTCATAAAGAATGGAAGTGGTCTGAGCTTTTTACCCTGTAGAAACAAGTTATGTCTTGTGTGATGTGATATATAGATATTTTCAGATAAGAGATTTTCAGTCATACAGGTATACACTTTTACTCAGGACTTTAAAACCTTTTTTATTGATAGTAAATATAATTAAAAAAACACCAACTATGCATACGTATATTTGCACTATGACCTATTTCACTAATTTCATATTTTTCAACATGTCAATAAGATTGTGTTAGCTAAGATACAATATAGTACTCAACATGAGGTACTGTATCTGCCTTTTACGATAAATTTTTATACATGTATATACGTGCAGCATACTTATACAATCACTAGTATTCTAAATATACAGTTATTTGTGAATTTGCTTATGGGAAATTTACAATAAATAAACCCTTTTTGCATGCACAGAGGTGCAGCAGTGACAAAAAATAACTTAAAAGGATATACGGATAAATACATTTTTAGATACTCAACATGAGGTATCATATTTACCGAATATTACAAGTGTATGTGCACATATATATACACATATTTGTGTATGACAGTTTTCAGGAATAACAACAAGAAGAAAAACAAATAGCAACAAAAAAATCTAATTGCAACCTTTGCTGAAACTACTAGAATTTGAAATAGAAAAATGAATTAAAAGATTTAAGTAAAAGCTTTATCATTATGCCCATAATAACAATAAATTCAGTATATACATGTGAGAGACAACTCTCTCTCTCTCTCTTTTTTAAAATGATTAATAATAATAATAATAAATATATATTTCTATTTATCAGAAATATCAGAATGAATTAATTCAATAAAATATTTTTAAAAGAAACTTATGTAGGCGTCTTCATTTTCTCCAGATTGGGCTCTGAGTGGGCTTCAAGTCAACTGGCTGTGCTGTGAGGATTTCATCTCATTCAGGCATAGGCAAGCAGCTTTTGTCATCATCATGGCTGGCTGGAACTGGTGTGATCACGTCTTGGCAATTGGGACAGAGAAAGAGCGGTGCACTGGCTGGTTGTCTACCCCACAGTCATTTTACTGGAACATCTAGTAGATTGCTTCATATCTTCTTTTTTATATATAATAATAATTAGGATTATTATTCAATTTTTATCTGCTGTCTCGAATGGTTACTCGAATCCACAAAAAGACAAGAGTTCTTAAAAGAACTGTATAATGGATTTGTTCTTAAGAATATCACTAATAGTCTAGTCCATAAATTAATCTCTAAGTAGCTGGATGATTGGAGAATTCTGGAGCCAAAGTAGTGAATGACTTGCCCAGAATGACTGCCAAAGAAAGAAATGAATCCCACAGCACTGATTAAAACTTATCAACCCCACTCATACAGAACCAATTCAGGTATCTCCCCCTGAGAAGTATGAATCAGCCAATCCTTTTAATTTACCTTATCATTTAGATTATAACATTTCTTATGATTTTTCTGATTAAATTCTACATTTTAGGTTTTGATATGTTTGGTTTCCATCTTGAATACCCAGACCACTTGATTACAGCTATTATTATTATTATTCAAAAGAATTTTTATTTTATATATATATAAAAAGATAGTTTAATTATCGCATTGATTATCAAACATTTTACTTTTGGTCAGATTGTTGCCAAAGCAATTAACATTCTTTGCTTATGGAATAAAATTAGTTTTTAGAAAAGTAATTAATTAAAAAAAAAAGTACAAAAAATTTATACAACAATGTTGGAACAATTGCTTTAATTATTTATTTTACTAATATGTTTCAACATTTGATCTCTTGTTTAATAAAGTTTGTTTTTCTCTATTTGAATTTTTCAGAGAAAAGCAAAATACATAAAATGATATATACTGAAAATATACAAAACAATAAAAATAAAATACAAAAAATGCATCAGTTTATCATGTGTATTTGTGTACAATATTTTAAATTTGTGTATGGGGGTATTCTAATGCTCAGACCCAACTTCCATTATTAATATAGCACATTTATATATTCGTTGTGCTTAGCATATACAATTTTACATTACAGCAGACTTTGTGTAAGGCCATTTGATAATGCCTGGCACAATATACAATAAACATCTTTTTATTTTTTTTTAAAAAATAAAAACATTAAACAACTAGAGAAAACATATATGTAAACTAACACTAAAGTAAAATGTGTTATGTGTCACTAACTAAAGAAAACTATATCAAAAACTTGTACATAAACCTCAGGAAACTATGACCTAATTTAAATCTAATCAGTTAGCAATCAACTGAAAACAAAATTTAAAATATTCACAAATGACTATTTTAATCCCTACTATATATATTATGTCTGCTCAACAATGGAAAATGACAAGGTTCATATTGTCCCAGTCAGAATTGTATGTTTATCTAACAAGAGCTAGCATCTAGGCAAAAGTACCTTTAGTCCAATCATGTGCAAGATACATAAGTCAGGAACAATCATGAACTCTGCCCTCTTCCCTATTTTCCAGATCTATAACATTACGAACAACATTTCTGATGATAACAAATGAAATTTTATTCATTCCTGTCCCAGAGCAGCAGCAGAGAAACAAGAGATCTACAGGGAATTATAATACTACCAGGCTTCTAACCCACTCCCCAACAGAATGAAATAGCTTAAGATTATAATTAGACTTTTCTTAAAATTCATTAATAAATCTAGAAATCAGCCTAAGGTCAATGGAAATCAGCTATATATAATGCAATCCAATTAACAATGTGTATGCATAAATGAAGAGGCAAAGCAGAATTAAGTACTAATTATATAGTTAATTTATTAATATTAATTAGAAAAATAAATAAACATATTTAATTTAACAAACAGTTACGAATCTATTTATATATAACACTATGGGTTTCACATGATTATGAATGTTGATTTGCGTATTGAAGGAATTACATAATAATAGCACATAAGTTAATAACTAAATAATATGCAAATCTGCAATTGAATACAATGATTAAAAAATGTACAGATAATCAAAAGATGCGGCTTAATATGCTAACAGTAGATACCAATTTTACCATATTATAACTTGGAAGCTATGATTCTTGTTATGAAAAATAAATGACCTTAAAAATAGATAAATAGGATATAAGTTACATCAATTTATTATGGTTCATTTGAACCACGTATGAAAATATTTTATAATTTACATTATTCACTTCAATGGTCATTAGACCTTAAAATGTTCAAACATAAAAGTTATTTGTATTTTATTCTATTCTTTTCTGACTGTAAAAGATTTATTTAGCATTATTTGTTAGTGCACTCAAACATTGTCTCAATGAGAGGGCAGGTAGCATAAATAAGCTTTAAAATGACATTCCCTAACTTATAATATAAACGAAAATATGCAATGGATTTAGAAATCATGCATTACGTCTTACATATTTAAAATGGGCAAATATAAAAATATTAAACAAGAATCACGGTGCTGACTAAAGTAATAATGCTAGAAAAGGTTGAGTCCATTTTAGAATGAATGCTTCATCAATAATATGAGAACATGAAATATGCCTGTACACGTGACAGGTCAGCATTTGAAGAGGGGATGGCATAGAAAATATCATGGTCTGTTTTCCAGTGTTAACCCATGCAGAGCCTAAATGACCATCTGATAATATCTTGGAGCCAGTGCTTCCAAGCCCCATTCATGGATATGCCATTAAGTAAAAGAATCTTGTTTCTCCGGGTTTTAAGTTTGGCAAAGCAAAGTGAGGAAATTTTGTAACGTTATGTAAGCCAAGCAATGCTAATGATAAAAAATAAATCAGGTTTTTAATGATGCTAATATGTGGATTAAGGCCCTCATAATTTAATAGAATCTAGCGTAATGATATGAAATAATTTGATCCCTCTCGAAAGGTATGCAAATAACCTTTAATATTAGGATGTCAAATAAAAGAGAGATTATTGTTCCCTTCATTAAACAAATATTAATACACTAACTAGTAATTAATTCCGTAAATAATTACCATGCTAGATGGCATGATGGGCAAATGATTGACCATATAATAAAAAAAAAGCTAAGGTAGGTCATTAAGTTTACTTTAAAATATAATTTGAAAATAAAATCAATAGCGTAAACATGATAATAAAGTGACATATTAAAAATGTAGCAGCAAATAATTTGCCACTAAGCAAATAGAATAACTTTAAAATATTATTAAATCGAGCGAACTTATAGTTAGGTAAGAAAGCTTACATTTACGATTTAACATCCCATAATATCTAGGATATCTAATATAAGAAAATTTAGGATGCATATTAAATTAAATCATACGAAATTTATAATATTATAAATAAAAGTTTGCTGCATTTAAAATATTAAAAATAGAAATTGTGAAACCCATTAAAGAAATGCATTAAAAAAATAAAGTTATAGATTTGTGCATTAGATTTTTATAACAGAAAGAGAAAGTCATTATATTATAGAATGGTTACAATTAGCATTACAATGTCATGTTTAAATAAAAGAGTTATATTACAAATAATTTAGATTTTAAAATGAAAGCTTTGAAAGAGTTCATATTAGTGGCATGATTAGGATTTACCTTCCATTTCCTGATGTCTTGACGTATGTACAGATTGGAAAGTGTAAAATTATAAATGAGGAAAACACGGTTAAGCAAGGCAAAGCTTTGAAAAATAACGACTGGCATCTTGAGATAGTTATTACAGCATTTAAATAAGGCAGTCCATAAGTGAAGATGGTAGATTAGCATAGCAGTATGGAAACGATTTTTGGAGAAGAAAGGGGAAGCAAATTTAGTCCCTCTATTCCAGATTCATATTTCAAAATTTAAATTGACATGGGTCCATTCTGCAACACTTGATAAAATGGTGCACTAAGAGACAGCCTAAAATTTCGGCTCTATTTATATGTTAGCAAGACCTTCTTGAATGTTCTCTCTTTCCACTTCTTAAGGCCCAGATGTCCATTAAGTGGCCTGAATGCACCTATTGTTTATTTTAAATGATAATGCAACAAGTTCTAGAGAGTATTGTTTTAATCTATTTCAAGAATGGAAATAGATTCAAAAGATATAATTTTCATTAACATTTTGTTTGCTAAGGGATTTTAATTTATTAATTACCCTTTTTACCTTAAATCTAGAATATTTTTTTTGTTTATATGTTTCAGAGTTATTATAATTACTCTCTAGAACTTTCTTTTGGTATTGCATCATAAAATAAAATATGCAAAATGTAAAACAAATATATATAATATTTAATAACGAAAAATATATTTTTATAAATAATGTATTTTTGCAAATGTTGAACACCCATACATGATTACTTAAAGGGAATGGAAATTTAAATATTTCTGACTTAAAATTATTAAATATTCTTTTATAATAAAAATGTTTAACTTATGAAAGTACAAAAATAAAGGAGGGTTTTAAAACTTGTATGTGCGTTCTTTCACTCTCTAGTGATTTAACACATATATAGCTGGGTTTAAACCTCTGATTCAAGGTTTTGAATCACCAGACAGTGAAGCAAAAATATGTGTAATATATTTTCCGCTTCAATATATTTTTAAAAAATGCACGCTCTAAAAGTGGTATTAATTGTTACATTGGGTTCTGCCTTCTGAGATAATGCATTCATAAAACATAAGTTAATTTTTTTCTGCATGAAAAATTCGAATACAAAGATGGACATATGTATTCAAATTTAAATCGTTTTAGAATAATATTCAGAATTATCAGAAGCTGAACTGTGTTAAAGTAGACATCAATTGGAAGAAATAATTTTAAAAAAAGATTCTATTATTTGGTGATTAAGGAACTTTAATTGGATTCAAGTAAAAGAAGGAAGATAAAAAATAAATAACTGTGTCATTATATAGTAACATTGCCACTAAATACCTGATTAAAAGTAAATAAACCAAGATATATTGTACCGGGTTCGATCCGTTAAAAGATCTTACTTACACTACAAGCTTGGTTTAGCTGGTTTCAAGCTTATTTATAATAGATTTATAACTTTATTTAATTATAAATATTACATGAATGAACCGGCATGTTCGAGTGAAATGGAAAATATTATTGATAGCTTTAGCTGTCAACAATACCCACGATCAGATCAAGCTATGCAATGCATAACACAATCATATTTCCAGATCGTGGCCCACCTCAGCTGCTAGATTCAAACCCCTACTATCCAAACACTTTATTTGTTTCAGAGTAAACCCTGGGTGCCAGCTAGTTGAAAACTAACATGTTTGGACAGTATGCCCATAATCCAGTGCTCGAAAAATCCCTTAACTAGCTCAGCTACTTGTAATCAATAACCAATTATAGTTTCAATTAGTGGTGAAAAGAATTGACTGACAAATAAAGCTTTAATTTCAAAGAAAGAATTTATTTTAATTAACATTGATTAAACTAATTTTAATATTTTATCAATCTTATTTACTAATATAACACATGCACATATATAATTCGCACACTATAATATCTTATGAGAAAGCATTAACTAATATTTGAAATTTAAAATACAATGAAATCAATATACTAGCACATGAATACACACATTTTAAACACACATATTAATAGTTCATATATGTATGCAATAGAGTTCTTAAACTTGACTCTTCAGGTTTTACGAATGCGATGGCTACTTTAGAAATAAGAAAAATGTTATTACCTAGGATTTTGAACATGGATGCTTCTTGCTGTTTGCTGCTTCTAATAAAGTATTTCTAACTGGTTAGATTTGAAGTTTCCTTGTGGAGATTTGATGCTGATTATTCTGAGGCATTTTCTTTAAGACAATTAGATCAGGTTGTTACACCGGCATCACTTTTATTGGGTAGATTGGCTGTTTTTCATTGGACTTCAGGCTGGAGAAAGTTATATGTTTTCCGAGGTTTTAACACTGCATTCTTGACTCTGGATACATAATAAGCTGACTGATACAACTCACTGATAGATTGCACTGAACTTCTATCTCAAATGCAAGTAACTCGATTGACTGTCCGATAGAAAAATTGTCTATTTATACATGAGGCGTGTTTTCATTTTGATATCCTCCAGCAATATCTGTTGTCAAAATTCCTTTCATAATCTTTTAATTACATGTTGTTGAAGATCATTTAATTAGTAGTCATGCAAATGTGTTGTTTTTATATTTTTATTAGTAGTCACTGCTGAGTGTTTTTCAATTTTTTAACTTTTATTTATTTTTCAATATAATTTTAACATGCACATGTACACGCACTTATCATTTCTTTGTTTACTCTTGCACATATATAGTTTATTAACAAGCTTACATTTACACACATGTATAATTTAAGATCAATTCATTATTTAGTTTTTAAGATTACCTTTTTTTCTTAACTCGAATGGAAAGAGATTTATATTTTTAAACTTTACGTTATATTTTAACTAATAATAATAAGAAAAAACTCTACTTCTTTTATGAAACTTTTAGTTTGTGTCTGCAGAAAACTTCCCCTCCCCCCTTTTAATTAATTAATTTTAACTTTTATTTCAAGAACTCTTAAACTTTTAATTTTATGTTTCTTTTACGAAAGATTTTTATTTTAATAATTTTTTTTAAACAAAATTATTATGTGCCAACACAATATTGGTACATTAGAAAGATAAAAAATAAATAACTGTGTCATTATATAGTAATATCACCACTAAATACCTGATTAAAAGTAAATAAACCAAGATATATATATATTATCATTATTATACAATGTGTGCATGCTAAAAAGTTCATACCATAGGGAATACCACATCATCAATAAAGCCATGAAAGCATAAATATTTCATCTATCCATTTATAAGAAACCTAAAGAACATCCTTTCTTGGATAAAATGCCTAATAAAATTCAAGAGGAATTAACTGGAGATCACTGTCTTTTGATCCAAACAAGAGATTGCCACTATTCGCAGGAGCAGTATTTCTTCTTCATACAAAGAGACTTACCTTGCAAATAAATACTTTCCAACAGACTCATCAAACTTTAATAAGTATAATGGGATGAAAATTGTGATTTTTGTTTTATTATTATTTATTTTTTGTATATTTTAAATTTTTCTGTATATTTTCATTCCCACAGTTGGAAGTAAATGTGTCAACATTTTAGAAAAATTCATTATGAGAGAAAAAAGGGAAAAGTATTAGATTTAATTAAATTTTTTTTTTTACTTATTTTAAATAAAATCTAGATTAGTTTAACTTCCCAACCCTACTGACTTTGACAGCATAATGTGAAATAAGAGGTAAAAGTTTTCAGTATTATTTTAAGTTATGCAGTATACTAGATTATGACAGATTTTGTGTTAGTTTGTCTATTATTAGTTAATCTTATTTATATATTGCTTTTGCATAAATGATTTAATAATCTTGTATGAATTTATTGTCTTTTCTTCTTAATGTTAAGGACATTTGTAAATAGAGGGGGAGTTCCCAAAAAGATTTACAATCATTGATCTAACTAAACAAACAAAGATTTTTTTTGTGTGTTTATTAACATATATTTGTCTTTATAAATAATTGGTCAAGTGCATGAATTTCTACCATTGGGTTAAGGGATAAGGACTTTATTTTTATAAATATCATTGTTAGATATCTATGTGGTAGAAGCTCATCATTGATATAACAAATAACATGTTTCGTTATTAATCTGGTCTCTAGCTCATTATTATTCATATATCCATCACAAGCATTATTAGGTTCATTATTTTTATACCTATCAATATTAACCTATTATTTTAGAGGAAATAAATAGATATAATCAAGTTAATTATTATAATTTTTAATATATACACATATACTGCACATACACATTTTTTATCATATGGTATTGGATATGATTATAGAATTTTGATAATCAATTATCACCTATATAGAGGTGCAATAACTGCTATTAGTATGATCTTTTACTCTGATAAGAGAGTCCAAGCAAGTACTTCCTGAGTTCGAATACTGTGGTATAACATGGCTAGAAAGGGGTGAGAATTGGATGAACTAACCCAAATTGTATCTAGGTTAATAAAAACATGTATAGCTATTCTATTGGAAGTAGATACAATCATAGGTTATATATTTCATTGCATAATCACTTGCATCCTATCTGAAGATCCAAAGTCTGACTCTAGTAAGATGCACTTCCCCTATCTCCTGAGAAAACCACCAGCCCATTACAATATATTGTAAATTTTTTCAGGTGGTGTGTTGAAAGGATCAAAAAATGTAATTAATAGGAAAAGTTGTTTTTAAAAATGGCAAAGTAGACATCGTGTAATACAAATAAAGCCAAAAAAAAAAAAGTCATATAGTCACTGTCTTTTTTTTTAAAAAAAAAAAAAATGAAAGTTGAAAAAGTCCAAAGTTTTGATCTTATTTTAATTTTTTTTTTGGGGGGAGGGGGGGGAGTGAGAGACAAAGGATAGAGACAAAAGTTATTTTTCGTTTGTTCTTATTTTAAAAAAAGCTAATAAAAATTGGTTTTAAAAATAAAAGTTTTAATATATCAGTGATATACAAATAAAGCCAAAAAAAAAAAAGACTGTATTTTTGTTTGTTTGTTTGTTTGTTTGTTTTTTTTAAAAAAGAAAAGTTGAAAAACTCTAAAGTTTTGATCTTATTTTAATTTTTTTGGGGGGAGGGGGGTGGATTGAGAAATACTTTGTAAAAGTTAGAGACAGAAGTTAATTTTTGTTTGTTTTTATTTTTTTAAAAAAAGGTAATAAAAATTGATTTAAAAATAAAAGCTAAAGCAAAAAAAAAAAAAATTGCTGTATAGCTAACCCCATCCCCCTCCCTAAACATGAAATATTAAAGATGGAGTAGAAATTATTAAAGGGATCAAAAAAAGTCACGTATTTTAAAAATTGTAGCCCAATAACATTGTATTGTTTTTGACTGGTAACAATGCCACCAAGCAACTAAGTCTGGCTAAGTAATTAGTACAATACATTTTTATACATGGAAAAATAATTCCATTCCCTGAAAATAAGCCCTACAATGTTTTTTGGAGCAAAAATTAAATAAAACTTGGTCTTATTTTCAGGAAAACACAATAGATGTGTTTAGATATGAAACTCATGTAGTAATTATTATAAGTATGATGGATATAATTATGTCAAATTTTGAGAATAGGATTGATGTTCAAAGTATTTATACACACATCCATAGCATCATTTTAATGAGTATAATTACCAGTGCTAGGTTTAATTTAATTAATTAATCAATTATTGAAAGATCTGAAATAGTACCTTATAAATATAGTATAATAATGATTAAATAAGAGGGTTATTTGACAAATATAGTTGTAATGCATTTATATAACTTATGAAATAATCATAATTGAGTCTAGAATTTTCCTTCTTAATTGTTATAAGATTCATAATCCGGTCATATATAATAGTCAATGCCATATTTCAAAGAGTCCAGTGATTTTTCAAGTGCTAATAGACATAATAAATATTAATAATGGATGCTGATTCTGTGGGTTTGTGATTATATATCTTCACAAGCAAATTTTAAATTTCCTGAAGAGTCAACATATGAATATCTAATGAAGCCTGATTCTGCTCAGTAATGTCATATACTAACAAAAATAGAAAATTCTTGATGGTAAATATAATGGCACTCTCTGATGATTGATGTTAATGGTGCCTGCAGGTCAATTTTGATCATTACATTATATTTAATTTGAAATAAAAATGGGAAATGGGGGATCCAAAAATTAATTCACTCAATACCTGTTTAATTCCTGGACACCTCCCTCCCCACATAGACTTTTGTTTCAAGTTAAGGATAAAAACAGCAATTGTGATTGAAGAAACAATTAGTTTTTGATTTATTCTAGTTCCCATGGTTAATAAAAGAATTCATTATAAATATTTGTTATATTTACTATTGTTTAGTTTTTAGCATTAAGATTGTACTCAAAGATTTGTTTTTATTTCAATTTTAAATAATGCTAAAATACTTTTAAGGTTAAAAGTAAAATCATAAGTATTAAATCAACTTTGTTTACAATATAGCTTTGTTCATCTGCCCACTGCTCTTAATTTAAAAAACTAAGTATCAAATTTAAACAAATTATATTCAATATTAATATTTTAAACATTGATTTTAAAATTTTATTCTAACTTTAATAAAAGCATTTAATTGAAACAAGTCACCTAACATTATATATATATAAAATCAAAATTACCAAAATTCACAACTCGACCAAACTAACCAAAAAAATAAACTCTAAATCACTATCAATGGTTTTACTGCTACAAGCAGACTTCTCATGTGCAAAGAACTACAAAATAGCAACATATTTAAACTAAAAATTACCCATAATTCCATTTCTCATCCACCCATAATATTTAAAGAACTTTTAAATAAGTTAATTGCTTCAGAATTATAAATTTTTAATAATAAAGATTCTTTAATTCTTTTTTTCTTGGCTAGTATGTTTGAGTTGTGATTTGGGGGTAATTTTGATTATTTATTGACTAGTTTAACTGTATGCTTTTAGTTAATACTCAAGTAGGTACTTGAGTATTAACTAAGCTATTATGTACTACACCGAAGGCATACTATTCTAATCTTATGATTTGCGAACAAACTTATTTGATAAAGTTTTCCTGCAGATCACGTAGAGAAGTCACCTTGAAGATCGCAAGATTAGAATAGTATGCTTTCAGGGTAGTACATCATAGCATAGTTAATAGCAAAGAAGGAGACATCGAACGTTGCCATGTTTGGTCATTGCGAAAAAATAATAACTAATAATTACTACGAAAAAAATGAATATTATAAAGAATCATTATAATTTTTAACAATATTTAACTAATCATTTGATCCTGAAAATGATAAAAAAAAATCAAAAATGAATATTATAAATAATCATTACCCAATTTTTAATGATATTTAATTAATCATTTGACCCCGAAAACAAAGAAATTAACTAATCATATATATTATCAGACTAGAAGCCGTTGCAAAATAATAACTAATAATTTACTATGATAAAAAATTAGTATCAAAAATGAATATTATAAATAATCAAAACAATTTTTAATGAAAACGATAAAAAAAAAAATTATTAAAAAATAAATATTATAAATAATCATTACAAATTTTTTGTAGGGATATTTAACTAATCATTCGAACCTGAAACAAAAAAAATGAACTAATCATTAGAATTTTTTTTCAGACTAAATTTTCAGTCCAAAAATGACACATTTATTTTCAGAACAGCACTAATAATTTACTTTGATAAGAAATGCGATAATAAGTCATAATTTATTTCAGTAACATATTATCAAAAATAAATATTATAATTGGCATAGCGAAATAATAACTAATAATTTACTACGATAAAAAGTTTATCAAAAATGAATATTATAATTTTTAATGATTTTTAAGTAAATCATTTGACCCTGAAACAAAGAAATGAACTAATCATTATAATTTTTTGTCAGACTATAGTATGTATTGGTAGTGCCTTTTGGCAGGGGAAAATCATCAGAGAATATCCCCCCCCCTGCCAATTTTCAGTCCAAAAATGAGACATTTAATTTCAGAACTGCAGTAATAATTTACTCCGATAATAAATGGACTAATAAGTAATATTTTATTACAGTAAAATATTATCAAAAATAAGTATTATAAATAATCTTTATAATTTTTAATGATATTTAACTAATTATTTACATTTTTTTTTTTAAAAAAAAGCAAATTGTTCTCAATTATTAACTATAAATAACTGCCTTTATGAGATAGTGCGATACTGAAATTGCTTCTTTTTCAGAAAAGATGGTAAGTCCCCATAACTTAATATGGCTTTCTTTTCCTTTTCTTGGTTAGACATTTTGGTTAATTAGTCATAAATGGTAATTAGTAATACAATTAGATAAATTAGTAATAAAATTTGATAAATTAGGAATACAATTTGATAAATTAGTAATAAAAATTGATAAAATTAGTAATTTTGGTTAATTAGTCATAAATGGTAATTAGTAATACAATTAGATAAATTAGTAATAAAATTTGATAAATTAGGAATACAATTTGATAAATTAGTAATAAAATTTGATAAGAATTAGTAATAAAATCAGTAATAGTTCAGCGATCAAAATATAAAATATTCAATTCTTACAATGGTTGATCAGACACAGTAAAAAAATGGTCTCACTTGGTCAATGCAAGTGGGTAAAAGACAGATATTTACCCAGAACTCACCGCTGTATTCCAAAATCTCGAAGGTGTCCATGAACCCACCTTCACCACTCCTATCAATTAGTCATGCCAATGTTTCAGTTGCCATGCCATTGCTTTGGTTCATCATCGATACTATCTACCGGTGGGTTGTGTAGTACATCACAGCTTTACAAGCATAAAGCTAAACTAGTCAATATATAATCAAAATTACCCCAAATCCAAAATTTAACCAGACCAGCATAAAAATAATATTAAAACACTACCAAAGGTTTCACTGCTACAAGCAGACTTCTCAAGTGTAAAGAACTGCAAAAACTACACAATATATATATATTGTGCTGGTCGGTTTTGTATGTTCATGTAACAAGATCTAGGCAAAAGTACCTCGAATCCAATCGTGCGCAAGATACACAGGTCAGGAACACTCATGAACTCTGCCCTATTTGCCTATTTCCCAGATCTATAACATTATGAGCAACAATCCTGATGACATCGATTAATTTACTTCTCACCCGCTGGCATCGGTCATCGGAGACACAAAAAGACTCTAGGCTAAACTTATATGATAGAATAACTTAATAACTAGCTATGTTTTATGAGCAATGAAGGCTCGTGACCTAGCATATTAATTATGTGTTGAGTGGAGATCATCTAGTCATATTTAGCATAAATAATAACTTAATATTTTAACTTAACTAAAAGAAAACAATGGTTCAAGTTTGATATATATATTTAAGATTTATTAATAACAAAAATTATGTCGGGTTATTTAGCCGACGTGAGCCTCGGAAGTATTATATATATATATGTGTTTGATTTATATTTAACAATAACATTATAATTTGTGGCTATGCCAATAATATATATGTGTGATTTAATGAATTAGCGCTATTAGAATACATTAATGGAATACTATTACACCCCCAGAGGCGTAAAGAGCATTTACTTAATTTAAACAATAATTTCATAAGCAGATATTACATTTGGTTACATTCAATATTATGATTAATTTAAGTTATAGATAATTAATGTGCGGGGTGGGTAATGAATAATTATATAAACGATACTAAATCTATCGCATTAATACTTATATTAAACTAATGGAAATATGTCCGTTTAAAGAAATCATTTCATTACGGCTTATGAATACTTCTGGGCAACTAATAAGACACTGAAAGGCGGTGTGTGCATGGTGGCTGATTGGGTTGGTCCAATTATGGATCCTGGAGTGTGCTTCATGAATTTTTAATAACGAAGTGGACCGATTTCCTCTGCAAACATAGGCAGGGTCGGTTTGACGAACGAAAGAGTCCAGATTCCCTGGAGTGAAGTACAGGTGAATCATGGATGATGAAGAGTGATCGGCAATGTCATTATCGGGCTGGATTTTCCAGAGCGATCCACGTATAAAGCATACACCTAAGACCAAGGATGTCCCCAGGGTGTTTTTACAGCCTGGTTTAAGGACATAGAGAACGACGATGGGGCCCGACTTCACGGATGCCTCCATGTGAGAAAGAAGGATGAATATATATATATATAACAAAATGTCTTTATGCATGTAACGCTTAATAATATAATATAAATATAATTCTAAAGATTAAAGATTATCGAAACAGATTTATTGCGCCTAAATTATGAAGTATTTGGCATAATGATATGGCTTCACTAAGCAAACATGGGTAATAATTATACTTAAATATAAAACTAAGATCTCAAGATCCCCCTCCCCCTTACATTATGTTACTTAATATTATTCATTACTTCTTACACATTAAATAAATCTCAATTTTGGATAATCAATGCCCTTGTGAAAATATATAAATGATTACAAAATAAGTGGGTGGTGGTAATCGCTAAGATGGGTTTTACATATATAATATAATTTAAGAATAAAAGATAGCACATTATTTAGGAAGGAGAATGTGAAAAACAGGTGTCAAATCTGTTTTTCTACAGTAGACATGAAAAATGTAATTAGTTTATTTATCTAAAATCGCGAGCACCTGGGCAAGCCGAATAAGACTTGTTTTGATCAAATTATAAATTATTTACCCGGTAAATGATGGGTGGGGAAACGATAATGAATTATATGCTTGTGATTTTAGAATACTATTGGCATTTATTTTAAAATATACATACATAAATGTAAATGAAAATTGTTTGCTGCTTGGAAATAAAAGAAATGAAAAACATTATATAGGAGGCTTAATATAGATTAGTTATATAGAGTTATAGAATACATATTTGAAGACATGTAATATAGATGATTTAAAATATAAATATTACAGAGAAGGCAGGATTTAGGAATTATAAGCAGTCAAAGTTCTTTTACCTTGATTATTTGGAAGAGTGATTTCACTAGGAGTCAGTCCATCGGTATTATTTCACTAGATCTAGGGTAGCATTATTATTTGAGAGATAGCACTTCACTTTCACTGGAAAAATATACATAAAGTTCAGTAGTACGGAATGCAGAGCTTCGTTCATGGGAACAGTATATTAGAACGGAGGAACAAGGCGAAATTTCCTACTCACGACACATTGAGTGAGAATTAAAATTGGCGTGGAATATGTATAGCAACTTAGTTATTTAATGGTCTCCGTGTGGATCCAAATCCAGCAGTATATATACTTTTATTTTGAAGCTGTAACTTAGCAACTACTGCTGGACCTGAGGCAGTTTAAGCACTTAAGTTTTATCTGGAATAGTTTGACCGGATACTCTTATCTAGTAAGATGTTTGAAACAATGCAAGTTTGTTATCAGTTTCTCGAATGATTGTTTTAAAATATATCTTATGATTTTAAAACAAGCTAGTGTGGACAATTTCCATTAATGGGTTTATTTTATTATTACTAATTCATAATCTTTTACTTTAATCTAAGGGGTCTTCTGGGTAATTGTTTTTCGAGAGACTTATTAACAAGATTGCATCATTTCTGGCTACAAAATTATATATGAAAAAATAATGTTTATATATATGATACCCTATATATAATATAATTTAATTAATTTATTCACAATCTCCTACACTGAAATATATAGATATTTATTATTTATGCCCGCATACACATGAGAATATTATTATTAAATAAAATATTTTTAAATTAAAATACATACGTGTTTACATTATTTGTTATAATATTAACCAAAAGAAATATATATTATTAGCTATGTATATACATGTGTAAAGGCGGGTTTGAATACAGTTAGGTGGTAGGAGATTGGATGTGGCTGTGAAGCAGGATCTGAGCATCAGATCATCTGCTTCAATATATATATAATATTAATATTACCCACAAATCTATTCACTTCCCATCCACCCTTAATATTAAAAGAACTCTTAAATAAGTTAATTGCTTCAGAATAATAAATTTTCAATAATAAAGATTCTTTAATTCTTCTTTTGATTTCATTTCTCTCAAAGAAGACAATCTTAGCTTCATCAAAATCAATAGTGTGGCCTGTATTTTTTTCATGTACATACAAAGCAGAACTAAGATATCTATTTTTAACTCTACTTTTATGAACCTTTATTCTTTCATTTAAACTCAAACTACTCTGACCTATGTAAACCTTCTTACAAAATAAACAAGGAATAAAATATACTACACCAGGAAAAGTCTTTCTATCAAAAATTTCTTTTGTATTATTTAATAAATTATTCAATGTAACACCCCTTTTCCAAGCAATTTTCTTATTTCCAAACAATTTACTATTTCTACATACAATTTTATAAAAAGACAATTTAAATGGCAAAGAAATAAAATCATATTTTTCTTTAACCTTTACATCCTTACAAATATTACTATTAAATAAAATACTTTTAACAAATCTATCAGAGTAACCAACCCTCAAGTAGTCTTTATAAAATTGATATTTCTGAAACAAAGCTACCCCACTAGAATTATTTAATTTATTATTCCTATGACAATAATTTCTTAAAGCAGCTACTTTATGAGATACAGACTGATAGCTATCAGGTTTAATTATAGATCTTAATTCTTTACTTTTAACTAAATGACTGCACAGTAAACAATTAGTCTCTACATTTCTAATCATCAAAAGATCTAAAAATGTTAACTTACCAAAATTTAACCCCCCTTCTTTTAACACAAATTTTATAGAAGGATCAAAACAATTAAACTTATTTACAAATTCCTTCAATTTATCATTCTCAACTACAAATAAACAATCATCAACATATCTGACAAATAACTTTACATATAAATAATCTTTTTAATAATAATTTCCTCTTCCATGTAATTAATATAAACTGAACATAGTAAAGGAGAAATAATATAACCTATTATCCACCCTCTCCTTTACTGTGTTCAGTTTATATTAATTATATGGAAGAGGAAATTATTATTAAAAAGAATTGTTTATATGTAAAATTATTTGTCAGATATGTTGATGATTGTTTATTTGTAGTTGAGAATGATAAATTGAAGGAGTTTGTAAAAGAGTTTAATTGTTTTGATCCTTCTATAAAATTTGTGTTAGGAGGATGGGGGTTAGATTCTGGTAAGTTAAAATTTTTAGATCTTTTGGTGATTAGAAATGTAAAGACTAATTGTTTACCGTGCAGTCATTTAGTTAAAAGTAAAGAATTAAGATCTATAATTAAACCTGATAGCTATCAGTCTGTATCTCATAAAGTAGCTGCTTTAAGGAATTATTGTCATAGGAATAATAAATTAAATAATTCTAATGGGGTAGCTTTGTTTCAGAAATATCAATTTTATAAAGTCTACTTGAGGGTCGGTTACTCTGATAAATTTGTTAAAAGTATTTTATTTAATAGTAATATTTGTAAGGATGTAAAGGTTAAAGAAAAATATGATTTTATTTCTTTGCCATTTAAATTGTCTTCTTATAAAATTGTATGTAGAAATAGTAAATTGTTTGGAAATAAGAAAATTGCTTGGAAAAAAGGTGTTACATTGAATAATTTATTAAATAATACAAAATACATTTTTGATAGACTTTTTTCTGGTGTAGTATATTTTATTCCTTGTTTATTTTGTAAGAAGGTTTACATAGGTCAGAGTAGTTTGAGTTTAAATGAAAGAATAAAGATTCATAAAAGTAGAGTTAAAAATAGATATCTTAGTTCTGCTTTGTATGTCCATGAAAAAAATACAGGCCACACTATTGATTTCGATGAAGCTAAGGTTGTCTTCTTTGAGAGAAATGAAATCAAAAGAAGAATTAAAGAATCTTTATTATTGAAAATTTATTATTCTGAAGCAATTAACTTATTTAAGAGTTCTTTTAATATTAAGGGTGGATGGGAAGTGAATGGATTTGTGGGTAATGTTTAATATTATATATATATATTGTGTGTAGTTTTTGTAGTTATTTACAGTTGAGAAGTCTGCTTGTAGCAGTGAAACCTTTGGTAGTGTTTTATATATATATAATGTATTGGCAAACTTTGATTCAAATAAATATTAATTATGGTGAAAGTTGAATGATTAACAAAATTTGAATAAAAATGATTCAATTCAAATATAATATTAACCAAATGTCTAAGATAATGATTTAAAACCTAGCACTGAAGGTTTAAACTAAATTCAAATCCTGTCAAAGGTATTTTTAATTTGTTTTTTCTAGTTTAATAAAAAGAAAATGAAACTTTAATGTGAATAGAAAGTTTATTTTGGAAAACTTCTTAATGCTCAATTGTCATCATTTACAAAGATACCATCATCAACTGCATGTCCCCTAGTGGAAATCCTGATCTCTCAAGATCATGAGTATTACTAGCATATTGAATATTAAAAGCATACTGTTTGGATTGAATTAATAAATAAAGTCATTCTTGCTTTCTAGCAAACTGGTAATTTCTTTTTTTTTGTTAATTTTAATGTTACTTTCAGTATCTTTTAATTCTTTATATAATTTCATTTTCCCTTAAAATAATTTTTTAATAGATCCAAGGATGATAGAGAATAAACTATCCTTTATTTTTCTAAAATCAAACTTTATCTCTTTCCAGGTATTTCTTCCATGGGGGAAATATTGTTTGGAATGGCATAAAAAATCTAATATTTGTTTATCCCCCTTCTCTTTTTTTTTTCCATTCTGTGCTCTGTCAATAGAATTTGACAATCTGTCAAAGATAAATCATTGATTTAAACTCAGGATACTATTAGAGAGTTTTACTCTTTTTGATATTTTTATATTATTTATTTTCTTTTGTAGGATTTACAATGTTGAAGACTTATTTTAATTATCTTCACAAGTTCATCATTCTTTTTAATATTCAACCAGCAAAATTCATGTTCTCGTTTAATAGATAAAACATCAAAAAATTCATTAAACACATTCATCTGCAAAATTTTTAGTTTCATTACTATTAAAATTATCTTCTATCTCACATTGTAACATCTTCTTGTAAATCTTTCCTAAATCCTCACAATAGTTTTTTTATTTTTACTTCATTAAGCTCTTGACTTTTAGGGTCCCTATTTATTAAATATGAGATTTTATCTAGGGAGTTCAAAATATTCTCAGATGTAAATTCTTGTATCACATTATCTTGTAAAATCTCTCTATCAGACTGTGTTTTTATGGATGCTTAAATTTGGATTTTATTTTCCATAGCATCATAATAAAAGTTTACTTTTTTTAAATTATCTCTTTTCGCTTTCTTAACTAAATTCAAACACTCATTTATTTCCATTTTTCTTTTGCTGTTTTTTTTTTTCAAATTCTCTACATCAATCATTAAATTCTTTAACTTTTTTATTTTGTTTCAATTCTTTCATAAATCTATATAGCATCTCAATAGTAACTGTGAATTGTTTCTGTTCTGAATACTTTTGCAATGTCTGTAATTGATTCTTGAACTACAAGCTCTGATTCTGTTGGCTGTGCTTGCTCTTATGTTGATAATGAATCTATGTTTAATTGTGCTTCTATTTTTCTTGTTACTGAATGTGTTATCATCTATATAAAACTAAATATTCTTTATTCTCTTATTGATTATTCTTATTATGCAGATTTACAAACTTAAATATTTTTTATATATACACTACCATGAAATAAATACACCAGTTTCAATCTTTTATATGCCAACTTCTCCAGAATAACATGATATACCTTTGCCTTAATATCTATTTAATTTTTTATACTCCCATTTAATAAATATTACCCTGCCTTATAAAATGTTTGTACATAAACTTTTTATAAAAGCTAATCTTATTTGGCATTCCAAATATTTATTGCATGTTATACACCACATTTTGTTAAATTTATTCCTGTTTTCATATTCAGTACATTATGTGACTGTACAGAAGAGAAGTTGAGCAGAAGAAAGGGATATTCAAGTCACAATGTTAGTTGCAACAATTACGTAATAATAATTCAGGAGAACTAAAAATATGCAAATATGTATTGGTAAATTGTGTTTCAAATAAATATTAAATATGGTGAAAGTTGAATGTTTTATAAAATTTGAATAAAAATGATTTAATTCAAATATAATAAAACTAACCAAATGATCAAGATGATGATGGTGATAATTTAAAACCTAGCACTGAAGGTTTAAAGTAAGTACAAGTCCTCCCAAAAGTATTTTAAATTTGTTTTTTCTAGTTTCAATAAAAATAAAAAGTGAAACAAGGTGTCAATCCTTCATCAGCATTTGTAAATTATTACAACCATCTCTGTATGTTTCTCAGTGAATTAATGATTTCTCAGGATCATGGATATTAAACCTTAAAACATCACATGATCACTATCTTCCATGCCTGCTCATAACCGTTGTTATAATAGGCAAAACTCTCTCCATACAGTAGTGCCACTCTAAGCAAGACAGAGTAATCAATGGATTACTCTGTCTTGCTTAGAGAGGCACTACTCTATGGAGAGATCATGGATATTAGTATCATACTGAATGTCAAAAGCATAATGTTTGGATTGAGTTTAATAAGCAAACGCAAACTAAATTAATTAATAAAAAATAATTTATTAACAATGAATATAAAAAACTGCTGCTTATATTTTTGCAACTATCAATAGGTTTACAAAATATTATAGACAATAAAATAATAAATAATTTAAATTTAAGGCCTTATAATATCTATAATAATAATATCTTACAACTTAAAATATTTAAACAGTTCCAAACCATGGTTTTCTGCAGATATTACTCTTTTAATATATTTACAGATGTGCCTCATTAGTTCCTCCAAAGATGTTAGTTATCCTTCTGGCACACTAGTGATGTTAGATAAGTATAGAAAAGCATTGGCGATGTTAGAGTACAGTATCAGTAGTTCTTTGGTCATTCTTATGATATTGTCCACTTTTTCTTCATGGTTTTAGCAAACTTCAGCATTTGTTTCTTCATCTGATTGCATTCTGGGTGACTGGTGTGGTCGTTGGTTATGTAGCCACACATAATTGATGGTCTTCTGTTAGATAAAGTCATTATATTTGCTGTTTAAATGAAATATTGAAAAATACTAAAACAATCAGAAAATTACAGCTACTCAAGTTATGGTAAAAACAGTGATTACATTCTTAGTGTTTTTCTGAAGGTTTGTGATAATGATGTTCTAGCTGTATGTTGAGTGTCTTTAGAAAAGTTTAATTTTAGTTACTGTTAGTTACTAACCTGTTTGCTGTGATATTACTAACAGTTATTGCATATACTAACCTGTTTGCTGTGATATTACTAACATTTGTTTGCTGTGATATTACTAACAGTTGAATGCATTTGGAATATTTAACTAAAATTAAACTTTTCTAAAGACCAACACATATATTAGATGATGGAAATAGTCCAATATAAAAATACAGTGATTACATTCCTTTGTATGAAATCATTGCAAGACTGCTTCTTGAGTTGAGTCTTCAGATAAACTAAAGTAGATTGGATTGCCTGACTGGACTTGATTGGCCCTAGTTGCTTGTTTCAGATCTATTTATACTTCTGATGTTCATACCTATTGCTGGACAATGGATATTTTCCAAACAACAGATTTGTCACCAGCTACTTAAGAGATTTGACATTTGTATCTTTACAACCATGTTTTTTAAAAAAACATTTTGTTCATTTCTTTCACATGTAAAAACGAATAATTTTACAGATAATTTAAAATTATATTATTTAATAATTAAGTGAACAAAAGAAAAAATACTTTTTTTTTTCTCTTTGTTTACATTTATGATAGGAAGAAAGAAAAATCACTACTGACTTTTAAAAATTGATGCATAACTTTGTTTATTTTTATTAACCCATACTTTTAAATAAGGTTTGCCATCAAATTTATTTTAGGAATTGTCAAGTCGTTTAATTAAACTTCCATTTAGAAGGCAGATCACATAAAGGCATCAAATATTTTAGATTTTTATAACTATGCAATTCAAAATTCTTATGCATATTAATACTATTTTCCACTCTTCCTTTACATTACAATTTATCATTCTATTGTTCCTCACATATTACAAAGCAATTTTATAAAATAAGTAATATTAAATGCACAAACCAATTTTTTTAAATTTTTTTACACCATTGTACTCAAGTGACATAATATATACACATACAGTAAATTATACACTTAACAATAAATATTTTTTTATTAAACACTTCTGTTCTAATGCAGCCTTGTAAAGTAACTATTTTGAGCTTTTATTGGGTTTGTTCTGTTACAATATATAGTCCATTTCATTAACATTACTGGAAACTATTAAAATTTTTTGACAACTTAATTGAAATTTAATGTCACATTATTTCAATTTTCATCCTTCCACTGCTCTGGATTTAAGGACCTAAGTAAACTTCCCAAAATATTCTAGTGTCATATTGAATTGCCAGTGATTTATATCAAATTTCAACAAATTCTATTGTCTATAAATATATTAAACATTGATTTTAAAATTTTATTCTAATTTAAATAAAAGTGTTTACAAACAAACTAATAAATTATAACTTAAATAAAAACATTAAAAAAAATTTTTTTTTTGCTTGATAGAATTATTACATCAATACCATCAAAGACTTTTTTCTTGGCAATTTTAATGCACATGTTGGTAAGAACATTATACATGCTTCAGTGCATCTTGTAAACTCAAATGATCTGTTGTAATTATATTTGTATGGTACATTGATTAAATAAAATAAATAATCAAATGGCTTTAATTCTTGAGAGTTTATAAGAAATTTAAGTGCTAAACTTCTTATACTCCAGAATCTGATCCTCTACCACTGCATAAAACTATGCACAATAATACATTGATTTACAATCATGAACACTTTTTATAGAGAAAGCCACCATAAAGAAATTCAGAAGTATTCATGCTTAAAATATACATCTAATAGATTATAACAATTATATGCAGACTGTTGATAAAATAATAGAGCATCAAATTTGTACTAAATTATATATTTTTTAAAATCATCTAATATCTTACTAAATTTCAATAGCTATCTAACCATTAAATTTCCCTATTGTTTTGTTATTGAGACATGGAACTTTTTTTAAAAATATGTTATTGATACAGGTAAATCTATTTTTGAGTTTACTAAAAAAGAATCCTAACTGGTTCTATGACAATAATTCTATTATTAATGACTTAAAATATATGAAAACATGATATAACTGACTTTATAGCTTTATAAGGAATATAGAAGTTGTAGGTAGAAGGTCAGTAACTGACAAAAATGTGTAAAAATAATTAATGAATTAAAGCTGCAAAGAAGATATAGTCGTTGTCTAATGATGATTATTCTAAATCTTTTTTTGATACAGTGAAAATAACATATGAAACTTAAAACAATGATATAATTCTATCAAATTCATAGATTCCACTTTTATAATGATAATAATATTTTGAATAAGTGGAAATAATATTTTAATTAGTGTTTGAATAAAAAATGAATTGATGGCTTTTAATAATATATTCATCCGATCTATTTATGTAAATTTTGACAAAGAAATCAAGCTTAATGAAGTTAAACTACTTTTGTAATCTTAAAAATGAAAAGAATTTAGTCCTGATGAGATATTTGGAAACATTTTTAAATGTGGTTATATGTTAACTTCAAAATTATTGGAATTTTTTAGAAATATATAGAACATTAGGTTTTGTTATCTAATCTTAAAATATTAAAAGCTGTATCTGTTGTTGTTTAACATAAGCAATTTAAAATAATAATATATAATTTCAAATATAGTTTACTAGATGTGATGTGATGTATTTGGCTTCTCCTTAAACAAAGCCAAGATTATCTCAGCAATTATGCACAGATAAACCTGTTAGCCACTTTATTTTCCATTCCCCACTCTAAGCCTTTGCATATTCTGCCCCATCCCATTTCCACAACTGAATCTTTGTCAACTCTATGGCCTTTATATCTAAATCCCCCTTATCTCTTCACAAATCCAGCATAAAAACTAATAACTCACTTTCTATATAGTCACTTTGGTCATACCTATTCTCCCATAACTTCATTATCTGTACCCTTTCTGCTTTCAAGCATTTACATTCAATCAACAGATGCCTAATATTTTCTATACCTTCCTTACACAATTTGCACACTAAATCACTCATAGTTTTCCATTTACATGTATATTCTCTTGTTGCTAAAGATCCTATTCGAACCTTAAACAATAAACTACTTTTCTTACTATTATCATAAATTAACTCGCATCCAATATTTCGTTTACTTCTATATGTATATTTAACCTCTTCTTACTTCCATACTAGTTCTCCATCTCTCCAACTCCCTATTTTTTATTAATGCTTCTATTCTTTTATCCCATTCCATACCACTATAACATTCAACAATCCTCCTAACACAATCATCCCACCTTTTATACAAGTATACTGATATAAATATTTATCCAAATCTTTTGCATACCGCATTACCTTTCTCACCCATCTTGTTACCTACCCTTTACTCATAACCCAATTAAACACTATTTTGGCTATTCTTTTACCATCCATAAACTGCAACCTACCAAACATTTTCATTTTATTTTTTGCACCTCTCATATAAAAACTTGACCATCTCATTTCTCCTTGAATTGCCTCCTTTGCTGTCCACATCTCTGCATCTAATGCATGTCTTCCTACTTCCCTTTGTACTTTCTCTAAATAATCTAAAACCCTTATATTAACACATAATGCATCATTGCCATATGTTAACCCTGCTACTGCCACTCCCTTCCATACAATTCTAGCTACATCATATTTATTATATGAAAATACTGTTAGTTTAACCAAACCCTTTCTTTTCTTTGCTTCAATTACCAATTTTTTCTCCCATTCATCCAAGTAATTTTCCTGATTACATAAGATGATTCCCAAATACCTATATCTATCCACCACACTTAACTTTATATCCCCCAATAAAAATTCTACATCTTCTCTTTCCCCAGTATTAACCATCATTATATTTGATTTTTCTTCACTAAATTTAATCCCCATCTCTTTACCCACCCTTGCACATGTCCTCAGCATAATTTCGATATCTTCTCTTCTTTCTGCACACAAAAAGATATCGCAAAAAAAAAAAAGACCCGACAAAGTTTATACTAGACAAAGACGGCTACTGTTGGCGCCATTGCTACGCCAAAACTATAATAAATGAACATTACCAGGCCATCTATTTTAATCATTTTGTGGTGTTTTTTGTTGTCAAAAAAAAATTCAACACGGAAAGCGTGTTTTTTAATAATTTTTTTTTTATTAACATAAACAAATTAATTTAAATGAAATGAAATCAACAAATGTAAAATACAATGAACAAATTTCAATTTTATTACGGTTTTTTTGTATTAACCTTTTTTTTTGTTTAAAAAAATAATAGGAACAAAAATAAAAGTTCTTGCATTTTCATTATTACATATAAACAGCAGCAAATATTAAAATGGTTTTAAACTTATTACGCTTTTTTTTTAACATGCTATTTTTTTAAAAAAAAAAACATTTTTGAATTTTATTAGACTTTTTGTGGTACGTTTTTTTTTTTTTTGTTTAAAAAATAATCGGAACAAAACGTAAAAGTTCTTAGCCTTTCATTTACATGTTCATTTTTGCATATAAACAGCAACAAATACTAAAGTGGTTTTAAAGTTATTACGCTTTTTTTTAACATACTTTTTTAAAAAAAAAAAAAAATCGCAACAAAAAGTAAACGTTATTAATTTTTCTTTTTTAAACTATAAATAACAACAACAAATTGAAAAAGTATTACAAATAACGTGCTTCTTTTTTTAGAAACCGTAATAAAATTGGAATTTATTCATTTTCTTTTACATTTGTTGATTTCATTTCACTTAAATTAATTTGTTTATGTGTTTGATTGTTTTTGACAACAAAAAAACACAAAATGATTAAAATAAATGGCCTGGGAATGTGCATATACAGTATTATGTGATGTGATGTGATGTACTGTAGCTTCTTCTTAAACGAAGTCAAGAATCTCTCAGCAATTCTATCAAGAAAAACCAAGCAAGTCGTTGGTTGCAGACGGTTGTGGATTCGCGACCCGGCCGATGCCATGACATAAGAAAAAAACAACTTGTTAGCTACTTAATTTTACATTCCCCAGTCTAAGTTTTCCCATATTCTGTTACATCCCGTTTCCACAACATAATCTTTGTCAACTCTACAGCCTTAATATCTAAATCCCCCTTATCTTTTTCCAAACCCAACATAAAAACCAATAATCTACTTTCTGTATAATCACTTTTTTCATATTTATTTTTCCATAACTTCATTATATGTGCCCTTTCTGTTTTAATGCCTAATATTTTCTATTCCTTCCTTACATAATTTACAGACTAAATCACCCATATTTTTCCATTTATATATATATTCTCTTGTTGCTAAAGATCCTGTTCGAGCCTTAAACAATAAACTACTTTCCTTACTATTATTATATATTAACTCACACCTAATATTCTGTTTATTTCTATATATATTTAAACTCTTTTTACTCTCCATCTTTCTAACTCCCTATTCTTTATTAATAAATCTATTCTTTTATCCCATTCCTTACCACTATAACACTCAATAATCCTCCTAATACAATCATTCCATCTTTTGCACAAATATACTGATATAAATTCTTTATCCAAATCTTTTGCATACTGTATTACCTTTCTCACCCATTTTGTTGCCTGCCCTTTACTCATAACCCAATTAAATACTATTTTGGCTATTCTTTTATTTTCCATAAACTGCAATCTATCAAACATTTTCATTTTACTTTTTGCATCTCTCATATGAAAACTTGACCATCCCATTTCTCCTTGAATTGCCTCCCTTGCTGTCCATACATCTGCATCCAATGCATGTCTTCATACTTCCCTTTGAACTTTTTCTAAATAATTTAATACCCCACTACTAACATATAATCATCATTCCCATATGTTAACCCTGCTACTGCAACTTCTTTCCATATAATTCTAACTACAGCATATTTATTATATGAAAACACTGTTAATTTCTTGATCAATCCCTTTCTTTTCTTTGATTCATTTATCAATTTTTTCTCCCATTCATCCAAATAATTTTTCTGATTACTTAAAATAATTCCCAAATAACTATATCTATTCACCACACTTAACTTAATATTTCCCAACAAAAATTCTATATCTTCTCTTTCCCCAGTATTAACCATCATTATATTTGATTTTTCTTCACTAAATTTAATCCCCATCTTTTTACCAACCCTTGCCCATGTTCTCAACATAACTTCCATATCTTCTCTTCTTTCTGCACACAAAAATATATCAGCCAGAAAAAGACCTGACAAAATATATACTTCCTTACTACCTATTAATGGTATCTCTATCCCTCTTCCTAATCTTTCTATTGCTCTTTCCATTTCACTCAAATATAATACAAACAAAATAGGTGACATAGGGCATCCTTGCCTTAGTCCCACCTCATTTTTAACTTTAACTGATTCTATTTTCCCTAATTGATATATATATAATAATTATTTTCATATAATTTCTTAATAATATCTACTAAAGCTCCATCCATTCCCAAATTTACTAAACTTATCCATAATCTATTTCTATTTACTCTATCATATGCCTTCTCTATATCTATAAAACTCATATATAACTGTTTACCTGAATTCCTACTCATATCCATAAGTTGTGTAACTACAAATAAATTATCTCCTATGCACCTATCTAATCTAAAACCTCCTTGCATTTCTCCCACTACATTATTCCCTTCCACCCATTTTACAACTCTTCTAGCCACCATATATAAAAAAAACTTTATATAAAACTGATGTTACCGCTATCGGTCTATAAATATTTAACTTTCTATGATCCTTACCCTTTCCTTTAAATAATAATCTTACTCTTGTATTACTCCAACTACTTGGGAAAACTCTATTCTGTGCCATCTTATTAAAACAAGATAATAACTTTACTTTTGCCCTATATCCTAAATTCATTACCATCTCTGCTGCCCATCCATTTAAACCTCTTGCCTTTCCACTTTTCAATTTCTTCTCTACCTCATTCAATTAATTTTCTGAAAACCTAATATTCCCATTACTATATGCTTTCATGTTTTCTATCACTCTATCCTTCACATCTAACATCTTTTCTATATTCATTACATATCTATTTAAGATTCTCTCTAAATATTATCTAGAGCTACACTCTATTCCCTCATCATCTAGTAATACTATCTCTCTCTCCTCTACATTTCTCCTTTTAATATAATTCCAAAATTTTTTACTCCCATCTTTTCCACTTTTATTAATGTCCTCCAACAATTTACTATTCAATTTCATTATCTCTCTATAATTATCTATTTTATCAACTTCTTTTTTTCTAGGTACTTTTTCCATTTAGCATTAATATCTTTTTCACTTTCCTTGTTCTTAATAGCACACTTATATTCTCTACATGTTTCTTTCCTCTCTTTTACATTTTTACTAATTCTCATTTTTTAGTACTTTTATTCTTCTGAATATTCTCACCTAAAACCCTATTTGCCACTTTTTCTACTTCTTTACACCAGTCCTTATACTCATCCCCAACCCACTCTTCCATGATTTCTTCAACTTGTATTTTATAATCTTCCAACTTATTCTTATCATTCACTCTCCATCCACATCTTTCACTATTATTTCTATTTTTATTTCTATTCTCCGTCACATTACTAACCATTTCAATTACAATAAAGTTATGATCACTAGTGCATACTTTTTCTTCATTATCAAACACCTTAATTTTTCATATTTTATTCATTCCCTCTTTCTCTATCAATACATAATCTAATGTATGAAATATATTATTTCTAGACCATGTATATTGTTCCTCATAAATATTTAATAAATTTCCAATACTCAAATTCACTTTCTAACAAAATTCCTTCAAAAGCTGTCCATTTTTATTACCTACATCATCAATTTGTTTAATATGTCCATTCATATCCCCTATAACTATTATTCTCTTCCCCTTTTCTTTAAAACTTTGTATATCCTTAACTAGACATTCATATATTTTACTATTCCACTCCATTATAATTTGACTATCTCCAGTGGCTATATAAACTATAGCCACCATCCATTCTTGTCTACCCAATCTTAATTCAAACCATAAATGTTATTGACATTTAACAATATTTAAATATTTTTTTGATATAACACCACCCCTTTTTTCTTTTTTTTTTTTCTATTTATACCCTGCCAAACCAACTGTTCCAAAATAGTTTTGGTGTAACAATGGCGTCTTTGTTTAGTAAAGTGTGAAATCCTGAAACAACTAGTTCAAATTAGTCTGTTTAGCATCAATTACACAAATTTATCCTATACAGATTAGTTTTCCAATCAGTTGTTTTTGGTCTACACACTAGTTTTTAACTGCTTTATCGATTGTGGAAAATATGTTTATTTATTTGTTAACTTTTGATCTTTTTTTTTTTTTTTTCATGTGTCATAGCATTGGCCAGGACGCGAATCCACAACTGTCTGCAACCAACTACTTGCTTGCTTTCTCAAGTTAAAATGAAATTTAAAATTGAGATTTAATATACTGTATCTAAATTCAATAGAATTGCTTGAAAATTGATATATAACTAAGTTCTGTATATCAACTAGTTTGATAGATTATGGAACAGAGGCCAGGAAAAGTATTAAAAATATTCAATAATTTCACATTTTGTAGTTAACAATCATTCTTAGAATTTTCATGTGTTTTAAATAATGGTTGCGAGAGGGCAGTTTAAATTGTTTTTCTTTCAAAAGAATATACATGTAATTGGAAAAATATGGGTGATTTATTTTGTAATTATGTAAGGAAGGAATTGAAAATATTAGGCATTTGTTAATTGAATGTAAATGTTTGAAAACAGAAAGGGTACTTATAATGAAGTTGTGGAAAAATAAATATGAAAAGAGTGATTATACAGAAAGTGAATTATTGGTTTTTATGCTGGGTTTGGGAAAAGATAAGGGGGATTTAGATATAAAGGTTATAGAGTTGACAAAAATTATGTTGTGGAAATGGGATAGAGCAGATTATGGGTAAATTTAGAGTGGGGAATGTAAAAGAAAGTGGCTAACAGGTTTATCTGGGTATAATTGCTGAGATATTCTTGGCTTCGTTTAAGGAGAAGCCATAATACATCACATCACATCAATTTAATATTTTAAAATCCATTTTAAACTCTTGAGAATATATATCATATTCATTATGCTTAGATAACTATATATGTATAATAAATCTGTAACTAAGTTTTCTATTTAAAACTGGTTTTAGTTTTATTTTAAAACAATTGTTTTTTTGTTTTTTTTTTTTAAAAAGGTAAACTAGAAAATTCATATTATTTAAAACAATCGCAAAAGGTTAAAAAAAATGCGAATTTTTTCATTAGCATTTTTTTTTTCTAAAACAACTGTTTTAAAATAAAAATAATCTATCAATTTAAATATAAAACTTAGTTACTGATTTAGTTATTATACGTATATAATTATGTACACATATTAAATATATACATTAAGAGTAAAAAATAGAAATTCATATAACATTAATGACATTAATAGACATGGGAAAGTTGTGAAAATAGCTCTATGCAAATGCCAAAGTATATAACAATATATATCATATTTAGTCATTTATTCTCACTGATGAAGTGACATGATATGTGTTTAAGTAATGATGCCACTAAATATCTAATTGTCAATCAGAATTAAGAGCATGAATATTAAAGTATTGGCATATTATGATGACACCATTTTTAATGGGCTTACTTAGGAATCAAAGAGATATTTTATTGCTCTCCAAATAAATAAAATATATGAAAATCTGATATTTACATTGTTCATATCTCAAAAAATATTGAATGAATACAAGTAACTGATATGTTAAGTGACCTATTATTTTAATTAAGCAAGTATAATCTTATATTTAAATAAAATACTAAGTCTAAATTAAAAAAGAAAATAAACAATTTATTTTATCAAAATATTAAACATGCTTTATACTCAAAACTAGTTTATATTGTAATAAATCTTTTTTTTTTTAATGGCAAATTATCAATATGTGTAGATCTTATTATTTTTGATGTTACCAATAACTAATCAAAATACAATAAATTAATAAGGATTAGAGATAAACTATGTTATTTTACTGATAATTTATAAATTAATTAAATCTTATATATATCTGTTTTTATGACTGATTAAATTATTATTTCTCCATTCATAAAATCCTAATATTCTTTACTTAAGTACTTTAACTTCTACTAATAACTCAGTTTAGTATAACAACTTTTCAGGAATGGTTTTCAAAATATTTTCCAAAGTAAACACATATATTTCAAAAATCAAGAGTTATTTACATTTCTTGTCTAATATAAATAATCTGCAAATTTCTATGCTAATACTAAAATAGAAATATTCACTCTATGATCTAGAATATGTATAAAATAATATCTGAATTATTGCTGCCTTATTTAAATTATGTTTTAACATTACTTATGTCTAAAAAAAAATATCTAAACCAATTCAACCAATCTTGTAAACAGTTTACTAGAAAAAGAAAATTTTAGTATTAATATGATATAAAAATAGATATGTTTTCACTAATCCTTTTTGTAATATTAAATGTGCATACAAATTAATTGACTTACTTAAAATTCTATATGTTCGTAACAAAAAATATTAATTATAATAATAATAAATAAAACTTTAATTATCTCATGAGGATTGATTTCTTTTAGCAATGTTGTATAGAAAGGCAATTATATATTAACTTATAAATCAAATTACATTTTAGAATGCTCATAAAAATGTATTATACATATGTATTTTTTAGCAAAAGAAAAATATGAGTTTAATAAATCATTTCCCTATTTTTTTCTTCAGATTCTTCAATAATTACCAAGGAATTGAAATAATGGTGAATTTCCAGATGATGCAATATGATTTGGAGATGATATGACCTTTAATAGGTAGGAAAATGGTGAGCTCATTTGTTAACATCATACATTATTTTAAGAATTTGTTATCCTTCCTTTTGAAGTGCCTTGATGGAATGACAAACTGACAGCCAGAGTAGGATTGGCTCCCAGATCAAATTTATCCTTCTTCTTAGCATCTCATCTCTTTATTTAGCAGCAACATAAATAAATTTTGTTCTTTTCAATGAAGAGAAAGCAAAATGAATGACTGCCTTCTTTTCTGGTTGCTATAGGAGTCACCAAAAAAATCAATTGTTTCCCTTATCAACAGACTTTGTAACAGCTGTTTTGACTTAAAAATTCATGCATTTACCCATCTCTAACATTTAATAATATTTGTTATCACATAAATATTTTAAACAATAATAATGAAAATAATTTACAATAAATATTACTGTATGTTTTAATATAATAAATTCAACAAATACTTTTATAAAAAAATAACAATACATATTAAATACTCATATTTGTATGTGTATTGTTTTTTTTTTCATAACTGATATTCATTAATAGTTACCAGATCTATAATTTTATTACATTGACATTTTATCAGTTTAAAAATATTAAAACATCTAATCAAAGTATGTGTTTACTTTTAAAACTAATAAATAAATGAGTTTGGATTCTATAACCAAACACTTAATATAATTTCATGTATTTTAAGTAAAATGATGAAGGATTACTATCATAATATATATTAATTTACTGCATAAATATCTAATGACTTACATGTATGATATGTGATGTTGATTTAAAATAAAATTATGTATATTAAGTGAAGTTCATTTACAATATATATATATGTATTATTATGTACATAGTAAATATGATATATATATATAATGGGTATAAATTTTAACCTATAGCAAAAATATCTAGTGATATATATATTAACTATAAGTGTCCAGTCAATTTAAAGCATGAAATGTTTTACATAATAATAAGAGATAAAAAAATTTTTTTATATTAAATGCTTTTATTGAGTATACACTAATTTAAATAAAACAATTGTTTATTTAACCACAATTGAAGATTTTAGATTTAACTTCAAATAAAAGCATGGGAGGGTTCAGAAATTAAGTCAATCCCTATTTTATATAACAAGGGATTGACTTAATTAATTTCTACCCTCTCCCCATGCTTTTATTTCAAGTTAAATCTAAAAACTCCAATTATGGTTGATGAAACAATTATTTTTTGTTTAATGCACAGTCAAAAAAAGCATTTAATATTAAAAACATTTACTTTTTTTATTATTCTTAAATATTTTACTAAGTATGTTCTTTAGTACAGTTGCTTTGATAAGAAATCATGTCTAAAGCACTTGGATATTATTTAAAATTATATAGTATTATTTTAAATTGTTTCTGTTAAACAATAACAGATATGATTTTAATATTTTACAATAGTAATAGAAGGAAATTAATTTATTTTCTAATCTTAAGGATGCTTCATTTGTTCAAATTTTTGAAAAGATTACAGTAATTACTGTAGAATGTCATTATTATCCACTACAGAAAATATACTTTTTATTGAATAGGTTGTTTTTTTATATATGGGTGGCCATGTGTATTGGTTGTATGAGATGAAGTGGATGATGAATATAAATTAAAAATCCTAAGTTCAAATCCCTCTATTCAATATAAATTATGTTTTTATTTCCAGAACATGTTTTTACATTTTCTTGGCAATAAAACCATGCCCATAGTGTTTTTTGATTTTCTAAAATAACATTAGAACCAACATAATATTATTTTAGAGAATTAAGAAACATTAAGGGCATGGTTTTATTGCCAGAAAATGTAAAATAAAGTTTTAGGAACAAAAACATTTATATTGCTTTTTTTGAAGTTAGTTGTTTGGCTCCCAAAGTTTATTGTTTTATATCATGTCTACATAATGAAATGAGAGGAATGTTAAACAAAGATGCAAAGTTTATGGTGATTTTGTATAGGAAATATTGAGATGTTATATAAATTTGATGGTGGAATTTAAATGTAAAGTGTAAAAACAAATGGTCTTATAAATGTTTTTATACTAATTTGTCCTGTCTGTGTTTTTGTGAGGATGTCCAGATTTTTAAATTTTTAGCAATTAAAAAAAATCTCCTCCCCCCCCCCATTAGAAATAGTTCACACAACTATACACTTCCCAGGAAATGTTCTTAACATCTGAGCCAACATTAAAAAAATCTGAATTATTCTTCTGAAATAATTGATATTTTATAAGTTTAAAAAAAAATTGTTAGAGAAATATATGTTTGTTTGTTTTTTTTTTTCCAAAATCAAAACAATACAACTAGTCAAGCATTGATGGTCGAGAGGTCAGAGTTGGCTGCTTTGCAAGCAGTTGTCCCGGATTAGCGGGTTCGCTTTCCGGCTGATGCTATGACACATGAAGCAGAAAAAAAACTAAAAAAAAACAATACAACTATCAAAATCATTGCCAGAAGGTGCTCATTTGTGGAAAGAACAAGAAATATAATAAAAAAGATTCCTGAAAGAATTATTTTATTTTAATTGAAATTATGTTTTATTTATAACTAAAAAATAAAATAATGTTCTAAAAAAATAATTTTTTTAAAATAATATTTTATATAAATAACCACTAAAAGGTAGAAAAATTAACAAAGTAATAATTCATCTCATAAAAAAGCATTTGAGGCTCAAACAATTCTTAAAAATCAAAAAAAACATCAAATACTTTTTTTATGAGGTGGATTATTACTTTGTTATTTTTCTAGTTTTTAGAGGAGTATTTTCATAAAATCATTATTTTAAAAAATATTTTTTTAAATATATTATTTGATTTTCCTTTTGACTTCTAAATGTTCATATATTGATAATTGTGCTCTTGTCAATTCATAGAATAATCTATAGAATATTTTTAGTGTTTTAAAAGCAATCTATACAAACTATTGTTTAGTAAAATAAAATAACTAATCAAATGGTTTGTAGATCTAGCAATTCACAGAAACTTTAGCACCAATTGACAGAACTGAACTGCAAATTAATTAATTTTTATAAAACTCAAGTTTTTTTACCAGCCAATGATGGAAGAAATACAAAGGTAGTTAGTTATCAATGTAGAGAGTGAAGTAAATAATATTTATTAAGGCTGTAGCCTCAAGCACATGCATTTAAAAATGCGATAGTAGGCACCTCTACAGGTCATAAACCACAAGCTTACTCTTTGGAAGAAAAGAGTGAAGTAGAAAAGTGGAAATGATTAACAGAAGAGATTCAAATTTAATTTTTAGTTAATGACGCATATTGATAGAAATATTTGTTTTTTTAAAAACAAATTGTAATTTATAAATGATTAAATTTAGTTATTTTAAATGTTATGGTAATAAGTCCATGGAAGATTTAAAAATGCTGAAAAATCAGTCTTTGTAAAATCAATTGTGAAATAGAATGAATATTTTGATATTCTAAAGGAACTCAGTGACTAAGTCATCAATTATCTAGGTATAGTGAAACAAAATTTGGGATGTGAAAGCACATAATGAAACTTTTAAAACTATTTCAATACCATTTTAGAGGACAGAATCTAATTTCTATGAAACTGTAATCAATAAAAACTGCACTAATTCTAATTAAAATTTAAAAAAATTTGATTTTTAAATTTTATTACATAAACATTAAAACATTATTGAACTAATTTTACAGTATTTGTATTCTTGATGAAAAATTATTCCAGAAACTATGATCCTGATACAGTTTATAAGAAGAGAAATGTTGAAAAAAAGAGATATTTACTTATAGAGAAAATTACTTATCCTATTCTTGCAATGAGAGTTTATAAAAAGTTATTCTCAGAGATATATTGCAGAAAGTATTAACATATTATTTTAAATAATTCATTAACATTTATGATGGTGAAAATAGATTAGTACAAAAGTAATAATATCTGTGGGTGGTCCAGGATTCAGACCAGCTTGCATTTTATAAAAGTTTTTTATTTTTGATTTATAAACAAGAAAAAATATATGTTTACTCTTAAATAATTCAGAAGGGCAAGGAAATGCTTATTGAAATGCAACTTTACTATTCAGTGTAGTTGTTAGAATAATAGACTTTATATATTTTTTTTTCAATTATTTCTCTGGATAAAACTATTTATTTGTATCGTTAAAAAAAAACTTTTGAATCATACTAATTAAATTTATAAATATTATGTATTTTATAAAATTTTATTTTATTATTTTTTAATAAGGAATGTACTTAATGCAGCTTTATTTTATCTTTTATGATTTATTTCTATTTTAAATTACTTTTAATATAGCTAAACTCATTGCTCATATATTATTATTATTCTGACATTCTATTTTTGTTATTAGAATTGGAATACTGCTGTTCAGTCTATAATTATATATTTCCACAAATATCCCTCGACAAAAAAAAGTTTTTTCCGATTCTAAGCCCACATAATACAATAACAATCATAAAAATCTTGGTGTAGTGATTGGCATTTGTGTTTCATACTCATAATCTAAGTTCGAATCTGAGATAAACATTATTTTTTAGCTAGATCAAAAAGTACATAGCTGTCGTTGGCTAGTGAATAATAAAAACAAGTTTAAAAATTGTCATAAAATTGCCAATTTATTGGCTTTGATAAGTCATGTTTTCTTTTTTAACTATACTTCTACCGTATCTAAATGCTGAAGAACTTTTTTTTATAGAGAGCTTAATAAGATGGTTTTATCTTATTATCTACATATGAGGTTCTTGATAGATTATGTAATAATATTTTTACTTACTACTTATATATATATATATTATTAAAAACTATGATTATTGTACTTTTTTGTTTTTGCATTTTGTTTATTTATTTCTTGATAAATATTAATATCTAGAGAATATCAATAATAAATGATGAAGTTTTGTCTTTAAAATGGTTTCTTACATTTTTAAGAATTTTTGAAATATGTTATTATAATCTGTCTCAGTTGCTTGATATTTACTTTCTCTTTTTTATGTATTACAAAAGTTATGCTTACATCTCTAAATAATTTTTAAGATTTTATAATTAAATAATTAGCACCTGAAATTAAGTTTAATCAAGGTTATTATGTCAGTGATTAGTTTTCAGTGTCGTCTTGAGGAGATTCACTTGTTTTCACAAGTCTTTAACCTGATAGGTAGACTAACCTTGGAATTTTATACAATATATATATATAAATTATAAATTTATCTTATTAAAAGAAATGTATAAAATATAAAATGCATAATACAGTTAAGAAATCCGTTTATTATTTAAATATCAACTATTTGTAAAAGATCTGTTTTCAACTTATGCAAAAAATGAAAAAATTAAGAACTGTGTTTTGCTTGGTTACAGCTTCTGCCTTAGAAAATTGAGCTCATGTTAGCCATTAATTACAATCACCCTTGACCGAACTTAGTTGTATTTAAATTTCTGTTGTTTTTTTTTTTAGCAGCATATATTTCTTTTGAGGCTGATTAATAACATCATGGTATACAGAATAATTCTGGTACGTGAATTGTGACCTTATTATTGTAGATATTTTATTTTTTTAGCCATTAAGTAACAAAGCAAAGATGTGAAAATTTATTATATAAAATTAATATTAAACGACAATATATATCATTAAATGTTATATTTATTTGTATAGCAGTTTATTTATATTTTGTAAAATACACGTAATAACATTAATTAGTTTTATATAATTTTTTTTTTTTAAACTTTTAACGCAACTGTATATTTGTTATGTAAAATCTTTACTTATTTTTGATATTTATATCAGGGATAAATTATAATAGGTAATCATTTAAACTTTGTGAAACACAAAGTAATCGGTGAAACAATAATAAAAAATGAATTATAAATAAATTCAAAGATTTTAGTTGCAGTCATTCTTGAAAAATCAAATAGCCATTGTCTTTGTGTATAAATATATATTTTAAGCCGAATAATAATGTCAATAATAACGAAATGTTTGATTACTGACAATGATTGGATATTTAGTTTCTAAACTTCATTTCATAATATATAAATTTATTAATCCATGTTTATATATATCAAATAATTACAGTTGTGTTTTTATGTTAAATTTTTTAATTAAAGAAGAATATTTATTATTAAGTAAATTATTTAGATTACTATTGTCGTGGATAATAGCATGTATAGTTGGCTTAATTAATCAAATATCAATATTTAATCATCATTAGTGGGAGTTTGACATTTTCTGTTATCTCTCAACACAATTTATAATAATATCCCAAATTATATCATAAAGTAATATAGCCTTTTGCATCATTAAGATGTATAAAAATTGCAAAGAGAAACTTAAAAATATACCTCAATTAGCCTTTAAAGTTTCAAATAGTAGGCAATAATTGAAAGAATAAATCAACAATCGTTTTTAGTATTGGCATTCACAATGAGCTTAATTAGCAGTTGCATCAGTTTTGTTTAGTTGGTTTTAAATATATATTCACTAATTCTATTTGGTTGTAATAAAAAGTCTTATGAAAATTAACTGTGGAATAGACTGAACTAAACTACCCTTTTAAAAATAGAGCATGGGGAGATAGAAGTATAAATCTTATGAGGGGGAATGTAAGATTTAAGATGCCTCACCTTTGAAGATAATTAAGAATAAAAACTCCATAAAAGAATGTTCTAGTAAAGAGTTCTCATTGGTTGGTTGTGCAATTTTAAAGTCAACAAATGCATAACCATGAATATCATTTGAAGACCTATATGGGGCTTATTCTAACGGAAAAGATCTGGTTGATGAAATGCATTTTAAGAGTCATTATTATGTTTTCTTCCTCAATAGCTTCAAAAAATATTGAAATGACATAACAGATATTATTAAATGCTTTTATATTAATTTGCCCTGTCTGTTTATAATTTTTGTCAGACATTTTTAGTTTTAGCCATTTTTTAAAATAATATATAACTAAAAAAAATAATATGTAAAAAAACTTTTTAAAAAAAAATAATGCTTTTATGTTAATAGCCAACTAAAAAATACAAAATAACAAAGTAATCAATAAAATAATCCACCTCTTGGTTAATTTGTAGTTCTTAGAAAATAACAGAGATCTTAAAAATCTAGCCTTGTTATAAAACGACTGGAAATTTCAGGAATATTGTCATTTAAATAAAAGTATTTGAAACCTTTTTGATTTTTTATGATTTATTTGAATATCAAATGATTTTATTTGAATGACAATATTCCTCCAATTTCCAATTGTTTTATAACATGTTTGGATTCTTAAGATCTCTGATATTTTCCAAGAACACCAAATTAACTAAGAAGAAGATTATTTTGTTGATTGCTTTGTTATTTTGTACTTTTAGTCAGCTATTTATTATATATGATTAAATCAATTAGTGTCTTAATAAATATGTTTAACCAATCAAATCAGCTTCTAGGTGTAATCTGAATCATTTTTTACCAGGTGACAGCTCAGGGGTTACACAAAGCTTTAGAAATGTGAATGCCAATTTTTGAAAGATTTTATTGATTACTCTATAATTTTCAATGTACCAAATATATAATCACCAATCCCTATGTGTACACAAGTTGTTATAACAGAGAAAAACCTCTCCATATAATAGTTCCAACTAATACAAGCCAGGGTAATCAATGGATGCAAGAATGCAATGAATCCTAAGACTTATGTGCAGTGCCCTCAGATCCAAGGTTTTTCACTGATGAAAGCCACAGGCTAGAAACTATAGGCACTAGGTAGAGATTTTATGCACAAATCTTCTTGCATCTATTGATTAATCTGGCTTGCACTGGTTGGCACTATTGTAGGAAGGGTTTTGCCTCTGTTATACCAAATATATAAATAAATAAAAACTATAGATAACTTAAAGCATAGCTACCATCATGAGTAGCAATTACAGTAAATTTTATTCTGTAAATGCTAATTAAAATGGTAGTCAAGCTATAAGCTGGATATAAGTTTTATTTATTTATTTTGTGTTTAAGACCTGTAGAGGTCCCTACCTTCAAATTTTTCAGACACTTATTCCTAAGGTTGCAGCCTTAATAAATATTACTTAATATAATAATGTGTGTTTAATAAAATTTATAATTACAACTTTAAATTATTGGTATATTGAAAATTGTGGTTAATACTAGTGTTTTGGTTAATATATATATATAATTTTTATTTTACCACATTAGTCATACAAATAAACATTTGACTGTCTGTTTATTATTAATAAATATATTACAAAAAATTTAAATTTATATCTGGATTTAAAAATATAATTCCTAGACTAATAAATGATTAATAATAATTATTCAAATATTTATCTGGCAAGAATAATGTCATAATTGTGGGGTATCTTCATATTAAATTATCATATATATCTATATTAAAACAATGATTTTTACTGGCAATAGTTGTAAAAGATATATTATCTGGGTTCATCTGAGTATAATTAGCAGTACTGTTATACTATTATTTTAGCTAATTTCTCTCTGCTACCAACTAGTCAAAAAAGTTATTTTAAAAAAACTTATAGAAGCAACTGCAAGAAACAATACATTGGACATAATTTATCAATGTAAAACCAATAAGGACATACCGGAACAATATGAGAACAAATATTCATATTGGGAAATATACAACCTGATTAATAAAGAAACTAATATAAATGAACCTTCACCAATGTTGGGAATCGATAACAAAAACTAATTAAACAATTCAAGCGATGGGCATTGGAACCTAAATTCTTCAATTTTATAATAAAAATGAACATCACTGCTATTCCCACAACCTTTTTTCTCCACTATAAAAGGATGTATAGGGACATAGATCCATTTTGTGGACTATGCCATAGAGCTGAAGAAACAATTGAATATCTAATTTACAACTGTGAAGGTTTGGCAAAAATAAGACAAACGGCATGCAACATATATAGAAGGAGAACCACCACAATGGAATAAATTATTAATGCATATCAGAGTTGAGTGATACCAAACATTAGGGCAGCTACATTTGTCCTATATTCTTTTTGCTGCACAAGATGTAGCTTTATAATGAGGAAAAATACTTGACGTCATCCAGCCACATTCATTAATAAACTAATACAAATCAAAGATAGAGATAAAACTGTTAGACCAGATTTATATGCTGCAACTTGGTCACTGTTAAATGAACAATCAAGACTACGAGAAATTCAAAACAAAGACAATTAAAAATGCTGAGGTTGCAGCATTATTTATAAACTATGGAACAAAGAACAAGTTAGCCATTCACTTATTTCTTACAATGCTTACATTATGTGAAATGCAAAAGTACTAATAGTTTTTGGAAATATATATATGTGTGTGTGTGTATTTATAAATCCCTATAATATTTGATACACCATAAGATAGAATTTCAAATTTAAAAATCACTAAGCAAGATTTCAGCATTTTAATTGCCATATTCATTATGAATAATAACAAATTAATATCAAATAAAAAAGATCACACTATTAATTAAAATTCTAATTTTGACTTTGTCGTCAGAGCAATAATTGGAATGTTAGTTAAAATATTTTTATTTTCTAGTCCACTCACTACAGTCATTTATTAGAATTATATGTATAACTCACCCATATATGTATTAAGTTATTTATTTAAAAGCAGACTGAAGTAACTAGATAACAAAAAAATGTAAACATGAATTTGCCAGGTCATGACATCAGAGTGTTTCTTGTCAAATTATTTAAAAATTTGTCATGAAATATCAAATACACAGTGGCATAAAATTATATTATAAAAAAATAATTAAATATCTGATAAAAAATAATTTATTAAAATAATAACAACATATTTATCCTACCAACATTTATAATTACTGTCCATTGCAGTTTTTGCTTATACAAGTGATAAAATTCGCAAATTGCTATCAGTCCAAAAACTACAATGCACAGTAATTATGAATGTTGGTAGGATAAATATGTTGTTATTATTTTAATAAATTATTTTTTATCAGATATTTAAATATTTTTTTATAATATAATTTTATGCTGCCATGTATTTGATATTTCATGACAAATTTTTAAATAATTCAACAAGAAACACTCTGGTGTTGTGACCTGGCAAATTCATGTTTACCCAGAAAACTTGCCATGATAAGTTACTGGATTTTTTTATATGTATTCTTCAAATATTTATAATTACCCACTCCTTAAAATCAAATATTAATTATTTTTTTAAAATTTAATATTTTATTGACATAGAAATAAGTAGATATAAAACAAGTTTGATATTTTCTCAATTTTTATTTCTTTAATTAGACACGTTGCTAAATAATGGCATTCTGGATTATTAGAAATAAAATAAACAGTTCACTATCTGAAATATTGTGATGACATGAATATATTAATAGATTTAGAGAGCAAACATAACAAAATAAGCTGGATTCATTATTTGTAAAGTTGTTTGAATAAAAATAAATGTGAATAGAAAGAAAATTAATTCTTTCAGTTATTGAGGAAAATGATTAAGTTAATAAGAGAAATAAATTATAATAAGATTTATAATGACTAAACAAATTGAATAAAAAATATTTTATAGACAAAAAAAATGTAAAGTAAAAAAAAAAGAGAGAACATGCAAGTCAGAGTGTAAATTTTATTATACAGAACAGAAGTTTTTGTAGTGCTTTACAATAATAGAAGATTATGGTCAAATATGTTCATTAAGTGATTTATGGTTTTTATTTGTGAATGCATGTAGCAACACAGTGAGATATTATTACTATTATGCAGTATAGGCTGAAAGACATGCTACCGGAATGTTATTTTATTAACACAGTTAAATTTCATTAATCATTTTATGATTACAATTAATCGAACATTTGTAGTTAAAATTAAAAATAAAAAATATAATATTATAATAAAGTAACTGAAATTTAAAAAAAAAGTATTAAAGGTTTTATGCCTTTTTAAAATCATAAATAATAGATGTAGGTGGCATTTAGTTAACACAAAAAATATGTTTACAGTGCCTTCGTAAATGGCAGTTAAACTAATTTCTAGTGTGAAAAGTTGACAATTCACAAATAAGCCTGAATGTATAGTTTAAAAAGTGTCCTTACAATGAATTGCCATTAAGCAAGCATTTATTATTAATATTAGGAAAAGATAAAAAAATGAATTCTTTCAGATATGAACTTGGAAAGAAATGAAAAGGATTATTTGACTCAAGTGTAACAATACTGATTTATCTAAAATATAAAAAGGAAAATCATTTTCTGTTAAAATTTTACAAAAAGATACCTAGTTTAAGCATGTTCTTATAGATAAGAGAATTATAAAAAGATATGCTGAAAAACATATATACAATGAGAAAAAAACAAGGAAGAAGAAACAAAAATTTGACAAATGATCTTGAGAAAGTGATAATTCCACATTTTGATCCATATTTTTTTCCTTCATTTTCCAGAAAATTTCCATATGACATTTCTCTACCTCACAAATGCTCTTTTTCTATGTACTTTATTAAACTTCTGGGAAATTTAAGACTTGTTTAACCCAAATCCATTTTTGCCTTTTAATTTTTTTAGTGATTTCATTGATGCTTGTAGCTTTTTTAACCCATTTATTTTACTTTTGATTTCTCTTGCTAATCCATTTTACTCTGACATATACAGTCTGTGCTCTATCCAAATATTAGATCTATTAAAATATTTCAAGCAAATTTAATTTTATGATTATTTTCATTCATTATATTAATATTTGGATTAGTTTTGATTATTTAAACTTACCTTTTATTAATGCTTAGCATATTTTCGATATGTAAAATATTATAATGATAGCATTATTAATTCTTTAGAGATCCAAGCTTTTAAATACACTTGATAAATATTTTAATATTAAACAACATTTAAATTTGTTTGATATTCAAAAAATACTTAAATCCATTTGAATAGTCCACTTCTTCGAGAAGGGAATGCTTCCATCTTTTTTATTTATTGATAATCAATCTTTAGCTATTGCCCAAACTTCTTTAATCTTTCACTTTCTGTCTTCCCTCTCAGTGCATACAATTTCAGCTTTTGACAAATCAAATTCATAGCCAAGTTTGTGCTCTATTGTAAAGGTATTTATGCTGGGCTCATCTCATTGGAGATTGCAAACTTACACATAGATTGGTTGCATTGGATTATGTAAATGATTTGGTGAGCTGATTCCATGGGGAGTTTATCCTTTAAATTGTTAAGCAGTTTGTTTAATGATAACGGATTTCAAAAGCTTATGTTTATTTGAGCACATTCTTTTTAATTTTTGAGTGAGTTTCGGGATATATGAAAGGCTAATCCATTTTTTACTCTCGTAATTTGAGGCTGTACAGTTTTTTTTTTATTTTGTTGTAAAATTTATTAATCATATTAAGAATTTTGTTATGATTATAGCGTAAACTTGTGGTTAAGATCTGTAGAGGTCCCTACTATCACATTTTTACACGCATATTCTTGAGGTTACAGCCTTAGTAAATATTACTTATGATTATATCCTAAATTCTGTAAGTTTTTGACATGTGCATCTATATTATTTTTCTTGTCAGTCTTGAATTTGCACAATTTATAATTCCAGTATAAAAAGTCTGGCATATTTGGGTGTTAAAGACTTGGGGTGAATCATTCCTCTTATGTTTGTTGGTTTTAATATTCTGTAATTTAGAAAATTAAGATATACTTATATATCCAAGAATTCAATTCCTTGATCTTTGTCTTCCTTTTTTATGATCCAAAATAAAATGGCACTTGTTCTAATTCTTGATTAATTCTTATAATTTATGCTTCTGTTGAACAGATTGGTGTGCCATTAATGTATCTAATACACAGTGTATTTGTATTTGAAGTTATAAACATTGGAATAAGTGTATTTTCAATTTTAGTGAGGAATAAGCTCCAAATAATTCTGCTAAAATGGAACTTCATTGACCATCCATTTTTCATTCTATAATATTTTTCATTTGCTATCACAATAATGTCTCCATTTATCCATTTCTGGGCATCCATGATGAATTCTTCTTTGTGTAAATCATAATTAATATTTTGCAAAAAATATCTACAATTTCAATAGTGTTCTTTAATATTTAGTGAAGCAATTTTATTATTACTGTCCACTTTGATATTTTTAATTTTATTTACGAACTCATACGAAGATTTTATTCTGTAGTCTCTGAATTCTAATCATCTTTCAATAGGTAACAATAGTTTTGGACACTTTATAAAAATATGAATCTCCAAAGTGTATTAGTTGAATATTACAATTATCCAGAAAAGAAAAGAAATATCAGTTTTGATTTATGGAATAGTAGCTAAAAATAATTATACATTTTACTAGATTAGAAGTGCACGAGTTGAACATAAATAACTCACCAGTTGCAAGCTTGAAAAATGTGTAATTGTACACACATGTGTGCATATGAGTATGTATATGTTTGTATATGATTGTTAATAATGAAATCCACTTTGTAAGTTGTTAGAAACTATTTTGATTCTTTTGAAAAAGACATTGGTCTACTTAACTGCTAAATATACTTTAAAACAAATGCACAATTGATTCATGAAACTAGATGGAACCGTTCACATCTAAATATAGTATATTAGTTCTTATAAGAAACTTGTAAATTTGTTTTAAAATAAATAATAAAAAAAATATGGCAAACCTTTTGAAGACGATTAAATCTCTTTGCTTGCACTAGAAGAATAATTTTGGTCAACTAAATAAAGTTTTTTTTTTTATTCAAAAATTCTATGCAAACATCTTTTGTTCTTAAAAATATACAACTATATATAGTAAGTTCTATAATAAATTACAATTGATACAAGAAAATCATTCATAATATTATTTGTTGTAGCTTCCATAGAAATACATATATTTAGGAATAATCTATTAGAAGCTTATAACTTAGAACAAAATTCCATCCAAAGCAATCATTTACTTTAAGTATGAAAAATATAATCCAAAATCAAAACTATAAATATATAAATTAATTGCTTTATAAACTGTACATCTTGATTTTATGAAAAATTAAAATCACTTTTAAAAATATAAAATGAAAAGTAAAATATATATCCCAATAAAAATTTACAGATTACTCATTTAGTCACTTTCGGACTTTTCATGATTTTTTTTTTCAATTTGAAGCTGCTCTGGCTTTTGTTTACAGCAACAATTAAAACTGTTCTTTCAAAAGCATAAACAAACTTACACTAATAAAAATGACTTTGCTTCCAGATTCACTCTTGAAAACTTTTTGTGATATGAATCAGTTTTTTAACTCTGTTTTTAAGAAAGTTCCTGCAACTATTTTGCATATGCATATCCTATATAAGCCAATACAATTTATCAAAGCATTTTTATTGGTCAGTAATTTTATGGGTTTTTTTTTGTTTGGATTTTTTTTTTTTCATGACAACTGTTAATAGTTTTCTAACTCTGGTTTTCAAGTTTATCATTAAGATTATTTATATTTATGCAGCAGAATAATTAAAAAGTAATAGTAAACACAATATATTTTCATTGCTAAAGGTATAAACAAGTAACCTAACTATTTAAACTTTATAAAATATATCAAAGCAGTCTTTTTTGTAATATTTGTTATACAAATCTTAAGTTAGTGATCAAAAGTGTTCCTTGACAATTTATTAATTGTAGCAGTCCTCCCTATATATAAAACACACATGTATTTAAGTCAGTAGTGTATTGCTATAGTTATCCAACTGTTTCCTTGATCTAATGTATGCCTTAATTTAAAATTCAATTAATTAATATAAAAATTCAATATTTTATTGCATTTAGAAGTAAAATCGAGCTTAATAAATACTTAGACATTTTTTTTTTTATAAAAAAAGGAAAGGTTTATTCATGAAATCATTTACATATACTTTGAATAACTGTAGGCAAATACAATGAAAATATACAAAAGTTTACACATGGGTCCAGGATAACCAATAAAGGATCTCATGAGGTGTTTACTCATTTATCTGGAAAAGTGCATTTGGATCAGGTCTCCCGAAACAACTATTCAGGACCAAAAGTCTGTTTCTATCCTTGATTTTAGTAATCAACTTGGTGTATACTTGTCAGATACTGAGGTTCATTTGATTGAATAAAAGCTTGCACCTTGTGAGCCAAACTGCAAATACTATAAAAATGAACAGTCTAATAATAGAGAAGGTGCCATTTTTCATAGCCCTCCTAACAGACAACACGTCTCTGAAATCAGTTGATGCACTGTCCACAATCAAGGACTTGAATGGTGCAAGAAAGGAACAAATGTAAAGCAAATATTGAAGAGTTTCATCATCTATTCTGCATAATTTACACTGAGAATTAAGGCTTGCAAAACCCCTCCTTTACACCAAAAAATGATTGGTGGGTAAGGAGAAGAGGTTCAACTTGAGAAAAAAGTCAATGTATTTTGGTTCAAAAAACCAGTTTATTGACTTTTTGATGATCTGTTTATTATTCAAACCAAGCTCAGATTGCAGCATATTTTGATTTGGATGTATAAGTCTATATACATCCCAATAGGATTTTTTGTTTTCCAAAGAGAGCTTAGTGATGTTAAATAAGTTGATGTAATTCCTAATATCATCAATCCATTTACTTGCAAATGGCAGGGGGATGTCAGTGGGGTCAAATGGAAAGTTGATGTTGGCATCAGCCAATTTCAAATAAATTTCTCACAATACACTAACTGACTTTTGCACATAGAAGATGGACATGGAATGAAGGCCAAGTCCATTTAGCTCCCTGGGCCTTTGCATTTTGGCCATACTGATGGTAATACATTTGCCATTCCAGAATAGCTTAAGAACAGGTTTTGTCTTCTTGACAGCAATAATTAACAATGTAAATTATTAGTTTTACTAACTCATTTATATTAAACAGAAAATTTGACATACACTTATATTTTAAAGATATTTTATAATTGATGAAAATATTAAGTTCTGAAGAACTTATAACAGTATAATTAAATAATTTTTTTTTTATTATGAAAACATAATAAACAATTCAATAGTTAATCGTTCGGAAAGTCATGTGATGCTTGGGCATCATAACTGAAAGATTGATCTTTGATTCAAGAACTTTAGTTTTCAAATCTATCGCTATTTACTGGGATGAGAAATTAATAATTCATTATAAATGCTACTTTATCATCCTAACCTTTACAAAAAAATCAATTCAGATGTCATATGACCTAATTTAAACAAGTGTGTATTACAAATGTTAGTTCAGACCCATATGGCTATTTAAGTCAGATAGCTGGATTGGAAGACATGTGAATGTTTAAAATTTTCAGATTTTCTATTTAATAGTTATCCATTAGATAAAGTGCTGGGCTTGTCCTGATATTTTTAATCTAATGCTTGAATATCCTAGCACCTCACTGAGGAAGCCAGTAACAGAAACCGGTCTGGGATTAGGGATATTAAGCTTGTTAAGAGCTTATTTGCGAGCTCTTCATATAACATCCTAATCTTTCTATAGGATTTGATTTGAAGTCAGTAAATATCTAAATAGTATCAAAGTTATACATTCTAAGAATCAATTGACACTTGTTTTTGTTAAAAGTAGTCCAAGTATTAATTCCTCTGAATATTAATTATATATTTAAACTATTTTAATAAAAGAAATGGGAAAAATATAAACATATATTTTATTTCAAATTATTTGCTACAAATTACTCTCAAAGTAATTTGCTTAGTAAAATAAAGGATAATAGACAAACACAATATGTGTGTGTGCTGTATTGCTTACAACTGCTTAAGACTCTTTAGAGTTAATTCAATGAACTTTAAGCAGACTTATTTTTCATTCTGACAATTCTAAATGTAGAACATTTTAAAATTACAGTTTAACAATTTATTTGCATCATTAATATTTCAAGATTTTATGTATAGATGGGAGGGAAAAAATGAGGTTAGCTTTTTTTTAATGCGAACTATTTAGATAAATTAAATAGGTTCAGTACACACATTTTAAATATCTGTAACAAGTATTTAAAAAAACCTTAATTCTAATTTTACTAAGCAAACTACCTTGAGAATAATTTATAACAACTGTTTTGACATAAAACATATACGTTTAAAATTATCCTCCTTACCCCCCATTGAAATATTTTAAATGCATTATTAATTGTCAGGTGAACCAAAACGTGTGTGATTTCTAACAAAAACAAGTGATATATATTTTGATACAGTTTATATTATATTTACTGAGTTAAAGCAATCTTTATAATAATATTAAAGTAACTGCAATGTATTGTAACAGTATGGAATTATTATCAAAATAATCATTGTCTTTATCCAGCATGGAAAATGAGCAAATAATCTTCAGAAACAAATAATAAGCAATATATACATAGTAAATATAGTATCACTAGCAATAATCATCAAAAGTAAACAACCATACTTTGTGACTGGATTTAAAAGAGGTACTTTACAAAATCTTCTGCTAATCATTATGTAGCCAATGCCAAACTTAGAGTATAATCTACAAGCAATAAATATTTCATTTGCATGTACCTATATAAATGCTAAACTAACTATAATAATAAGCATATCATAAAATGATAAGTTCATTGTGATAATGCTAATGATCACCAATGCTTTGAACCATCTGATATTTTGAGTATATAGTCATCAATGAACTAGTAATTATCACCATAAAATCTATGAATAATGTGAATGAATTTTACAGTGACTTTATTACCTTATCACCATTTAAATAATTTTAAAACAAAATATTATAGAGATGTCCAAATATGCACATGTATATTTCATATGCCATTAATCTGAACTAGCTTTGGAATCACAATGATTTTAGTAATTATTGTTTTACATTAGTGAGATAGTAAATACAACTTGTTTTGCTGAGGGCTGGCTCAGTGCTATTACTTAGTTTATATTATTAATTGATTACTTTTTCAACCAAACTCGAATCAACAAGTGTTTAAGAATTAGTAAGATAGAAATATCAGCTATTGACTATATCTTTGTTTTCATTACAAGATCTGCAGCATGCTTAATAATATAGACTAGATAGCCTATGTATAATCTTAGGGTTGTCTTCACATTTTAAGTAAGGATAGACTGGATATAAGCTAATTAGTCCTCTTGCTGAGTATTTTCTTTACTGGTCTGGTAGCTTGTGTATCTTTCGTAAGTTCTTGTTCTTTGTATCAATATTAATCACAAGAATGTTTTTCAATGAGTACATTTTTAAAACAATTTGCCACTTTTTATCAGACCATTTGTTAATATAAATAGGGATCTATGTTAAGTTATATTTTACATTTCTACTTTGGGTTGTTAAAAGTTATTTATTGCATTGTTTTACATTTAATGTCTTGTAGGGATCAAATGCATAGTGTATAGGTTTGATTTTCTAATGGTCTTCATATTGTGAATATTTATAGTTAATTTAAGCTGTTTTGTTATTGCTTGTTATTTAATGAAAAAGTGAAACATATATATTGAACTGGATACATAATGTATAGTTATAAAGATTATTAAAGAAAATGGTATTTAAAAAAAAATTGTATTTTATTATTCTTTATTTTATTAAGAATACATGCTATAGCTCATATTTTCTAAATTATATAATTTTAAATTGAAAAGACTTTTAATTAAGATAATTATTTTATTTTACATTTTGATTTTAATCTATTTTAAAAGCTGAGACTTATTTTTTTATTTACTTAGATTTAATTGTTTGAAAAAAGATAAGAGCCTTGATTAGGTTTGGTTTTTAATTAAGATAACATAGGAGATAAAAAACAGCTCTGGTTAAATTTGTAATCAAGACTAAGCAGGAGATAACAATTGCATATAAAAGCTCCATGTTTTTGATTGTTATTATTACACCTTCTATTTGCTAATTGTGGACTGCTGAGAGATATATTCTATATTTTATATTTGCTAATCTTTGTCTGCAGATATATTTTGTATTGGCTAATTGCAAATTACAGAGATATAGAGTTTTATATTTGTTGCTTGACAATTGCTAAAGAAAACCATTCATTCATAATGCAGAAATTACCGACCTTGAGGAAACAGATTAGAAGTATGCCATGCTAAAATTTTTACCAGATGGATTCCAGAGCTCCACAATTGTAACATCATGAACAAGACCTAAAAGCCTAGTCCAGAACTGATCCTATGGATTGCCTTTATACTATTGACCTGATAAATGGAAATCAAAAACCTTTGTAATAAACTTTAGATAGAGCTGTGCATCACCATTGGAAGAAATCAGCCAGACAGAACATTACACATTGAAGGTAAATGAACATTTTTATATCATAAGCAGGGCTTAAACCTTTTTGGTTATCTTAAGTCTCAGCTTAATACAAAAAAAAATATGGACTTATAATAAATTATTTGTAATCATTTAAAATATTATTAATTACTTTATAGACACTTTTTTATTATATGTATTAGAAAATTAGCTTAAGATTTTCTATTTTAAATTTCTTGGTCAGAGAGTGTATTGTGTGTTTATATTTTATACTCAGTTTATTTCCTTATTATTATTATTATTATGAATTGATGTTAAAAGCTTTGGCAGATAATAATAGTTTCCCTTTTAGATCACCTATCCTCTTTTTATTTAAAAATAAGTTAGTTAAATGTGTGTTTGCATTTCATGTAGACCGTAAATCTTTTGGCTAGTGATTTATTGATTATATAGTTCTGTTTTTCTTAAACCATAGAGATTGTGCTTTCTATTTCAGATTATGCAAAATCATATTCTTTTTTCTTTCCTTGTATAAAGTTAACCTTAAGAGTGATATTGTAATGCAGTTTCTTATGAGTGTTTGTAGGCATGTGACATTCCTATTTATGTTTTTGATGTTTTACCAGGTTTTAGGGAAAGATCACTCTGCACTGTTTGTTGACTTCTATACAAGATCATTTTTTTAAAATCTCTAAATAAAATGGAATTAATTTAGATAAATCACTGGCAGGAAGAAATTATAAGTCCCTTTAATGTTTAGGTGAGAAAACAAACCTATCTGTGGAAGTGTTTAATGCTACAATTCTCTCATGCACTCTCAGAACAAAGAAAGTTGGGTAATTTAGGTCAAACTTTTATATTTTGTTTGACTAATATTTTTTTTGTATCTAATAAAACTTTAAAATTATTTATAAATATTTTTGGCTGACATTTGTGTCTGTCTCCTGTTCCTCAATTATCTGAACAATGTTAAAGATCTCTTTCTCTCCCTGGGTCTAACTGACATTTATTATCATTAACTTTTTGATCACCGTAAATTAAAATTTCTATGTGATATGATGCACTGTGATTTCTCCTTATACAGAGTTAGGAATCTCTCAGCAACTATGCTCAGAGAAAACTGTTAGCCATTTTACCTTCCCTTTCCATTCCCCACCCTAAGTTCCCCATATCCTGATCCATCCCATTTCCACAACATAATCTTTGTCAACTCCATGGCCTTCATATCTAAATCCCCTTTATCTGTTCTCAAACCCAGCATATAAACCAATAACCCACTTTCTGTATAATCACTTTGTTTATATTTAGCCTTCCATAACTTCATTATTTGTACCCTTTCTGCTTTCAAGCATTTACATTGAATCAACAGATGCCTAATATTTTCTATGCCTTCCTCACATAACTTGCAGACTTAATCACCCATATTTTTCCATTTACATGTATATTCCCTTGTTGCTGAAGATTGCGTTTGAGCTTTAAACAGTAAACTACTTTCCTTGCTATTATCATAAATTCTAGGACAATAGTGGTCTATTGGCTCCCTTGGTGTTAAAAATAATTGGAGTTTCCAGAACAATATATATGCACACGTCTTATCTTAGAGCACATATCTAACAAAATCAGATAAATAATAGTTACTTATTAATAGTCTTAAGAGATAATACAGTATTATATTGTAAGATTTTGTGAATATTAATATCTAAAAACTGCCAACTATCAATTGCAATATATGCTAACCTAATATGGGAAGTTTCAATTGATATACATTTGTGTATTATATTGAACTGCTAATAAAATTTGTTTTGTTTGTTATTATATCAGTTCAGCATTGGTTTACTGCTGTCTGCTCTACCAATTGATATTTTATCATTTTTGGATCCAATGTAGGGCCTGATAATGATTGAGTTTTAGTAGTCTATATACAAAAAGCCACAAAACACAAAGCTTAAATATGAAATACACACTGAGATATTGAAAACTAGTTGGCAGACCATATATTTATTTGAGGATGATTGGCACAAAATATAATAACTAGAAATAATATCAAAAGTAATTGGATACTGCAAGAGAAGTATCATTCTTGGAAGTGGGGTTAGCTTGGGAATGAAGTTTGACATAATGTATAAAAACTTAAAAGCTCTAACATATTAACAATGAAGAAGTTGACATAACTTATTAAAGCTAAAGGAATTGTTGTATATAATATATTGAAAATAAAAATAATAATATCCTGTGCAACATGTAATCAGAGAATCAAAATAGAATGAGCCCACACCTGATGAGATGTCATGTGAAAAACAGTTCTGTGACTTTTAAAAACTCAGTAGTAGTTGAAAGAAAAGACAAGCACTGGGAAATGGGAATGCTTGTGAATATAATCAACAATCAATACAAGAATTTAAACAAAATCAATACTCAATGGAAAAGAAAATTGGAACAAAGTAAACCTGAAATGTTTACAAGAATTAAAACAAAATCAATGCTCAATAGAAGTTAAACAAAACCAGTATTTAATAGAGGAAAATTAGATAAAAGTCAAGGTTCAATATAAAATTTAGACCAAATTCAACAAGAAATAAGAAAACAATTTGAACATAGTGTACACCCAGTTGAACAAATAATAGACTGAGGTACTGAGAGAATGAAGGGGAGTAATGATAGATGGATGAAAAAGAGGTCAAATAAAAATAAAATGGATAACATTCAAGATGATGAAAGTGATTGTGGAAGTCTCTAAAAGTGATATTCTTCCAAATAAGAAATTAGAACAAGGCAATACAATTATGATGAAGGATGAAAATAATCAAAACAATATTCAAGAGTTTATAAAGAATAAAGGTTTACTAATTGATGAAGTTAGTAAAAATAATACTGATTCTACTGAAGAACATGTCACAGAATAGCCTGTGTAAAACACTCAGACAACAATCTAGAAATTGAGGAAAATAAAATGGTAGAAGATAAACCTGACGAGTTAGAAAATGGTAGAATAAAACAATCAAAAATATTGAAAAAAATAGAAACGGAGAAAGAATAAATAATAGAACATGATCCAAGACAATTGGAAATAAATAATGTGCTGCTGATGATTTAAAGGCTGACAGAGAACATTGACATAAACAAACGTCACAGAATGTTGAAACATTATTTATTAATGGAGCTGATAAGACAAATTTTGTGTTTGCAAAAGAAATTTGCTTCCTGGTTTTAACAGCCATTTTGATTATAGCATAGTAGCTGCTTATACAATTAAAACTATTTAATTAAGCTTTGTCTCTGTAACATAACTTTTTTAAAACAAATTTATTTAGTTAAATTAATTTTTTATTTTTTTAAAACTAAACTTAAAATCAACTCAGTTTTGTTTTAAACACATATCTTTAACAATGTGTGGGTGTTCCTATAATAAAAATGTAAATTTGGTACAAAAATGTAAATTGAATTTATGAAATCTGAATTTTAATTTACAATTGCCAGCTACTTCTATTTTTAAATATAAATTATATATTGAGATAATCAATCTCTATCTCAACATCCTCATCCATAAGGTAAAAATAAAATTTACTAGAAATATTAACTTATTGAACTGTATGGAAATTTTCATTTTTAAAAAATTACAATCACAATTATTCAAATTATTTAAAATTATTTACTGCATTATCTGCCATTGCATTTATTTAAATGCATTCTCAAACAGTGATCTTCAAATACTTTATCTTTCTATTTATATCAGTTTTCTTAGCAGATTGACCCTTATTTAATGGTTTCTTTCTTTTGTTTATCTTCAACATTGTTGCATAATATTGCTCTTACATTTTATCTGAATCTTCATTATGCTTTTCAAGTTTATCTACAGAAATTTCTCACTTTATTTGCATATACTCTCTACTTCTCAGTATATAATATGAATATTTTTAATTATTGGGCAAACTCTCTCATACGATGTCATTATTTTTGGGATTGTAGAACCTTTTTCTACTACCATTGTTCTATATAAAAGTTTTGTTGAAATAAACTCAAATATGAAGTCTCCAATTGTATTAGATTTTACTAATAATTAATGATGTTCATAGTGAGATCAACATACATAGAATTAACAGTAAATATTAATATTTTTTAAATTATACATTTCTAATACAAAGTTCTCAGGATAATTAATAATGATAATATCCCCAGTGCAATGCAAGTACACAGCATACTCTCATTTCATTTTACCATTAATTTACAATTGAAATATGAACAAGATATCTCTAAATAATTTTAGACAACTGTACAAGATATTTTGAATATATTGAAGTTAGATCTTTTTTTTTTCATTATAAAGTAATTTTTACAATAATCAAATGCTAAACACAACTCTAAGAAAAAATATGAAAAGATAAAAAATAATAATTACAATACATTCTGTACAAACCAGTTTGCGAAACAATACTATATCTTTACATAGAACATACCATTCCATTATTTTGCAAATCTTTTAATTTTTGCAGTAAAATTTTCTTCAACACTTTGTCTAATTGAGGGCCTCTAATGTATTCTAGCTTCAGAAATACCTTTTCCAATGAAAGCAATCATTATTCTAACATTTTAGAGCATCTTTGAAATAATCTTTATGATATAATGGATCCTGTTTTTTCCATGAAAATTATATTCAAGTTAATTATAAACACTTTTTTAGAAAGTTTCACTCACTTCACATAATCAATTCATCAAAAATGTGACTTTACAATAATGGATTCTATAGTATCACCCAATAAGTTGAAGAACATAATGATTGGTCCTGTGATCTTTTCATCACTATTTTTAAGAACTTTATGTTACATCAGGTCAGAGTTAAAATCTTATTTCTATTAAAATACTCTAAGTAAAATAACATCTCTATATACATCTGTTTTATTATTTTAATAATCTCCATACTTCCTCTTTCTTTTTTTATTATTCTTCATACAAATAAAGATACAATAAAAGACAAATGACCCCTAAGACGCATTTCATGCTGAACGAGCACTCATCAGTTGGCCCAAGTCACCAGCTCTCATATATATCTTTATTACATGAAGAATATTTATGGAAAATTGTCACATTTTTATTTACAACCACCAAACTTGTTCCACTCACAACCTCGACTTCATACATTTTTGATAAACATAACTACATTTATCATTAATTAAACTAGAGTTTTATATTATTGTGATGAAATATTCTTTCTTTTAATTTGTAAAATGCAATAATATTGGAAAATATTTTACAGGTAATATCTAAGTTCATCTTCTTCTACTTAAACTCCGTCAAGATATCTAAATTGGTTCACATTCTTAAATTGATTACTATCCAAACTAAATATCATTGATGATTTTTTTTCCTTTACTGAATAATAAACGATTTGAGTTTTTTAAAGCAATAAACGAAATCTTTATGTCTTGTATTCAATATATTAAGTATAATTTGTAAATTATTTTTTGAATTGGCAAGAATAGCACAATCATCAGCATATTGTGAATAAAAGATACCATGAAGATGAAGTTTTTGTTATTATCTTTTAATCAATTCAAATTAAATTGAATTATCAAACCTGAAACACATTTCGATCTCTATTTCCTAAGTCCCTTATAAACAGTTTCAATGAAAAGTATATAAATTGAAAACAATGTTGGAATTGGTACATACCATTGTTTAACATCAGGTTTTTATTTTAAATGCCTCAACTTTCCATTTAGAATAATAATACTTATTCTAATTTTTTCATGTAGAAACTATATAGTAAAAACAAAGTTTGGTGGATAACTAATAAATTTCAAACAGACCACAAATCTGTTTGATTAGCGAGTCAAATGCTCTGACCAAATCAATAAATTCTATATGTATATCATTCCTTTATTTTTGACATCTTTCTTGCATTTTTCTGCCTGCAAAAGCCATGTCTATAATATTTATTGATTTTCTAAAACCACATTAAATCTCTTAACCATTTATATATGATTGGAGGCAATTTAATCTGTTCAATAAAGTCATTAAATCTATTTTTTCTGCAGAGAAAAATAAATTTTATATAATAATTATAAGTCTTGTCTTCCTCTTTTGTTTTTAAAAATTTGAGCAATAGAAAATTTAAGTCAATATATTCCTAAAAAATTTCAATATTTTTGAAACTACCCATGATATTTTGAAACTTCTTTTTGATCTCTTATCAAAACCTAAAGTCTTTCCATTTTTAAGATTATAAAGAGCTATTTTAATTTTATTAAGCTGAAATTTTTCATCCAAATCTAGAATGGATATATTATCAAAAATTATTATCTCAATTTTGAATTAATCAAAATGTGGTAAAAATTTCTTTCCTCTTGTTTGAAATATCGTTGTCATTATATAAAGAATGTTGTTGGTGGATTAATATTCTTTTTTTGAAACCATATGTTATTTCAAATTTGTCAAAAAAGATCTAACATAACCAAGATCAGTGAACATCTATATTTTCTTTGTAGTTTTAATTCAAAAATCATTTTTAAATCTTTCATTCAATTTATTATTTTGCTAAGCAGAAAAATGCCATATCTTTTCTTTTAATTAAGCCCTTAATTACATTATCAGAGAACAAGTTATGATTTATCCTTATTAGTAAGCTCAAGAGTAGATTTACTTGTATCCAGAATATACTCATTAATATAATTCCTTGTCTCAATAACATAACAATCCTAAAAAATACAAATAAGCAATTTTAATGTTTAATTGCTGTTAAAAATCAATAGCAATAATAGAATGTCAATGTTTTACAAATATGATTGAAATAAGACTTATTATTTAATGCAACTATCATTTTAAACTAGGTGTACTAATCTATGACCTGTCTAACACATTGCATATAGAAGAGCTAATATAATATAAACCGTTTTTAAATTCTAGCACCAAACTAAATATAATCTATCACATGTCAATGTTTTGAGCATATATTAATCCAAATTTCTTTATCATGATTTTTCAATCTAAATAAATTATTTGTGATAGCCAATCGATGCGATCTGCAAAAAATCAGCAACAGCAGACCATAATAAACATATATATATATGCGTGCATAAATAGTCCAACCACCAATCTTCCTAAGTTTATACATTTTTAGAATGATCTAGATATTTTCATTGTATCATCAGATTATGACAATGTCAATCTGGTCACTTGAACTTCAAGCGGCAGTTCAAGTCTATCTATTTACTCTTTATTTTTGCCTATATTTTAAGAAATTAAATTTTCGTTTGATGTTTTGGGAGGCAACGAATATAGAAATGACTTTAATAGAATTCACGGGCCAGAATCGGGCACGGCTTCAAGACGCTCGAAAAACGTCAGTTTTTACGTTACCGTAGTGAAATTACGCATATTTTAAAGCTTATGTGATGTGATACACTATGACTTCTCCTTAAACGGAAAAAAAAAAAGTACCGTATGATGCTGCCCTCTCTCGAATTATTTTACAAGTAAAAAAATGAATAGTATTCAAATTTAAGTTTTAACAATGGAAGAAGGCAGTTGCTCATATTGGACAAAAGAAAGCGCTTGTCAATAATTTTCTCAGCTCCAACTTCTTTGTTTTGATTTTGAAAACGAAAATGTAAGTTTTAGATCATTTTTAAGAAATTAAATTTTCGTTTGATGTTTTGAAAGACAATGAATATAGAAATGACTTTTTTTTATTTTATTCTTTCTTTAAAATAAAAAGTAATTTATTATGAAGCACAATAAAAAGATTCGGAACCTCTTGTTGTGTTTTAGAGTTTATTTTCTTTGGCTAATCTGATTGAGTTGAGAATTTAGGATAATTTTGATTATTTTATTGACTAGATTAGCTTTAGGTTTTTAATGTTGATATATATACTTACGGTGCCTATTTTTTAGTAGTAATGCTATTAAAGATTGATAAAATAAAGTACTCCTATTTAATACTAAATTGTGTTTTAATGATTTGCTTTAGATATAATACTACATATATTTTATTTGACAATAATTGAATCCCCCCTTCCTCTCATTCATATAGGATTATAGAATGACCATGATTCATTTTTCTCACAGAAACTATTAATAATAACATGAAAGTCTGAAACCTTTGACAGAAGCGCCTTAAAAATGCTTATATGTGCAGCCAATCAGATGTAATAATGATTGCTTAGGAAACTCTCAAGTCAAAACACAATTAATTTATAATAAGTTTAATATAATTGTTCGTAAATATTTTTTTTTTTAAAAGACTATAATAAAAGACGGAAACCAGAATATCCTGACATCTAGCGAATCATGATATTATTTTTTCATCTCTATTGCTAATTATTTACAGTATGAAATAACGTAATGATATTCTTATGAGAAAAAAAAAACAATGCCAATATTAAAAGTAAATGCTATTAAGATCTAAAATCACAGATTTGTAGCATTAATGAGAAGTTTGCCGTAATCGCAATGGGGAGAAGCATTTATAATTTGAAATTAAAAATTTGATACCAGTATGTTCTGACATCTAACGAAATATAATATAACTATTTTCAAACTCGTCTTATTTCTATATGAAATAAAATGAAATGATATTTGAATAACGATGGCTATTTAATATTAATATTAAGACAAAAAAAAGTTAATTCTACAAATATATGCATACTCAATTCAGGTAAATAACAGCATGCTTCTCTGTTGGTTACACGCACACATTATAGATTGTTTGTGCACATTTATATGATAATATAAATAAAGTCATTTTTAGATTTGTAAAAAATGCGTTTGGTCATATCAAAATTTACTTTTATTTTTCTACTTTTTTTTTTCTGGAGCTAGAACAGATAAAGTCATTTATGAAATAAGTATTATTGATGATGATGAAGACGATAGATTTCCTTCATTTTTTCAAAGTAGTCCAATGAGATATTTGAATGACAGCTTTTCTTCAGACTTTCCTGGAAGAGCTTGTGATAACATGTGAAACAAATGTCTCCACTTGGACACTAGACTTTATTTTATGTTGAACTCCTGATTAAAGGCTGCAAAATATAAAATTTTGGAATTAATCTTCATTTCAGTTATAAATTATTTTTTTCCTTTTCGCTCTTTAAAAATTAATGTCAAGACTTGGCAATATCTCTAGAATTAGCCAGTGGAATTTTAACTTTTAAATGAAATTGTTTGAATGGGTTTTTTTTCTTTTTCAAACTATATAAGTTTACATTTAAGTAGTTAACTCTCTTGTATACAGTGAGATGTATCTTTAATTAATATACTTTGCATTGTAAGAATATTACTTATTAATTTTCTCTAGATATCTACTATTAATATGTTTTCTAATCAGTTGTGATAATCAGAAAAGAAGAATATTTTATATATAAAACAGTTATTTAAAAATGTAATAATTAAAATTTAAAATGCAGATGTCTTAAATTAATTTTATTATTATTTAATAAGAAATAAAACCCATGAATATCTTTCAGTAAAAAATGAAACTTTTGAAATAAAAGCTATGAACTCTATTAATTGCAATTATGAGAGGGAAAAATTAAAATAAAAGAATGTAATGACAAAATATGTCTTTGGATGAGTGATAGTCCTGTTAATGTTATAATTTTTTTTATTTAGATCTGTCACATTAGTTAAATATAATGACATAATAAAAATCAATAGACAGAAACATATCTAATGACTATTGATTATTTAAGGTGGCAATAATTAGTTTTGAGTAAAGTAAATAGAATGAATTTCAATAAATATTTGCATTTCATAAATAAAATAAAGATTAGAATATAAATAACAATTGAATAAATCTCTAAAATATTTAATTCTTAGCATTTTTCACAATGTTTTTTTAATCAATTATTTTACAGTTTCAATTGCTTAGCATTCTTTTTCAGAGCTATAAAATACAATTATTACATTACTGAATAACTGAATAATTGTATAAAATGTTTTGTGAAAAGTGTAAAGAGGAAGTGAATCAAATGTCTTGAAATGAATAGTTATTATTAAGTTCTAAAATGATTCATTAATACTGTCATGTTTTTTCCTTCATTTTTTATGAAATTCTCAAAAATAAATATAATTATTATTTATCTTAAAGTTATATTTAATGATTGAGTATTATATTTATATTGTTGTTGTTTTTTAATCATTATTACTTATAATTTTCAATTATATTCCAGAATAGTGTACTTCATTAAATTCCAAAAAGGAAACTTTATGTAAATTAAATTTCTCAACAGTTTCATTATATTTTAAAATGATATAAACCCATTTTTAGATGACAATAACATTATGTTACTTGGGCAATGATTCTAAGAATGATCTAGGAATAAAAGTGCATGTTCATGAATTGAAAATATAAGCTTTGATCAACATTTATAATAGATGACATATAGAGAGTAGACTTAAAAGCTAAAAAGCTCGTTTAATTCACATCTTAGGAAAGTAAATCAAAAAATCTTAGTTTAATCCCAAGTTGTGCCCAATCTGTCATTTTGGTGCTGAGCACTTAATTTTAATCTTTCCACCAAAGCAATTACCATTTAGTATTTACTCATATCTCCTAAACTGCATGCTAATAAAGTCTTCAAAAAAATTTTTAGCTGCTTTAGAATGTGCAGTAATATATATGATTGCCATTACTCCAATTCATTGTGATTTTATATGTAATGTGAACATGGATTTATTTCATAATATCTTTTATCTATTATTTAACAAGCTGATTGTATTTAATGAAGCATTATAGATTACTTTAAAATGTGATATAATAGGCCTTATCTGACTGCAACATTTATTTTTTTAAATATGTTAAAATTTCTACATTTTTTTTTTTTTGCCATAGACCTTTTAAAACTATTGTACCATCCTTTAAAACCCCTCTCTTTATTTTTGATACTCCACATTTATTACATTTTTAATGTAAAACTTTTTTGATATTAGTATATTCATATTTATACAAACTTCTATTTTTAAATCAAAATTGTTCTTAAAGCCTCAAAATTTTAGGATTCTAGATGTGGAATCTGATTCTCAAATGACAAATGGTTTCACAATAATTTTATGTATAGTATAATTATCTTCTCCTTTTTTTTGTTTTTATCTAAGCTGAAGTGTAAAAAAGTTTTCTTCACTTTATTATATAAATAATGTAATGGATTTGAGTGATAAGAATTCCTGATTCAAAACCTTACTTGCAAATTAATGCTTAAATGTCACATGGTATTTGGAACAATAATCAATCATCCAATTATTTTTTCCTAGTCTCTCAAATAATTAATTATTATTTAATTTTTAAATGAGAAAAATGTTATTTCTGCTTTCATTTTCTTTGTTTAAGGACATATTAATCGAATATTTAATTTTTTTACTGAAAATAAAACCATTTTTTAAAAACTAAATTAATTTCAGATTATACTATTTTACTTTTCTTTATCATTTCTGTGAAAAGAAAACATTTTTTTTATAAGATCAATTCTACAAATGGACAGCTATACTTTGAAATCTGCTTAATAAAGTATTCAATTTTTTTTCAATTTTTAAAACAATATTCATATAATATATGAATAAACTGAACTAATGTTTATTTTTCTGATCTAGAACTATATTACATAATAAAATATCCAATCACATGATGTGACTATATGATGTTGAACCCTATTTGCACATAATGAGATCACATTTACTAATTATCTATTATGCTAAAAATGGAGACTCTCTTCTACTTATTGTATAGTCAATCAAATTAGGATTCATACTAATTATTTTTCCGGAAGCTTTATTTTACATTAATTGCATTAATTTTCTCTTATACTAATTATTAAAGCCTGTTAACTATTAAGTGAGCAGAAGATTATTATTGTGTCTGGTCTGTATCACAGAACCAACTTACAGAAAAATAATACAAACACCCAAGTTACAATTAATATAATCTTTATTATATCTACAAATATATATAATACAAGAGAATATATACAATACTGAATATTGTAGCTTAACTTAAAACTCAGAGTTTTGCCTACCTCTTCCAGCTACATCTGATAGCTTGCCTCACAGGTAGGGAGGTATGACTTTTCCGGCTATACAAGACAGCTTGCCTCGAGCCAACAGTAGTCTTAGCAGTGTCCGGTTCCTGTGGGACTTGCCTAGCTGTGTAGGACCAATAGCATAGTGCTATCATAGGAATACTTACTGCTGTTCAGGTTAGCAGAGCTTTCCTAGGCGAATGCGCACTGTTTTTGCAAGTTAGACTGACGTTCTCCCCCAATTCTCACAAAAGATTGACTATTTATAGCCAGATCTCTGCCCCTATTGAAAACATTTGGATTCAGCGAGCATCACTGCTTATTGGCCTGTATTAATCATTGGCTATGTGTTTAGCTGTACATCAGCCTATTGGCCAGCAGCAAACAATGCTTAATCTGATCAGATAAGGAATCTGGAATAGTCTACTGCTGAAAGAAGGGAGGACTATAACAATTATAAACATTTCATATAAAATTTTGATGCTATAGATGCAAATATATATATATATACTTTTTGTAGTCACCAAATCTTTATAGTCAATTAAAATTATGTCTCTCTATTATTTCTTCTAAACCTTCATTCTAAGTTCATAATTAACAATCTTAAACTCTTGATGAAAATGTATTTGGGCACTGAATGACTTATAACTATTTCTCCAGTACAAGCAATAATGAAAACCAGATATATTAATCTTTAATTGAATTTATCTGAATAAGAAATGATATGATAATCTCCAGTCTAATAAATGACTAGTAATAATCATTAATGTATTTATCTAAAATGGCTGATGTCAAAAATGTAAGAGCAGAAAATTTGACACTTATAATTCAAAATGTAATAATCTGATGTTGATAATACTTAACATATGATGAAGGCATGAGTAAATTATTGTGAGTTGAACAAATAACAGGTGCTGCTTTACCATAAAATGCATCTTGGGGATCACTTGTTTTTTTCAGGTTATCAGTACAAGTCAAACAAGTTGAAAAAAATATATAATTATTGAATTTAGTAACTTATATTCCTAGTATAGATTTAAAGCAAGCAAAATTAATATAATTTTTTTAAAAAGTAGAAATGATTTATAGGAAAATAATAATACTGGATTAAATTTTATTATCAATAAACATTTTATATATAGAATTTTGATTTACATTTTAATTTTAATAAATTAGGGTTTATTGAATTTCAAATCTCATCTAAATATAATTTATAGTTTATATATCAGTATGCTTAACTAGATTTTTAGAGAGAAAATGAGTCCAGTAAAGTTAGGTGAACTTCTTTTTGATGTACTATTTATTGATTTTTTTGTAGGATAGTTGAAAACTAATGGTTAATAACAATTCTCAATTAGAAAGTAATCATAGGAGATTTTAATATTAAAATTGCAATTTATCTTGTATGAGAATTTCAGATATGATGTGAACTGGATGTGTATGAAAAAAGAAAGATTGATTGGATTAGCAGCAAATAACTGCTAGTTATTTTATTTAATTTTACTTTACAAAAAAATGCTAATAGAAAACCGGGAATGATTTTAATTTTTTATCCACTAAAAAAAAAAAAAATTCTGAAAATGAAACAGTGCTTATCAATTTTAATATCGAAAGTAACAAAGTCATTTAAGTTTTTAAAATTATATTGAAAAGGATTGTACTACTAAAGAAAAATTATATACATATATATAAATTTTATTAAACGGCTTGAAGTATTTTACCCAGAGTTTATAAGAATACTTGCTGTTAAAAATCTTAAAAACTCACTAAATTTATCTAAAAATAATTTTAAAAAAGTAATTGAATGATTTATTGCTCAGAAGATTGTAAAAAGTTTGAGTAGTAAAAGTGACAAAGCTGGACTGGAATTTAACTCCAGGAATTGTTGCAGAAAACTATACAGAGCATAATGAAGAGATGAAGAAAATTAAAAAGGAATATATTATAATTTTTGAAATATAATATTCTGAATTGGTAAAAGGTTTACATTTTTTTTCATGTGTCAAAGCATCGGCCAGGAAGTGAACCCGCAACAACTGCTTGTAAGGCAGCTGTGCTAACCACTCGACTACCAATGCTTGCCAAAAGCTTTACATTTGTCCTTTTAATTGCAATTTAGATCAAAGTGGTATTGAAATATCTCGGAGGTCACAAATAATTAAAAAATCATTCTAATTGGATTAGAATGGCTGATAGAAATGAAATAATTAACAGAATTCTCAAGAGGTCATTTCATTTTATGGAAGATATATATTATTTAGATTGATTATTGTATTATGGAAGATATACTTTTTAATTAATTTGTTAGGCAGAAAATGAATTTAACAAAAGTAGATAAAATTCTGCCTAATAAAATAAAATATGCAATTACATATATGTAAATGGGGAAGATGGTATAATAGTTGAAATTATGTTAGTTGTGATAAATTTAATAAAAAATATTACATTTGTTTACAAAATGCTTAAAGAAAATAACATTCTTAATCATTTCAATAATGTGATTGTTGAAGGAAATTGCGATTTATAAAATTATAAACCTATCAATCAATTTTTTTTATTTATCTATATTTATAAATTCTTATTAAAATTTTATTACAGAAAAGAAGAAAAGCTAAATTGTATTCAGTGAAAAGTGCAGACAGGACAGCATAAAAGTGGTGTTAATATCTTGAATCATTTTCAAATAATAAATGAATTATTTTAACAATGGAATGAATATATATGATCATATAATGTGCATACATTTTATAGATTACAAAAATGTCCTCCTTAGTCTACAGTTTACTAAGTTTATTTTTCTTATGATAATCCATGATTTTACATATATCAGCAATAAAAAATATATGCTACCACAGAAGTGCAATTATTATAAATAGCATATCAAATATAATAATTCATTAATATTGAACCAAAATAATTATATGGGCAGAAAACAATTATACTGATAAGTATAATATTTGCAATGTTTATTATATGAAAGGACAGTTTAAATTTAATTATAATCATCATTATACTTTCAATTTTCAAAATATTTTACTAATTTTAAAATAAGAGCAATGTAAATTATAAGTTTCTATCTGAAGAATTAATTTATTTTCATGTATAAAATATTTGTATTCATTTTTTTCTTTTTTTTTTTTTTGTTTTTTTTTTTTTCTGGAATAATAATAATCATTGCTTTAGTTTGAAATTGAGTTTATAAATTAAAGAACTAATTTCTTAAATATAAATATCAAATTAAAGAATTTAATACTTACTTTACTTAATCCCATATTGACATTCAAAAGAATAAAGCACATTATCTTTCTATTTCTGTTTAAAATTCCATATTACATATTCTTTTCAATTTTATATCATTTATCTATTGATGTAACATTTAAGTCATTGACATAGAAACAGTATCTAATATGTAACTCAAATTTGTTCTTTTTATTTAAAACAGAATTATCATTTCACTTTATTAGAGTTCATTCAAATACAAACCAGCATCCTGAATGAAATGTTTTTTTTTTTTAATTTAAAAAGAAAAATATTTTAAAATAAAATAATAACACAGTAATTTTTACTATTTCTTCTAAAAATAAAAGCACATTATAAATAATTATTACATATTTATAACATCTTAATAATGACATTACTTTTAAAATATGTGATTAAAAAAAATGTACACAAAAATTTTAATATGCACACACATGTAGAATCACACACATATATATTATTTTTTACTTATTTACCTAAATCTATTGTTGCTAAAATATGTGATAGACAAAACTTTAATGGAAATCTATCAAAATATACATCTTTAAATTTATGAATAATTTCAAACAATACATACTCTAATCAAATATGCTGGGAATACCAATATCATTTCTTACATTAACAAATGTTTTTAGTTTCTTTAGTTTAAAATTCACAATCATAATTAGACATATCTAATGAATCATGATTAGCATTAGTTGGTGCATTTGTCTGCCATGCTCCTTATCCAAGTTTTAAATTTAGTTGAGTCTCAAAATATCTTTCTGGTTCTTAGCTAATCAGCTAGTAGTTTTAATCTTTAAATTTAGTTGAGTCTCAAAATATCTTTCTGGTTCTTAGCTAATCAGCTAGTAGTTTTATATTTTGTCTATTTAGCACTAATTTTTATCTAATTAAAAGTTATTTTATTGGATATTTTTAATAAAAGCAACAATAAAACATGACTGTTTGAAGGTTTATTTATGATGACAATGCAAGATATATGTGGTATTATTCTCACTATCTACATGAATTGTTATATGTTTTTTTTTTTAAAATTCAAACTTTATTTGTATTTTTATAACACAGGTTAGTATATGAGGGATTACTAACAATTGAAAGTATTTAAAAAACATTAAATGAAATTTGAATTTGAAAAAAAACATTTAATAATTCAACTAGATAGTGAAAATAGTCCAACGTTTAACCAAAAGCACTAATGATAAGAAAACTTTGATTTTTTTATGTATTGATATGTTTTTATTTGCAATAATTGATGTATTAAAATCATAAACTCTTTGTGAGATTTATTTTTAGGCACACCTGGGTCTCATTTTATGCAGATTATTTTAATGTGATTTTGAAGTTATGCGATTCATGTTTCTTCTTAATATCTTTCATATTTCACTAAATTTATTAGATATCAAGAAATTTAAATTATTAATAACTTATTTTCACTTGAAATAACTTTTTTTTTCAAAAATATAACGTTATATTAGCAGCTAGTGTGAATAGGGCCTGAAGCAATATTTAGATTTTTGTCTTCTATGTAAATAACCTATTTATACTAATGAGTAAATAATAATAATAGATTTATACTTACATATAAAAATATCGCAATAAATATTCAAAAAATTTAAACTTTTAAAATGTACTTTGTTATATATAACAGAAATAAATAATCTTTTAGATTTTTAAAATAAAAAATGAAGATTTTATAAACTGAAAATAATTTTTCTAATGATAATGTATAATATTTTGTTTTCATTGTGATTTTATTTTTTTTAATATAGAAACAGAAAACCATTAACACAGCATAAGACAGAAAGTGTCGCTAGTTGTACATTACATCACGAATAAAAATAAAGTGGTTTAACAGGTTTCTCTGGACATAATTGCTGAGAGATTCTTGACTTCATTTACAGAGAAGCTACAATACATCACATCACATCGAGTCTGATTTCTTACCAGTTTACAAACGAACGCTAGCGGTAATGATTAAAATATGTATGAAAAATCTAAAATTAAATACTGTAGTAATAAAAAAAGTAAAAAAAAAGTTTGTCTTGTATTAATTTTTTTCAAATATTTGAAATTTTTTATTAGTCATACTTTAATTGCTTATTTTTTTAATGCGAATTTTAAAGTAATTCTTTCTTGTTGCTTTGTTTTTATGCAAATTCTGAAAATTACAGATTCTATCCCCCATTTGTCAAGGTAAGTTAAGTCTATTTTTGTGCGATTTTTTTAATGCGAGTTTTCTGTGGAACCTATCTACTGCATAAAACGAGACCCAGGTGTATATAAAATAAAATATATTAAGACAATATAGGTATAAACATCATATTTTAACTGTTCTCATAATATTTTTGTTATGATTTATTTTTTAATATTTTTCTTTTTTATTACAGGCTATCCTATTTCTGATTGCTGTCTTCACAGAAATTCACAGTGCTAAAGTATCAATAACAAACCAATCTTCAGAAAATGAAGATGAGATTTCAGAAACAACAGCAGAAAATACAGATGATACCATATTTGGAGATCAAACAGAACAACCAATTCTCAAAAAATTAAATTCTCCTTCATCCATCAAATATAAATTGTTCACTTCTTCCTCTCCTGAAAATCACATGAAGCACAAGTTCATCACAACTCCTTTAGTATCAAATGATGAAGATGATGAAACTAAAATTATTTTCAATAAGAAACAAAAAAAATCTTATAAATCAACTGCTAAATTGAAATTATTAAATAAATTAACCACAGCTATAGGAAATCTTAAAATGAATTTGCCTAAACATAATGATGGGAATTATGATTTACTTACTAAATTATCTGATAAAGATAATCCTGAACCAGTTGAACAAGAGGCTGCAAAATCTGATGATGATATAGATGAAAAAACATCATCAAAAGTCACTCATAAACCACGATATGAAGATAAATTTACTTTGAAAGTAACTCATGCACAACAAAAACCTAAATTTATCAAACTTTCTGAATCTTTAAATGTTACATCTTCACCAAAGTCTCTACAATCAGATAATAAAGAGTTTACTTTCAAAAGTCCTTCTCACTCACCTTATGTAACAAATATGGCTAAATCATTTTCCAATAGCAAAACAATGTCAATAAATAACAAAAGTGTCAATCAAGATATGGATGGAATTAAAAATGAAAACAGTTCTATAACTAAATTGTCCTTTAATGGAAAACCATTGAAATTAAACAATAAACACAAATTATATAATTTGGATGAAAATGCAAGTGAAATTGATTCTTCAATTACCAGAGGAAATAAATGGATTACTAGAAATAAATTTACAACTTCCAAATCATTCTATAAAACTAGCTCAAATATGGAAGAAGATGCAAATGATAATAAAGCTGTCACATATAACATTGAAAAACATGGTTTGAAGTCTGCAGAAGATTTTGATCATATTGTTCCAACTTTAAAGAATATTATACCTCGCTATAATTACGATTATACAGAAAGCAATATATCTAATGGGAAAAATGATGAAGATAGCAATAATTATAGACAAAAAACTGATTATGAAATTAATCTTTATACAAGTGGTGCTTATAACGATGGAGAAAAAGAACCTGAGGTTAAAACTAACACATATAACATCAAACATTCAAATTCTCAAGAAATTACCGATAAGACAAAAAGAGATGAAACTTCCGCCAATGAATTAAAATATTCCAAAAATTATCTAGATAAAAATAATTTAGATTTATTAGAAATAAATAAATTTAATAAAATATCAGATTACAATCAAAAGATTTTTGACAATGATAATCCAGAATTAAAAGCATTAGTTTATTCTCATCCTCAAAAAATGATTAAAAATGATGATTTTGATGATGAAGAGTTTCTTAAAAATGACAAATTGAGCAATGTAAAAAACCACAGAATTAATAAATTTTTAGACAGTTATAAAGATAAATATAATAACGAATTAAACAGGTTTTCCAATCGCTATCCAGAATCATCTAACTTTTATGATAAAGAAGAAAAACCTCATTATAATAATAATTACAATGAACAATTTTATTCTCATCCGAAATTTATTGATTATCAACTCACTGAAGATTTTCCTACAGATTCGCAACCATTTCATGATAATACAGATTATCAAATCTCCAGCTATGGAGATTCAAAAAAACACTCCATTATACCATATAGTTCTTATAGATTCTTTCATTTGAATCCAAAGCATAATTTTCTTAGAGACGATCGCTAGAAGTAAAAATTGTTTTTAATATAAAATTGCAATACTTATAATTTTTATTTCTTTATTATTCAAAAGAAATATTATATCTAACTGTTTCTTCTATCGTGAAGAATCTGTAAATTATGAGATGTGGGTAGAAAATGGTATAGTTTATGTATTATAAAAATAAATTTTACTTTTTTAATAATGTACTAATTTTGAATTAGTTTTAATAAAGCCAATAAACATCACATGATCACCATTTCTTATGCTTGCTTATAACTGTTATTAAAACAGGCAAAACTTTCCATACAGTTTGCCACTCAATGCAAGCCAGACTAGTTTTTGTCTTGTGGCAGTCATCAGTGAGAAGTCTTGGATGTGAGAGTACTGCACCTAGATCTTATCCTAAGATCTAGGTGCAGTGCTCTCAGATCCAAGGCTTCTCACTGATGAAGGCCACAAGCCGGAAACTAGTCTGAGGATATTGGATGAGTAGGCACTAGATAGGGATTTTCTATTGATTACTCTGGCTTGCATTGAGTGGGAATACTGTATGGAGAGTTTTGCCTGTTTAAATGAAATTGACAATACACATTATCGTAAAGCAGAGATCAAATTCTGCATTCATCCCATCATATCACTTTAACATGATATAAAAATATTACTATTTCCTTTGTAACTTTTTGTCAAACACTAAATATCCACTTCAATGATTATATATAATAAGTAAAATAAATGTTAATGGCGTTATTTCTCAGAACTTCACAAAAAGTTAGAGTGCTCTACCAACTGTGCCAAACTATACAGGGCATTGTGTATAATAAAGTTGCTTTGTGGATATACTAATCAAAATGATTTTAAAACTTTATATCACTCCTTTAATTTAAAATCCATTAAATTGTAAATAATTAGCAGAATATAAAATTTTCAGGCCACCCTCTCTCATGAACAACTTTTATCATTTCAGATGGACTATAAGCTCATACTATCTTGGTTTCTAACCTGGTGTTGATAGCATTATATTTTGAAAGTGTGAAGTTTGATTTGGAGTTTTAATTTGTTTGAAAGTGTCTGTCTCATTTATTTAGACTTTCACTGTAGCACGTACATACAAGATGTCAATATTTCTGACTTTATCTTATGGGGCAATAATTTTTATCTATAAAAGAATATATACTTATCTGATGACATATTTCTAATAAATGGGGAATTCCATGTTTAAAATCTAGCTAAAATTTCAGGCTGTGGTATTTCTAAAACTTTAACTAATTAGAACTTGTTGTATAGGCTTAAATGATAATATATTGTTTAAGCTACATTTTAATCAAAAGACAGCACTTCTTTTGATTAGTAATTAAATTCTTAAATGATTTATAAGACCATGAATATATAGGTACATGCATATATATATATATATATGATTTGTTCATTCAGTATACTGAATGTTTGCTATAGTACATAGAGGGATTTGAACTTAGGATTTTCAGTCTATATTCATTCTCCACCCCCATTTCAAACAACCAATGTCCATGACCACATACATGTCAAAAAGATAAATGATCTCCAATATATGTACTTTGTGAGGCACTCATCATTAAGGTCCAAAAATAATCTCGCACAACATTTATACAATAAGTGTTTGGCTTAATATGTTGGGGATTATTTATCTTTTCCTCGTGTGTGTGTGGTCATGTGTATAAGATGGAGTGAAGACTAAACATAGACTGAAAATCCTAAATTCATAAGAGAGGTTAGAGTGATATACTATCTACATGGGTATGACTACAATATCAAATTCACCAAGGGCTTTGAGCATTCCACCATTAGTTTTTAATGATATGGATGGTTGAATTGTTGGAAGAATGAGAAGATTGAAGCCTGCCCATGAAAGTTTAAGGAATTGCTACCTTAATATAAACTGAGCACTGTATGTGGGAGATTATGATCTGGACCAACTGATGAGTACTGATCATGCATGAGATGTTTATTGGGGATCATTTATCTTTTTCACATGTGTGTGGTCATGTATATTGATTGTTGGGATAAAGTGGAGGATGAATATAAACTAAAAATCCTAACTTCAAATCCCTCTATTTAATATATATATATATATTGTAGTGGTATTAGTGGAAATAATACCATTTTGTACCCAAATTAAGATCCAACTTATCACAGAAAGAAAATTAAATGAAATACAAGAAAACTCTTTGATAGGCCTTATGAATTGAGATGACAAAATTAGTGGTGTATGATGTCCAAGAGATAGTCTAAACTCTAATCAAAATTCAAAATCTAAAATAAAAAATATATACTGTAGCAAATTAAATTAAAAATTTTATTTATATGTTCTATTCTAAATCCCTAATTCATACCAATATAATTTAAATGAACTAAAATGATAACGAATTTTAGTTCTTGTGGATGTCCTAAAAATGTATAAGATAAGGACTCAAAATAATATCAGTCAAATAAAATGAATGTGTAATGAATATGACTATAAGTTAAAATTATAAATGCCCGTATCAATCAGTGACTTACTCTAATTGAATAAGTGAATAAAGATTTAGCAGGTTTTCATAAATAAAATAATCTATAATTCATACTAATATACTATTCAAAATTTAATAATAGATTTACAGTTGACATTTATTTTAAATAACTCTTAATTTACTGTGTACTCAACTTCTGTTGTATTAATAAAAAAACAAAATACTTAAATCAATACTGATAAAATTTTATTATAAAGTTTATTAACAGCTTTGACACCAGTGAATACTTACGAATATATTAGATTAGTCCCAACCAATTGTTAACCATCAGTATAATAATAATATTTGTTTTGCTAACTAATTGAAGCTTGTTTATCCATCTTTCTTTTAAATATAAATTCTGATTATTGTACTTAAATTATAACATAATGAAATCCAAAATTCCAATTTAATAAAATGATAATGCAATACCAGAGTATATCAATAGCTTAAACAAGCTCTTAATTAATAAGTGCAGGTGAGAAAATATTTAAAATCTCTATCCAGAATACTCTCATCTCCAGACCAACTGTTTTTGAGCTTGTGGTTCACATCAGTGGAGATCTAGAATATTCAGACACTAGATCGAGTGTCCGAATATTCTAGCTCTTCACTGTTGTGAGCAATAAGCTCAAAACCAGTTGGTCTGGAAATGAGAGTATTCTGGATAGAGATTTTAAATATTTTCTCAACCGCACTTATTAATTAAGAGCTTGTTTGAGCTATTGGTACGCTCTCGGTATTTCATTTTTGTAATTACAGGCTTATTAAAAGTAATGTCACATTATATATGACTTGCTTTTTTGATTATTAAAATGATAATGGTAATTTATTTACGATAAATAGTAATGAATAAATAAAATTAAGAACGTATTATTGAAATAAAATTTAATATGCTGGATTGTGTTGTATGTTTAACCAATAAGTGATGTTGGACAAGATATCTATTCCAAAAATCAAAGAAAACTATTATTTATAAATTCATTTTCTTAAACAAATATAAAATTATAAAATACATCTCCCTTATTATAGTCTATCCATAATAAAGATATTGGCTAGACGTAAAAAATTATTAGATAAAAAATCTATTTAATTGTTATAATAAATTTTAGAAAACGATTGCAATCTTCCTTAGATTATTGTATATATACATACTTGTTCTCATACAAACATACATTAAATTAGCCTTTTAAAAATAAATATAGTAATAAACTTTAATAAAATTAAACATCCTGTATAATGATAAATGTTTGTTATCCATATGCCCTATTTGCACTTTAGATTTCTTTCATGAAATTCAAATATAATTCATTGAAATATCCAATGGTTATAAAGTAGCAGTCACACAGCAAATATATATATATAATGTTTGAAGATTATTCTAATGAACTGTCAAATATTAATTTTTAGCAGTGCATTAAGTACATTAATTCTTTTTAAGTGGTTATTACTGCATTATATATTATCCTATCTATTCTTGTAGTTTAAATTTTATTAACATATATATGTATAAAGTATTGTGCCGGTCGGATTTGTATGTTCACGTAACAAAATCTAGCATCTAGGCAAAAGTACCTCGAATCCACTCGTGCGCAAGATACACAGGTCAGGAACACTCATGAACTCTGCCCTATTTGCCTATTTCCCAGATCTATAACATTATGAGCAACAATCCCGATGACATCGATTAATTTACTTCTCATCCGCCGGCATCGATCATCGGAGACACAAAAAGACTCTAGGCTCAACTTATATGATAGTATAACTTAATAACGAGCTATATTTTATGAGCAATGAAGGCTCACGACCTAGCATATTAATTATGTATTAAGCGGAGATCATCTAGTCATATTTAGCATAAGTAATAACTTAATATATTATCTTAACTAAAAGAAAGCAATGGTTCGAGTTTGATATATATATTTAAGATTTATTAATAACAAAATTATGTCGGGTTATTTAGCCGACATGAGCCTCGGAAGTATTATATATGTTTGATTCATATTTAATAATAACATTAGATTTGCGGCTATGCCAATAATATATATGTGTGATTTAATAAATTAGCGCTATTAGAATACATTACTGGAATACTATTACACCCCCAGAGATGAAAAGCATTTACTTAATTTAAACAATAATAATTTCATAAGCAGGTTACATTCAATATTATGATAAATTTGAGTTATAGATAATGCGCGGGATGGGTAATGAATAATTATGTAAACGATACTAAATCTATCACATTAATACTTATATTAAACTAATGGACATATGTCTGTTTAAATAAATCATTTCATTACGGCTTATGATTACTTCTGGATGACTAATAATACCCTGAAAGGCGGTGCATGCATGGCGGCTGATAGGGTTAGTCCAATTATGGATCCTGGAGTGTGCTTCATGAATTTTTATAATGAAATGGACTGATTTCCTCTGCAAACATAGGCAGGGTCGGTTTGACGAATGAAGGAGTCTAAGATTCCCTGGAATGAAGTACAGGCGAATCATGGATGATGAAGAGTGGTCGGCAACGACTTTATTGGGCTGGTTTCCCAGATCGCTCCCCATATAAAGCATGCACATAAGACCAAATATGTCCCCAGGGTGCTTTTACAGCCTGGTTTAAGGACATTGAGATGACGATGGGGCTCGACTGCATGAATTCCTCCATGTGAGAAAGAAGCACAAACATATATAAAACGAAATGGCCTTTATGCATGAAACGCTTAATAATATAATATAATTCTAAAGATTATCGAAACAGATTTATTGCCCATAAATTATGAAATATTCGGTGTAATGACATGGCTTCACTAAGAAAACATAGGTAATAATTATACATAAATATAAAACTAAGATGTTAAGATCCCCCTCCCCCTTACAGTATGTTACTTAATATTATTCATTACTTCTTACACATTTCATAAATCTCAATTTTGGTTAGTCGATGCCCTTGTGAAATATATATAAATGATTACAAAATAAGTGGGTGGTGGTAATAGCTAAGATGGGTTTACATATATAATATAATTTAAGAATAAACGATAGCGCATTATTTAGGAAGGAGAATGTGAAAAACAGATGTCAAATCTGTTTTTCTACAGTAAATATGAAAAATATAATTAGTTTATTTATCTAAAATTGTGAGCACCTGGGCAAGTCAAATAAGACTTGTTTTGATCAAATTATAAATTATTTACCCAGTAAATGATGGGTGGGGAAATGAAAATGAATTATATGCTGGCGATTTTAGAATACTATTGGCATTTATTTTAAAATACAAATACATAAATCAAATTGAAAATTGGTTGCTGCTTGAAAATAAAAGAAAAGAAAAACATTATATAGGAGGCTTAATATAGATTAGTTATATAGAGTTATAGAATACATATTTGAAGACATTTAATATAGATGATTTAAAATATAAATATTACAGAGAAGGCAGGATTTAGGAATTATAAGTGGTCAAAGTTCTTTTACCTCGATTATTTGGAAGAGCGTTCATTAGGAATCAGTCCATCGGTATTATTTCACTAGATCTAGGGTAGCATTATTATTTGAGATAGCACTTTACTTTCACTGGAAAAATATACATAAAGTTCAGTAGTATGGAATGCAGAGCTTCGTTCATGGGAACAGCATATTAGAACGGAGGGATGAGGTGAAATTTCCTACTCACGACACATTGAGTGAGAATTAAAACTGGCATGGAATATGTATAACAACATAGTTATTTAATGGTCTCCTCCCCAGTGGATTCAAATCTGGCAGTATATATACTTTTAATTTGAAGCTGTAACTTAGCAACTACTGCTGGACCTGAGGTGGTTTAAGCACTTAAGGTTTCTCTGGAATAGTTTGACCGGATACTTTTATCTAGTAAGATGTTTGAAACAATGCAAGTTTGTTATCAGTTTCTCGAACGATTATTTTAAAATGAATCTTATGATTTTAAAACAAGCTAGCATGGACAATTTCCACTAATGGGTTTATTTTATTATTACCAATTCATAATCTTTTACTTTAATCTAAGGGGTATTCTGAGTAATTGTTTTTCGAGAGACTTCTTAACAAGATTGCATCACTTCTGGCTACAAAATTATATGAAAAAATAATAAGTTTCATATATAATACCTTATACATATAATATAACTATTAATTTATTCACAATCTCCTACACTGAAATATATAGATATTTGTTATTTACGCCCGCATACACATGAGAATATTATTATGAAATAAAATATTTTTAAATTAAAATACATGTGTTTTTTTTACTATTTATGTTTATAATACTAACCAAAAGAAATATATATATTATTAGCTATGTATATACATGCATAAAGGCAGGTTTGAATACAGTTAGATGGTAGGAGATTGGATGTGGGCTGTGAAGCAGGATCTGAGCATCAGATCTGCTTCAGTATCAATACAAATAGGTCTTAATTTTCATAAGTGGTTTATCTAATATAATTTTCATTTGAGGTTAATTATTATTTTATCCATTATAGCATTAAATAACCTGTAGGCACGGTATGATTTAAATACAATATAGATAGGTTGATAAAAAATCAAGTCAGATGTCATATGACTTAATTTTAATAAAGCTCGTATTTACAAATGTTATATATAGAGTACGTAAAAATACACACTCTTATCAAGCTTTTAAAAATACCCTCAACCCCAGACCGCGGTTTCTGCATCTAGCGTCGTCAGTGAGGTGTTAGGGATTAAAAACACTAGAACTAGTCTAGCATTTTATCAATGCCTAACTATTGAGAAGAAAATCTGAAACTTTCAGACATCTAAATGTCCAAAAATCCAGCTATCTAACTCAAATAGCAGTATGGGACTGAAATAAATTCAGATACACCATATATTAATAGCTCTAGCAATATAAAATCGCCAAAGCCTTAATAGCAAAAACTAAAATTAAATTGATAAAAAATCAAGTCAGATGTCATATGACTTAATTTTAATAAAGCTCGTATTTACAAATGTTATATATAGAGTACGTAAAAATACACACTCTTATCAAGCTTTTAAAAATACCCTCAACCCCAGACCGCGGTTTCTGCATCTAGCGTCGTCAGTGAGGTGTTAGGGATTAAAAACACTAGAACTAGTCTAGCATTTTATCAATGCCTAACTATTGAGAAGAAAATCTGAAACTTTCAGACATCTAAATGTCCAAAAATCCAGCTATCTAACTCAAATAGCAGTATGGGACTGAAATAAATTCAGATACACCATATATTAATAGCTCTAGCAATATAAAATCGCCAAAGCCTTAATAGCAAAAACTAAAATTAAATTGATAAAAAATCAAGTCAGATGTCATATGACTTAATTTTAATAAAGCTCGTATTTACAAATGTTATATATAGAGTACGTAAAAATACACACTCTTATCAAGCTTTTAAAAATACCCTCAACCCCAGACCGCGGTTTCTGCATCTAGCGTCGTCAGTGAGGTGTTAGGGATTAAAAACACTAGAACTAGTCTAGCATTTTATCAATGCCTAACTATTGAGAAGAAAATCTGAAACTTTCAGACATCTAAATGTCCAAAAATCCAGCTATCTAACTCAAATAGCAGTATGGGACTGAAATAAATTCAGATACACCATATATTAATAGCTCTAGCAATATAAAATCGCCAAAGCCTTAATAGCAAAAACTAAAATTAAATTGATAAAAAATCAAGTCAGATGTCATATGACTTAATTTTAATAAAGCTCGTATTTACAAATGTTATATATAGAGTACGTAAAAATACACACTCTTATCAAGCTTTTAAAAATACCCTCAACCCCAGACCGCGGTTTCTGCATCTAGCGTCGTCAGTGAGGTGTTAGGGATTAAAAACACTAGAACTAGTCTAGCATTTTATCAATGCCTAACTATTGAGAAGAAAATCTGAAACTTTCAGACATCTAAATGTCCAAAAATCCAGCTATCTAACTCAAATAGCAGTATGGGACTGAAATAAATTCAGATACACCATATATTAATAGCTCTAGCAATATAAAATCGCCAAAGCCTTAATAGCAAAAACTAAAATTAAATTGATAAAAAATCAAGTCAGATGTCATATGACTTAATTTTAATAAAGCTCGTATTTACAAATGTTATATATAGAGTACGTAAAAATACACACTCTTATCAAGCTTTTAAAAATACCCTCAACCCCAGACCGCGGTTTCTGCATCTAGCGTCGTCAGTGAGGTGTTAGGGATTAAAAACACTAGAACTAGTCTAGCATTTTATCAATGCCTAACTATTGAGAAGAAAATCTGAAACTTTCAGACATCTAAATGTCCAAAAATCCAGCTATCTAACTCAAATAGCAGTATGGGACTGAAATAAATTCAGATACACCATATATTAATAGCTCTAGCAATATAAAATCGCCAAAGCCTTAATAGCAAAAACTAAAATTAAATTGATAAAAAATCAAGTCAGATGTCATATGACTTAATTTTAATAAAGCTCGTATTTACAAATGTTATATATAGAGTACGTAAAAATACACACTCTTATCAAGCTTTTAAAAATACCCTCAACCCCAGACCGCGGTTTCTGCATCTAGCGTCGTCAGTGAGGTGTTAGGGATTAAAAACACTAGAACTAGTCTAGCATTTTATCAATGCCTAACTATTGAGAAGAAAATCTGAAACTTTCAGACATCTAAATGTCCAAAAATCCAGCTATCTAACTCAAATAGCAGTATGGGACTGAAATAAATTCAGATACACCATATATTAATAGCTCTAGCAATATAAAATCGCCAAAGCCTTAATAGCAAAAACTAAAATTAAATTGATAAAAAATCAAGTCAGATGTCATATGACTTAATTTTAATAAAGCTCGTATTTACAAATGTTATATATAGAGTACGTAAAAATACACACTCTTATCAAGCTTTTAAAAATACCCTCAACCCCAGACCGCGGTTTCTGCATCTAGCGTCGTCAGTGAGGTGTTAGGGATTAAAAACACTAGAACTAGTCTAGCATTTTATCAATGCCTAACTATTGAGAAGAAAATCTGAAACTTTCAGACATCTAAATGTCCAAAAATCCAGCTATCTAACTCAAATAGCAGTATGGGACTGAAATAAATTCAGATACACCATATATTAATAGCTCTAGCAATATAAAATCGCCAAAGCCTTAATAGCAAAAACTAAAATTAAATTGATAAAAAATCAAGTCAGATGTCATATGACTTAATTTTAATAAAGCTCGTATTTACAAATGTTATATATAGAGTACGTAAAAATACACACTCTTATCAAGCTTTTAAAAATACCCTCAACCCCAGACCGCGGTTTCTGCATCTAGCGTCGTCAGTGAGGTGTTAGGGATTAAAAACACTAGAACTAGTCTAGCATTTTATCAATGCCTAACTATTGAGAAGAAAATCTGAAACTTTCAGACATCTAAATGTCCAAAAATCCAGCTATCTAACTCAAATAGCAGTATGGGACTGAAATAAATTCAGATACACCATATATTAATAGCTCTAGCAATATAAAATCGCCAAAGCCTTAATAGCAAAAACTAAAATTAAATTGATAAAAAATCAAGTCAGATGTCATATGACTTAATTTTAATAAAGCTCGTATTTACAAATGTTATATATAGAGTACGTAAAAATACACACTCTTATCAAGCTTTTAAAAATACCCTCAACCCCAGACCGCGGTTTCTGCATCTAGCGTCGTCAGTGAGGTGTTAGGGATTAAAAACACTAGAACTAGTCTAGCATTTTATCAATGCCTAACTATTGAGAAGAAAATCTGAAACTTTCAGACATCTAAATGTCCAAAAATCCAGCTATCTAACTCAAATAGCAGTATGGGACTGAAATAAATTCAGATAGGAAGGCATTGATAAAATGCTAGACTAGTTCTAGTGTTTTAATCCCTAACACCTCACTGACACTAGATGAACCGTCTGGGGTTGAGGTATTTTTAAAAGCTTGATAAGAGTGTGTATTTTTACGTACTCTATATATAACATTTGTAAATACGAGCTTTATTAAAATTAAGTCATATGACATCTGACTTGATTTTTTTTATCAATTTAATTTTAGTTTTTGCTATTAAGGCTTTGGCGATTTTATATTGCTAGAGCTATTAATATATGGTGTATCTGAATTTATTTCAGTCCCATACTGCTATTTGAGTTAGATAGCTGGATTTTTGGACATTTAGATGTCTGAAAGTTTCAGATTTTCTTCTCAATAGTTAGGCATTGATAAAATGCTAGACTAGTTCTAGTGTTTTTAATCCCTAACACCTCACTGACGACGCTAGATGCAGAAACCGCGGTCTGGGGTTGAGGGTATTTTTAAAAGCTTGATAAGAGTGTGTATTTTTACGTACTCTATATATAACATTTGTAAATACGAGCTTTATTAAAATTAAGTCATATGACATCTGACTTGATTTTTTTATCAATTAAATTTTAGTTTTTGCTATTAAGGCTTTGGCGATTTTATATTGCTAGAGCTATTAATATATGGTGTATCTGAATTTATTTCAGTCCCATACTGCTATTTGAGTTAGATAGCTGGATTTTTGGACATTTAGATGTCTGAAAGTTTCAGATTTTCTTCTCAATAGTTAGGCATTGATAAAATGCTAGACTAGTTCTAGTGTTTTTAATCCCTAACACCTCACTGACGACGCTAGATGCAGAAACCGCGGTCTGGGGTTGAGGGTATTTTTAAAAGCTTGATAAGAGTGTGTATTTTTACGTACTCTATATATAACATTTGTAAATACGAGCTTTATTAAAATTAAGTCATATGACATCTGACTTGATTTTTTTATCAATTTAATTTTAGTTTTTGCTATTAAGGCTTTGGCGATTTTATATTGCTAGAGCTATTAATATATGGTGTATCTGAATTTATTTCAGTCCCATACTGCTATTTGAGTTAGATAGCTGGATTTTTGGACATTTAGATGTCTGAAAGTTTCAGATTTTCTTCTCAATAGTTAGGCATTGATAAAATGCTAGACTAGTTCTAATGTTTTTAATCCCTAACACCTCACTGACGACGCTAGATGCAGAAACCGCGGTCTGGGGTTGAGGGTATTTTTAAAAGCTTGATAAGAGTGTGTATTTTTACGTACTCTATATATAACATTTGTAAATACGAGCTTTATTAAAATTAAGTCATATGACATCTGACTTGATTTTTTATCAATTTAATTTTAGTTTTTGCTATTAAGGCTTTGGCGATTTTATATTGCTAGAGCTATTAATATATGGTGTATCTGAATTTATTTCAGTCCCATACTGCTATTTGAGTTAGATAGCTGGATTTTTGGACATTTAGATGTCTGAAAGTTTCAGATTTTCTTCTCAATAGTTAGGCATTGATAAAATGCTAGACTAGTTCTAGTGTTTTTAATCCCTAACACCTCACTGACGACGCTAGATGCAGAAACCGCGGTCTGGGGTTGAGGGTATTTTTAAAAGCTTGATAAGAGTGTGTATTTTTACGTACTCTATATATAACATTTGTAAATACGAGCTTTATTAAAATTAAGTCATATGACATCTGACTTGATTTTTTATCAATTTAATTTTAGTTTTTGCTATTAAGGCTTTGGCGATTTTATATTGCTAGAGCTATTAATATATGGTGTATCTGAATTTATTTCAGTCCCATACTGCTATTTGAGTTAGATAGCTGGATTTTTGGACATTTAGATGTCTGAAAGTTTCAGATTTTCTTCTCAATAGTTAGGCATTGATAAAATGCTAGACTAGTTCTAGTGTTTTTAATCCCTAACACCTCACTGACGACGCTAGATGCAGAAACCGCGGTCTGGGGTTGAGGGTATTTTTAAAAGCTTGATAAGAGTGTGTATTTTTACGTACTCTATATATAACATTAATAAAATATAGATAGGTGTAACGACTTTATCAATATTTTATATTCCCAAATGACTCTGCTAGATGATGTTGAAAATATAATAATAGAATATAGAGGATCAAAACTTTTAAACAACTTAATAAAATAATTGTTTCATTTCATTAAATTGCTGTTCTTCAGATCCTTGTTAAATTATTAATTTATTTATTGGCACTTATAGTTTAGGTAATATGCATGTGTATATTTATTTATCTTAACTTTAAACAAGCATTTTAGATATTCCTAGTAAAAAAAATTTAGAATGCTATCTCAACTCTCCTTTAGTTGTTATTTTAAAAGCCTCAAAATTTACATTTTGTTGTTGTTCTGAAAATAAATATCAAAACTTCCTGTTCAGCCAATCATGTTGCCTTTTATATCATAGACTTTTAAAATAGATATATATCATTTTCTTTTTAAAAAAACAACAACAAAGTATCTAAAACTTAATGTATCATATTACTTGACTGTTGAGGTAAAGAAAAACAAATAAGAGAAAATGGGCTTCAGCTTGATAACATAGATTTATTATACCCCTTTTCCATTGATATAATTTTATTATATAATAAGTCTTAAAATCATTCAAATTTTTCAGATAGCTTTATAGAGTAAATATCAAATTTACATGAATATAGGACAGCATTCTTAATATGTTCTCTTAGAATGTAAATTTTAAAAACAAAATAATATATTTGTTTGTTTTTAAAGTAATTATTACAAATAATACATTTTAAAATAGCAAATATCACCTTACAATATCTGCAATTTTAAAATCAACTCATACATATATAGTATAAAGGAAAAATATTAATAAAGACATATGAACAGTGCTAATGAAACAACATTGACTCATAAATAACAATATGCTTTTTCTGGATAAGCAAATATAAAGAAATATTAATAAAGACTGTCAAAATGTAAAGGTAAAAAAAGTGCTGTTCACAGAATAGCTTGCAGATTTGGGTAATTATGAATATAACAAAAATATTATAACAGCAGGGATAGCTGACCTGCAAGTGTCTCATAGATTTGGCAACCACATATAATAAATAAATCATGAATTAAATGATTTTTTCACTTATGCAATAAATATTTGGATGATCTAAAATATACTACATAACTGTGGTGTTTAAGCACCTAAAATTATAACTAATAAATAGACAAATAAATACATTGATCCACTAATGGCTCTATGGAAGATTAGATTTATATTTACAATGAACTTATGAATTTGTAAAGCATCAATGGTCCAGAGAAGTATCTTGCTTGGCAAAGAAGATACAATTAAATGAGTAATAATTTACTTCATGATAAAGTATAATATGGTATGTACAATGAATTATCTTAATTGTAAAATAAATTATGTAATAAAGTAGTTGTATAATGACTTATACAATAGTCAAATCAAAGTAGTTAGATTAGTAATAATAATATAAATTTATTGAAATAAGCATTAACTCATTGAGGTGGCTAAAATAAAGGTCATAACTCTAATTTATCAACTGCAATCTAATCATCATTATCAACCATTATCAATCCACTGCAGGATGAAGGTCTCTCCAAGTTTAATCCATCTTTTTCTATCTTTAGCTTCTCTTTTCCACATCACCCCTGCACACTTTCTTATTTCATTCATCCATCTCACATGTGGTCTCTTTCTGTGCCTTTTACAATCTCTTGGAATTCAGTTTAAAATTTCAATTGTCCATCTATTATCATCTCTTCTAGCAATATGTCCAGCCCAACTGCACTTCAATCTTTTAATTTTTTTAATAAGGTCAGTAACACCTGTTTGTTCTCTTACCCATACATTGTGTTTTCAATCTCTTCTTGCTACTCCCAACATACATCTCTCCTAACTTCTTTGAGTGGTCTGAAGTCTCTGTATTGCTCTTCTATTAAGTGTCCAAGTCTCAGATCCATAAGTAAGAACTGGTAAAACACATTTGTTAAAAACCTTCCTTTTCAAACACATAGGCATATTTCCTTTTAGTATCAAGTTATTTCTACCAAAAGCACTCCAACCAAGTTTAATTCTATGATTAATTTCCTCCATTATGTTTCCATCTGTATTAATAATCTGACCAAGGTATTTGTAACTGTTAACTTCTTCTAATTCATCATAATCAATCTTCATTTTCATATTTTGAGCAAATCGATTAAACATTACTTTAGTCTTTTTAACATTTATCTTTAGTCCTACTTTCCTACTTTCATCTGATAATTCCTGCAACATATCCTGCAGCTCTGAAGCATTATTTGCAAAAACAACTACATCATCTGTGAAATCTAAATGATCTAAATAATCTCCATTTACTTTCACTCCTTTAGTTTCCCATTTTAATCCACAAAATACTTCTTGCATCACTGCTGTAAAAAGTTTTGGAGATATGGAGTCACCTTGTCTTACACCTTTCTCAATGTTGACTTTTCCAGTATCATTATGTAATCTAATTGTTGCTGTTGCATTTTTATAAATATTCTTTAAAATATGACAATCCTGGATCTATACCTTGATGATCCAATGCTTTAATCACTGAAGAAATGTTTATAGAATCAAATGCCTTTTCATAATCTACAAATCCAAAACATAATGACAACTCATATTCATTTGTCATTTCTATAACTTCTCTCAACACCTGAATATGATCTACTGTACTAAAACCACTTTTAAATCCAGTTTGTTCTCTTGGTTGGTGGAAATCCAATGTTCTCTGTAGACGAGTTGTAATTATCTTGGTAAAAATTTTATATAAAACTGATAAAAGGCTGATAGGTCTGTCATTTCTAATATCTTCTTTATCACCTTTTTTAAATATTAATATTATTACTGCATTCTTCCAATCATCTGGTACATCTTTATCATTTAGACATTTGGTATATAACTTTGCTAAAAAAATTTATAGTTCTTCACCTGCTTCTTTTAATATATCAATTATAATTCCATCATTACCTGGAGCCTTTTCTTTCTTCATACATTTAATTGCATGTTTCACTTCTTCATTTAAAATTCTGGGCAATTCGGAAGATGTAATAGATATAGGAGGTACTTGTTCTTTATTACTATATAATTCTTGATAAAAATCTTCTACCAATTTCATGATGTCATCTCTCTTTTTAGTAATAGTTCCATCTTTTTTTCTTATTGCAGATATAAATTTTCTACCAATACCAAAATGTTGTTTTACATTCTTAAGACTTTTATTTTCTTCTACAGCTTTTCTTTCTAGTTCACAGTTATACTTTCTTATATCATTTTCAACTCTTTTCCACACCATTTTACAAAATTCGAGATATTCAATTCTTTTTAATGCATCATTTTTGTATATCTTCATATTCTTTCTTTTCTTCATAAATTCTCTAGTGTCAGTAGAAATTTTATTGGTCAATTGCTTCTTTTGTCTACCAGCTGTCTTTGTTGCAGTTTTTAAAAGTGTATCAGTTATTTTCATATTAATTTCATTCAAATCTGTATCATGTTCAAAATCTACTAATATTTGAAACCGATTTGTAAGTTCTAATTTAAATTCATTAGAATGTTTCTGAAAATTAGGAATATCAACTGTAAATATTGTTTTTCTTAATAATTTTTGTCTCTCTAGTTTCACATTAACACCTATCTTACACCTTACTAATCGATGATCACTTCCTGTATTAAATTTATTAAGAACATTACAATCATGAAATATGTATTTCCTGTTAGTCCAAATATAATCCAATTCTGCTGTACCTTCATTTGGATGCTTCCATGTCCATTTCCTTTTAACATTTTTCTCAAAAAAAGAATTCATAATATAAAGTTTTTCTTTTTCTGCAAACTCCACAAGTCTATGCCCTCTCTCATTTCTAATACCATAACCAAAATTACCTACAGCACTTTCATCTTTCATTTGTTTACCAATTCTAGCATTAAAGTCTCCCATAACAATTTTAAAATGTTGTTTACTCTGATAAAAAGCCTTTTGTATATCCATATAAAAATATTCTACTACTTCATCACTATGAGAACTTGTTGGAGCATAAACCTGAATTATCTGCATTTGGTATCTGCTATTAAGTTGTATAACTAATCTTGCCACTCTGTCTGATACACCATCAATCTCCACAATATTGTTCTTCCACTTTTTATTTATAATGAATCCTACTCCACTTGTATTTCCAATATTTGTGCCTTTATAATAGAGTATATGTCCACTTTTTAAATCAATTGTCTCTTCACCTTTTCTTCTAACTTCACGAAGTCCAATAATGTCCCATTTAATATAAGAGAGTTCTTTTTCTAATTCTTGCAATCTTCCTTCACTTGAAAGTGATCTGCAGTTGCAAGTACCTAAGTAAAAAGTCATCAAATGGCAGCCTGGGTCTGCAAACAGGATAGCACCCTCTGCCTTTGGCCACCAACCGCTGCCTTGGTTGGTGACTTTACAGCCTCCTGGGAATAAGGGCCATGCTTTATTTTTGTCTGTCATAATTGTATATATATGTATTGGGAAAATATTTATCATTTACACAAACATTCATTCTGCCTTATCAGGCACTGAGAAGAAAGACCATGGTGTTTCTTGATCTTAAACTCAAAGGTAAAACCCCAATAAACTCACCACGCTGGCTAATGCATGTTGGTGAGCAGCCCATCCATGTTCGTATACTATATGAATAATCACATAGTAATAACAGCTGCAATGACAAGAACATATGGAGTGGACATTAGGAATTTGCCCTGCTCAGTTCCTTTAAAGCCTCCAAGAGGAATCAAAGGGTCTCCTTTCAGTTCATAGTTTGCAATCTAATATCCTACAATATATTTTATAATTTGCCTTTTCCCCTTTTTGACTGCAATTAGTAGATATGATATCTATTTTAAATTATTAAAGCATACAGTTATAAAAGGATTAATGATAAACTCTTGCTCACAATATATGAAAATAAAGTAGTAAAAGTTGTTAATATTGTTATTTTTCTACAGAAATTTATATCTCACATATTGTTTAAATTATATTGAATGACAAGTAAGATTACATTAATTAAAATTATTAATAAAAAAGCTTGAATAAATATTTTTTTTATTAAAGTTATCATTATGTTTTAACCATTCTTTTAAGAAGTGAAACTTCACTGACAGAGATGATTTAAAGGACAATCTTTATTACCACCAGTTATTATATTTTTGCTTATATATGACTTCAGCTGAGATTCCATTATTTGACAATGTTTCCTTTGGCACCTTTTGCTAGCACAATATAAACATAGAGATCTATAAACAATTTGAATCATTAAATGACATCCCATTATTCCTGTCAATATTACAATCTGTAGTAAATTTAATGATCTTAGCTCCATAGCGATCAGCATAACATTTGTTGATATTCATTTCATTTTAATCATAAAGACACCAAATGAGAAAAAGCTTTTATTTTCTCTTCCCAACTGTTTTTTTTATGCACAGTGCATCTTTCTTTACTATAAGTCCAGAATATATTTATAAAATAAAGTAAAATAAACACAAAATTTTAAGCAAAATAAATTATATTATTCATCTGGTTAAAATCACTCCTGTCACTATGATAACATAAAAATATTGCAGTCTTTTCCTTTTTCTGTAAACACTGGCTTGGGATCATATAATTCTCTTTCTTCTAATCCTAATAAGGCATTGTTATCATTCAATAATGACTTAAAAAAATATTTTAATTTTAAATTTAATAAATAAATGGTTCATTTATTCCAGATTCATTTGAAACAAAATATATTTTATTAAACATATGACCTTTAATCATTTTCTTTATTTAGTTATTTATACACTACAAGAGAACTATAGATGGCAACATGTGTACATCAAAATATATATATATTGACACATATGAGAATGTAATTTGTTATTTATTTATAAGTCTCCTATTGACATGTGTAATATCATTACCTTTTTTATTGAAAGTAAAATATATATGCATATTTCTTTTAAACTTATAAATAGGTTTAATTTTTGAAGACGTTAATATCCTATTATTTTTAAGAAATAAAAAGACCAAATCACAAATTGTTTTATTTTTCCAGATGTTTACAATGAGTTAAAACTAGACAAAATATTCTGCTCTTATTAAAAAGGAATATTTCAATTCAAACAATTTTTTAAATATGTCAAAACAGATTGTGTATGATTTTTAAAATAGAAGAAGGATCAAACAAAAATATTATCACCTATATCTGTATATTTATGATGACTTGAAAGTATATATAACAAAATAAAGTTAAAGAAAACATCAACTAGCAATTTAATAATTAATAATCCTATAAACAGTAAATTAATGGCTTAAAAAGGGGGGAAAAATAATAAATATAATAAGCGTTAAACTGGGATGATACAATATAGTATTTAGCAATTGAAATGTGTATATGGACATATATTTTTTCAGTTAAGTGGCAATATATGCTGTATTAATATATACTAGTTCCATTACATGCTATCTATATAAAAAAAAGTGACAAAAAAAAAATAGAAAAATTGAAATTCATAAATTTATTAAATTTTATAATACAACAATATCCATTTTTCTCTTGAGGCACTGGATTTGGCCACATTTATTAATAACATTCAGATTATATGAAAGCACACTTTATGATTCACTTTTTTTATTTTTTCCAAATGTTGATGTAATATAATATTTTGTTTAATAAAATTTTTTCTAAGGATAAAACTATAAATTGGATAAAACTTTAAAAAAAATTATATTGTATTTTTTTAAAAATGAAAATCAAAATTAAGATTTAGTAGTGGCAGAAAGAAAAAAAAATCTTTAATTGCATCAGAAAGCTTAAAGTTTAAACAGTTTTAATGAGAATTTAAAATGATTATTGGTAAGTAGGAGTAACTGCATAGATTCTGAATTTGATACAGATTTTAAAATATCAAAACAATTAGAGAGTTTGTAACAAAATTTATAGTATTTGTATAGGGAAAAAAGATATAGATGAAAAAGAATATCATCCAGAGAGTATTTAAATGTGATAATGTTACCATTCATTTTATTAAAAAAAGATAATTAAGTTATCCTAGTTTTTTTTTTTTGAGTCAATGGAAAATAATGAACAGTCATAATAAATATCTATGTAAATCTGCTCTCCCATTTTATTATTAATAACTACATGATTATCAATTTTTAAGTTTGTTTATTTTATAATCTTAATTTATATTTGGATATTGTACATACAAAAAAATGTTCATATTATATATATGTATGTATACATGAAAAGTACTCTGCACCTGCAATTCACCAAAATAATATATATTCTATTGGAGTCAAAGCTTATCAAAAAAATGTGTTATTGTACATGATATACAATATATGTGAAAAGGACTTACATCAAAATATAGCAAATTCGATGGTTTCTTTATATTTATAAGAAAAAAATTACTTAAACTAAATATATATAAAGCATTGATTGCTTAGTTGAGTTAAGAAAGAAACACACATAAAAATTCTTATATCAGATGAAAAATTATTTTATGGCTATTTGGAAGAAGAAAATATTATAATATCCAGTTATAAGAGTTATTTATATATTTAAGAATTTGATTTAATACCTACCATTTTAATAACCTGGATTTGAATTTAAACAAGATAAAACTTTAAAATGTTTTTAGATTTCAATAAGGCTTTTTTTTCAACTAGCTAGCCTCTAATTATTTCATCTAATATTAGTTTAGATATTTAAAAATAAAAATCTAATGAAAACCCCATTAAATTTTGATAAGTGTTGATAAAAATTTTTTGCTTTGCAGTGAATTATTTAATTAAAGACTGTTTTACATATACACTCACTGTCATATATATATATAATAAGAATTCATATAGCATTACAATACTAGCTCTTTCACAACCATGGTTTCATCTATTAACAAATAGAAACCATGGTTGTGAAAGAGTTTTAGTAAAGTATAGATTATTTTGGCTAGTATTGTAATGTTATATACATTTTTAATTTATTATTACTAGTATAGTGTTAAGCAGTATAATATATATATATATATATATATTGATGAAATTGATCATATAATAGTCAGAACTTCTCAATATATGGTATGTCATTATATACTAGATAGAAAATGATGATAAGCTATTCTAACATCTTTCTATTTAAGTATGGTTTTAACTTATTCATTTCTAAAATCACCTATCATTATTAACTTATATAATTTGTTTACTGAAAAATATGATCTAAATCAGTGGTGTGCAATCTGTGTGTCACGATCCCTCAAGGGATCACAGAAAAATTGTTGGAGGGTTATAAAAATTTTGAGAAGCTCTCATATTGGATAATAAATTTTTAATTGAAAAAAAAAACAAAACCTAAACACTATTAAAAATACATGAAAATTGTCCAACTCATTATTGTGTGCCTGACCATTTTTGTGTTCAAACAACCTTCTTTATATTCCAATCAGCTTTATATAACTGCACATCATAATGGCACTTTACTTATATTGTTCTCATTTCTCTTGTTCACTCTTAGAGTTCTGATCTTCTTTCTCGTGTCCTCATAATGTTGATATGTAGTACTACATTCTTGAATGTACACATTTTCTAAAACAGGCTAAAAAAGTGTAATTGGTACAAATCAACAGATCTACTAAAAAACAAAAATTATTATATGTTTATCATAGTTATTTTTTGTCACAAAATTTACAATTAAATATTTTTTAAACCCTGTTTCACATTTTTATGTAAATAATAGAAATTAAAATTAATGGATAAATAGTAATAAAAAATAAACATTCAGAAAATAATAAAGATAGTAGCAAGGAAAAAGATATATATTTGTATTTGGTAAAATGACTTTTATTATAGAACATGTATTGGGTTGTGTAAAATTTCAGTCTGAGTATGGGGTTTGCAAGTGTAAAAAGGTTGCACATCACTAATCTAAATGAAGTGATGATGAGATAATTATATTTCTTTAGCAACAATCATGCTTACTTATTCATCTGGTTTAACCATAGAAATAATATGGAATAGCATAAATTGACTTCATTTGTTTTGAGCACAAGAATATATTCACACCTTCTAATATTACATTCTGGATCAAAAGACTGATTTCACTATCTTTGTTATTCTTTAAATATTAATTATTATCTACTAAATTATCTATAAACTAGCACAATTTGGGAACATTTAGATCCCTTTATTATATACCAAATAATTTAGTTTTATGGAATCCATAATTATTCTTTCTTTGATGGTTTTGGTCTTTTATTTAGCACTGAAAATCAATCAAACTGAACAGAAAACTAAATTTTACATATATATAAAATTACATTACATTCTCTTACAAATATATAAATGGTCATTTTATTTCTGATTGATTAAGAGTTTATAAATGATCATTATGCATTTTTTCAAATACATAACTCTATATAAATTCATATATTGCTTTTATATAATTACATTGTGATAATAATATGTATATAAAAAAATTAAGATGATTTAAATTTAAAGCCTTCAAATATTATAAAAAAATCTAACTAAAATATGATAAATTAATATTTTTTTAATTAATTACATCTGCAAGTAATATTTTAATTCATTTCTGAACACATCATCTGAAATGCTAAAACATATCAAAAATGTATATCATCATTAATAATAAAATGAATGAGATTGTATAAAACCTCGAAATAAAATGTTTTATCATTAGTTGTGAGGTCTAATATTTTCCTTTTATTTTGTTATGTCATTAATAAAATTTCTATTTTTAAATAAAAATAGTTGGAAAATGTTCACTAATATAAATAGTCTTCAAATTTTCCAAGCCACAATTTATGGAAAGTAATCAGCCACATTGAATATATAGAAAATAGATAAAATATCATATGAGCCACAAAATATATATATAAGTCATGGTGCCTATCAAACATTGATTAGTCTCTCAGATTCATAATCTCAGAAGAGATTGTAATTTATCCAATAATTTGTGGAAGACCCAACATATATAAAATAAAAACATAAAAGAAAGATGATATTGAAACACTTTTACTAGAGGAAGCAAGAAATATTTGATTTATTTACTACTAGCATGTATTAGTAATTACGTACATACTTCTCAAATTGTGTTAAGTGAGATTGCAGTGCTTATTTAAAGGCATTATTTAGATCAAATCTATAACTAATTACAAGTACTCCAGGCTAATGTAATTATATTTCTTATACATTCATACACATATCTATATAAACATTAGGATAGAATATGCATATTTTTCTTTTTATAAATAAATTGTTGATAGATAGTATGCAAGCAATAGAGTATATATATATAAACAAACATTAAAAAAAAACCTACAATATTCAAAATACAAATATATAAAATAAATAATATTTACAGTCAACTTACAACATGTCCACAATCCTTAATAATATTATAGAGTTAAAATTTGAAAACAAATCACATTAAATTCACAGAATAGTAACTTTCCTACATGAATGGTGAACTTTCTATAATTTATGTATACTAACACAATTATATTGTACATTTAATAAACTATCTATTATATTTATACAAATGACTTTTTAATTTTTTTCTTCAAATTATTTTCGATATGTACACTAAAAACATTGTCAAACAAAAACTTCCATTGCAACTAAATGAATGATCTGCAAATACAGATTTAAATCTATCTATAGAACATTGCAATTTATTATACTAATGTTCATGTTCACGAATTCTTTTTTTCAATGCACATTTCAATCATTAATGCAATCAGGCCCATATCAAAACATCATGTTTATATATAACAATTACATTTGTTAATTTTATCAACAGCATCATTTACATTAACAATTAATCTACCAATAAGCATCACATGATCACCATTTCCTAGGCTTACTTATAACTGTTATTAAAACAGGCAAAACTCTCTATACATATTGTCACTCAGTGCAAGCCAGAGTAATCATTGGATGCCAGAAGGCTTGTGCATAAAATCCCCACCTAGTGCCTATTCATCCAATATCTCCAGATTAGTTTCTGGCTTGTGGTCTCCATTGATTATTGTGGCTTGCACTGAGTGGCAATACGTAGAGAGTTTTGCCTGTTTTAATCTACCAATATTTGGTCCAAAATTAAATGTAACATTAAAATGAAAAAAAGCCAGTGATGTGATCATACTACATATTTTATATAGTAATGAAATCCATACTTTCTCTTCAGTATTTTTTTTCTCCATCTATGTGTAAATTTACATAATATATATAAAATATATTTACTATTATATCTTAGCATATAATTTAATAGTGGATAAATTATTACTTTGAAATTTACACAACATATTATTTCTAAACAAAAAATGTTCTAAATGCAGCCAATTTATGCATAAGAGAACAATTTATTCAATAAGCAGTATAATTGTGTTAATATAAATAAATTATGAAAAGTTGGCAAATTCACATGGGAACTTTATTGTTGTGTAATTTTAATGAGATTTTTTTTAAATGTTTTTAACTGTATGCAACTCAGAATGGCAGACATAAGCTGACTATTGTTATTATTTACTTTTATATATTGGAATTTTGAGTATTGTATAATTTTTCTAGTTGTTTATTTGTTATATTTATTTTATCTGCAAATTGTAGATTCTATAGTTTATTTACGATTTGGCTGTTATCATGTGATATATATATGTGTGTGTGTGTTTTAATTGTTTTCTCTTGTTATATTATATCTGAGCTCTAAATAAAAAAATATGTGGAAAATTTCATTAAAACTTTTGAAATTAACATCTATAACTCTATTAAAAATTTCTAATATATATATTGAATTAATTATTTCCATGGAATGTTATTATAATAAAGAATAGAAATGAGAAGATAATATCCATGTAAATAAGGAGATAACCTATAACCATAGATGTTGCAACATTTAAGGTTAAATGTTATCTCTTCATTTACATGAATATTATCTCTTCATTTCTATTCTTTATTATATATATATAATGCACTTTGAAGTGCTAGATATCAGATTAAAATAATGTAATGATGGCATATATTAATCTTATTTGAATAAAATGAATTGTGAGCTCAAATAATATGTTAAGAACATGTAAATAAATAAGGGCTAACTAACAAATTTAAATGATATGATAGCAGCATCTCAGATTGTATGAATAGATATAAATCTCCCAGAAGTAAAAGGCAACCTTCCAGAAAATAAGAGATTGATAAATAAATTTGGAGTAGCGAGCATAATAAAATATATGACAAGAGGGATAGTAATATACTTTGTTTTTTGATTCTCTATATTGTTAATTGTTTATTCATGATACTATAGATTTGTGTTTCTTTTAAATCAATAGATAGTAAACTAACATAATAGAAGTAGCCACAATAAAGAAATAATGAAGAGATTGTTTTTTTTTTACTTCAAATTGCAGAAATTCAAATGGAACCATAATGCTAATATCATAGAAATAAAGATCACTTAAGATATTTGTCCAACTTTTCTTTACATACATATAATAAAAATTATTAAGAGTAAATATAAAAAGCATATGTATATATAAAATAGAAGAGGTGTTTTTAATATTGAATGAGGATTACTAAATATACTTCATATTTTTTATTATATTATTTGTCTTTTTTTTTTAAAGTGGAAAATCATTAATAATATTAATTAATAACATTTTTGAGTTATGACAACTTTATTAATTAAATAATAAATAAGTTAAAGATAAAAATTCAATATCTAGCACATATATTTATTTATTTTATTATGATTAATGATTTTGTTTTCTTTTATTAATATTATAAATAATAAAGATATATCAAAAAGTTTGGTAATAAAGTTTTATGCTCAATATAATATATCGTTTGTTCCCGGTTTTATTTTAAAGTCTATCTATATCTAATGTGCTCACTATAATCATGGGTAGTATAATGAAAAGAGAAAAATGAAATACTTGTACATCTATTAATTATGATTCCTATTTTATCTTCCATAGACATCTATATTGTATAAAGGTGTGTAAGCATGAGTTATATATATATATTTATATTTTTTATCCATTTATACACTCTAGTTGAGACAATGTTGTGGATTACTATATTTTATTGTTATCTATTAGGCTATACATACATATTTATTTGTTTATTGGGTTATCTTTTAGTAAATCTCATTTCATATGTACATATAAATTATCATCTCAAGAGGACATTTTAAAAGAAAACTATAACACTGTATTCATTCATCCATATTTATACTATCTATCTATCTAGAATTGATTTCAATTACAAAAATATTACTTTCCCATGTATGGAAACATATGTTTTGAAAGCTAGTTTGCCTATATAAATTTCACTCCTTAAAATTTGCCTCTTAACACAGGATCATTGAAATAAATCATTCCTATCTTGTTCTATATATATATATTCTAACAACTGTAATATTTTTTGTTTATATAGAACTATAAAAAAATTCTCTATCCAAGATTGAATGTCTTTGATTTCATAACAAGTGATTGAAAATATCATAAACAGTTATGTGCGAGTGATTTTCACAGTCTTTAAAAAGTTTCTTTCAATCAACACTGTTACTAAATTACTTAATTCCCACAAAAATTACATGCGCACATACTCATTTATTTATAATTTTAAATAAATAATAGATTCATTTGTAAAATAAAAATGTCTTATCTAATTAGACGGACAAATTCAGTTTATATATTATATATACGATGAAATGTAAGTATACATATAATAAAAGATATAAAAAAATAGTTTTAGCAAATAAATGCCTTTAAATTTGATTTTACAAAAAATAATAATTATAATAAAAATAGGATCCTGACTAATAGGATATATGTCATCATTTTCTGCACTGATAAATGCGAAAAACATTGAGTCTATAATTAGTTTTTTTTTTTAACTCTTTTAATAATGATAATAAAAAATCTCAAGAATTTTATTTTCTACAAATGTGGTTATACTTTTTTAACTATGGCAAATAAATAAAAAAATTTGAAGAGATTTAGGCTATTTTTTTTTTTTCTAATAATAAAACTTAGATATTTAAAATTGCTCACTAAAGATCTTAGGCTCTTTTACTAATGTTTAATAAATCAGCACTATTAACTATATCTATACCTGTATACAAAGAAAAGATTGAAACTTTAGTCCAAAATCTCTCTCTGAATATATATATGTGCGCGTGCGTGTGTGCATATAATACATTCTTTGCTGCAAATTCTCTTGTTAATTGAATATAAGAAAAATGCAAAGTGGATTGTTACATTCTATAATTATATAAATGAGATATTTATTTATATAGCGCGATGTATATAAATTGTAATAAACTAAAGATCAGCATTTCATCTAATGTGCATGCGCTTTTTTATGAACGTTAATGATAAATGTGCTGGAAATGAAAGTATTCATTTATCATTACCATTCATAAAAAAGCGCATATATATTAGTTTGAAATGCTGATCTTTAGTTTATTCTATAATTATGTAAATTGTTAAAGTTCAGCAAATATTTGTCTTTAATTAATTTCAAATTTAACAACACTTTAAATTAAAACAAAGAAAATACTTTGGTATCTAATTAAAAATACAGTATTTAAAATCAAAGTTCTTCGATGTACACCGACACATCCATACACAGAAATTTGTTATCATCATTACTAAATCACAATAAAATAAATTCAGCAAGTAAACATGTATTTATGAATTTAAAAAATCCTGAATAGCCTATTAACAAGTTCGCTTTTTTCAATCTTTAATAAAATGTATTCCACTTCAAAAAGTCATTCCCTCATACTTTCCAAATACAAGCAACTTGTTAGTAATAACACACAAATAGACAATACAGGTTAGTAATTACACAACATTTCGAGTAGTATTATTCTCCATTCTTTTTCAGGTGTTGCTGGCCTATATGCACAGTAACAATATTCACTTAGAAGTTGAACTCGCACCTTTAGATTTTTGAATAAAATTCAATATTTAAGAATCTAAGGATGCAAGTTCATTTCTAAGTGATTATTATTCCCTCATACTTGTTTTATATTTAGAAATTCTGCATGAATTTTTGTATTTTCTAATTTCTTCATTATTAAAATTTTATTTTCAACAATTTTTCCAACTGATTTGTCATTTTACAATAATTCTTGAGGAATATCTATTTGGAAAATTATATAAATATATTTTCCAACCTTGGTTTCTTTTCAAAAAATTATACCATTAATATGATATTAATTTTTTAATACAATTATTTTTAGCTTTTTTCTATTTCTCAAGCTTAATATGTACAATTTTTAGAATAATTAATCTCTGATTAACACGAAATATACTTTTATTTAACTTATTTTTCAGTTTACACAAAACACTTAATTTTTTTAAAACAATGCTAAGTTTACTGTTAATCATAAATTATCTTTAATTGCTAAATAGGATGGTCAAAGTTTATATCTTATCTATCAGAATTACAATAAGATAATAGACCTTTTTTTTTATTTTTTTAAGCAAAAACTATTGTGATCACAGGCTTCATTTTTAAGCAAAAACTATTGTGATCACAGGCTTCACTTTTATGTGGCTGAACAGAATTTCAATTTAATTTAATGACTACATATTTATTACATGATTATATAATTGAACAAAATAAAATTCCAATGTTTTCATCAAAGTTTACTATTTTATTCAACCGATGACGTATTACCTTGAAAGCATATCAGTCTAATGTTGTGATTTTTAAGATAACATCTCCAAGTGATCTGCAGACACATTTAGTCGCTAAAATGTGTCCGCAGATCACGTGAACACGATACGTTAAAAATCGCAAGGTTAGACTGATATGCCTTCAAGGTAATACATCATCGTTTGATCACGTGATAAAAAACATAAAAAATAAACAAAAATGTGATGCAGGTCACGGGCTAAAAAAAAAAGGTCACGTGACAAAATACAAAACAATGGTCATGTGACAAAAATATAAAAATTTTAAAAAAATTTACATATTAAAGAAAAAAAAAGGGTGATACGGTCATGTGGTTTTTTAGATGGCTACTTGGCGGGCAGAAAACAAACACCACCATGTTTCTTGGTCCTGAAAAAAAAAATACAAAATTAAAAAAAATACAAAAAAACAAAAATTTACAAAATATAAAAACGTACTGTATATTGCTAATTTGATTTAAAAAATTATTGAAAATGTACATGCATTAAATACAAAATAAGGTCAATACAAAATATAAAAACGTACTGTATATTGCTAATTTGATTTAAAAAATTATTGAAAATATACATGCATTAAATACAAAATAAGGTCAATACAAAATATAACTCTTACGGATAATTCAACCGATGACGTATTACCCTGAAGGCATATCAGTCTAATGTTGCGATTTTTAAGATAACATCTCCAAGTGATCTGCAGACACATTTAGTCGCTAAAATGTGTCCGCAGATTTGGGATAGACAATCTTTCAAGTTGCATCACCATTGTTTCATCGAATTGGGTCCAGAATTGTGAACATATATTTTCATTTCATGACCATTTTGACACAATTTTCTTTTGGGGAGAAGTCCACAGTCTTGTAGGAAGACGATTGCTTCTTCCTCCATACTCAGTAAAATTAAATAAGGTTGTTGTAGGTTCAGCCATCATAAACGCAAATATCTGAAAGTAGAAGAGCTCAAAAAAGTCACTGTGATGCCATGGATAGCAAAATCACAATAGACAGAAAAATCAAAAAATTTCCCAAACCTCTCTCCGAATTTTAAATCTCACGGGTAAAAAAAAAATTGACTCTCTGATGGATTAGGGGACATGAAATAATAAAAGAGCAGGTGCAAAGTCATGAAAAATAGACAAAAAATTTTAAAAAAAAGAATTACTAAAATTAAAATAACAAAAAACACATTCTGTTTATTATAAAAATAAATTGTCATCCTTAAAAATAGAAAGTGATATTACCCTGTCTTGCAGAGTAACTCTTTTCATAAGAAGGTATTATTCTTTGAAATTGTCACTCTCAGTTCTCTTTCTATGTTTAATTGAGATCTATATTTTATCTTTAATGCAGCTACTGCAGAAAATCCAGTTTCACAAAGATAAGAAGTAGGAAAGGTAAAAATATACAAACACTATTTCTTCCTGTGCAGAAAATTGATCATTCAGTCCTGCCCAAAATTCAAACAAGTACTATTATTGAATTGCCTTTTGATTTTATCCCTTGTTGTGAAGTCTATAAATAGTTCTTGTTCTGCAAATGACAGTTCTTCAGGAATATTTTGAAATGGATCACTGACCCATTTGTAAAGTGTTTTCATCAGTTATAAAATGACTTATAAAATTTTGAGCCAACATGGTTAAATGATTTTCAATAGTTGCAAACAAAACTTTAATGCATAGGTGTTAAGAAATTCATTCATATTTGTAAACATTTCTAAATGTTTTTGCTTTATATTCATATTACATAGTTTTCTATAAATACAGGCAAAAATATCCATACAGTAGTGCCACTCAATGCAAACCAGAGTAATCAATGGATTCCAGAAGGCTTGTGCATAAAATCCCTATCTAGTGCCTACTCATCCAATATCCCCATAAAAAATGGTGATCGTGTGATGTTTAGTGGTTTTTCTACAAAAAAAAAAACATTTACTTTGTCACTCATGTCCAATATATGTTTATTTGTTGTCAAATATGGTGTAATTTTGCTATTTATATAACAATTTAGCCATGTTGCTGCATATCAGCAGCAAAAAAAAAAATTAGGGCTCCAAAATGTCACTGGGGGGAGGGACAAATAAAGCTGATACAGAAAGTGGTTAGCACAGCTGCATTACAAGCAGTAGTCATGGGATTTGCTTCCTGGCCCACGCTTTGACACATAAAAAAAAAGAATGAGATCTGCTGATTAAAATGCAAAAACAATGCATATATAAAATAAAATAGAAAATAAAAAAACATTACAATACTAGCCAAAAAAAATTTTTTTTTACTAAAATTTATCCATGACATGGTTTCATTTATTAACAAATAAACTTTTGAAGTGAAATTCAACAAGATACAAACAACATATATATAAATATACACACAAAACAAATTAGCCTTCCCCATCATTCATTTCAAAAACTAACTTCCTTTAACATCAAAGGATATCTTCACGAGATTGATGCCTCAGATTCAAGAAAATTTATTATCAGTCTCTTTTACTCTTCTTTTCAATACATTTCATTCATAAAAGATAACCCGTGCATTGTCAAATAATATTTTATAACCCATATTCACTACATGAATATACAAACCTGAGTTATGATATCTATTTTAACTCTATTCTTATGAACTTTAAGTCTTTCATTAAGACTTAATTTACTTTGACCTATATAAATTTTACAACAACTGCAAGAAATCTTACAAACAACACTAGCAATAGATTTTCTATCAATTACTGTATTGAATTATTTAATAATGAATTTAAATCAAGGCCTTTTTTCCAGGCCACTTTTATATCATCCAATAAATAAGTAATCTTATAAATCAATTTACAAATTGGTGAATTAAATGGTAAAGAAATAAACTCTTTATACTTACTAATAATTAAACTTTATTATTAACAGACATAATTAAAGACACTTTTTATTAAATATAATATTTCTAATAAATTCATGATTATAATAATAAATCAATACAATAAGAAGCAAATTGACTCCTCTGAATATAAGCACTATTTTCAAAATTATTAAGTCTTCTACTCCTATAATAAAAACTCAATAAAGAAAGTTTTTTATGAACAAAAAGTTGATAACTGTCTGGCTTTATTATATTTCTTAAATTTTTTTGTTTTATAAAATCCACTGCAAAATAAAACTATCAATTTTAGCAATATTTAAATCTAGAAATTTTAACTTAACAAATTCAAAAGTATCCCCCTCAATAGTAAAATTAATATCAGAATCAAAAACATTCAATCTATTAAAAAAATTCTTCAATTTATCTTCCAGAAAATTATTAATAACATTATTCTCTTAAAAAAATCAATATAGATAGAACATATTAAATGAGAAATAACATAAAAAATAACTCATCCCTCATTAATTTTATAAAACACATCATTACACATAACATAACATAGAATTATGTGATGTTTAGTGGTTTAACATAGAATTCTCTAATAATAATAGCAAATCATGAATAACCTTAATGTTATCTGCAGAAAAATATTCATATTTATTTAGAACTGAAACACATTAATGCTTTTTATCTTATCACCTGATTAATACATATTTTTAATATCTAAACTACCAAAAACATAATCATTCTCTAAAACAAATCCATTAATTTTTTTGGAATCAAATGTGGCACTGAAAACATATTCTAACCTGCAAAAATTTGAAAGTTAATGATGATGAGTGCTATGCAAACTAGGTAGTTTATTTATCACAATATGGATGTCAAATGAAGGAATTGAATGTGGCATGAAAAGCATATTCTCACCCTGCAAAAATTTATAAGTTAATATGAATATTATGCAAGTTAGATGTTTTATTTACAATAATATGGATGCTATTTCTCTGGCCAGTTATAAAGCACTTACAGTTTGTACTAAATATGCAAGTATATGATATGAATGTTTAAATTTTTATATTAAAATCTTAAAATAGGAGTGACACAATGAATAGATGCAACAAACTCAATGCAAAATCCAACACTGACAGGTTTTGCATTAATTTCAAATAATATTTAAAGCGCAGTCGATATTGAAATAATTGAGAGAGTGCAAATTTCTCAAGCGCTTATGACTACAACTATCCAATCAAATCTTAAGCACTGGGACAGAGAATTTAATAAGAAAAGAGTGGTTTCATTCTCTTCTTTACTTGTCTTTATATATGTGAAGATATTTAAGATTCACGCTTTCAAATATAAGTACTTTGGACTGGCTTGGATATATATAAAGACAAGTAAAGAAGAGAGTGGAACTGCTCTTTTCTTATTAAATTCTCTGTCCCAGTGCTTAAGATTTAATTGGCTAGTTGTAGTCATAAGTGCTTATTAATTTCAAAGTAAAATCATGGCAGAAATAAAATGATGAGGTCAAGGTTAGCATGGCAGTTGATAAGAATACTAACTTAATTATACATAATATACAGTATGAATATGATAATTAAAATACCAAAGAATAATAATAAAGATAATAAATTAATATTTATATACTATTTCTTTCTTTTCAATATTAAATTTTGCATACTTAAAAAGTATTTCACTTATGTTAAAATATAAACTTATGTAATATTATAAAATAATATTATTTCAAACCATTTTTTATAGTTTATTATTATACAACAATTACAATAATCACATATATTTGTCTACCCTTTCTGATTTTCATTATTTTTAATTTAGGTATTAAAATTATGAAATGAAGTACAAATATATCTCTAGTATTGACAATACTTAAATCTCCTATATGTCGTAAAAATGAAAAGATATACATCTCTGCTCTGCTTGGAATTAAACCTATTTAATACATAGCAAAAGTTAGTATTTTTTGTCTTTCATATAAATAATGCAGATTTAACTAAAGTAATATGTATCTCTCATAACTTTATAATAGGTTCACATATGCATATATCATTCATTAATTTAAACACTTTTTTTTAAAAAAAATACATTTGTTAAATAAAAGTATTATTATTATTATATTCTTATATAGAACACTTTGGGAAATTGTATTTTTCTTGTAAATTAAAAATAAAATACTATTACCATTTAATAACTGTATCAATTGTTCAAATCACTTCCCTTGCATCTCTTTGATCTATAAGTAATCCATGTCAAAGATTGCAAAATGATAATTGAATTGAACTTTTATATTAGCCATTAGTTTTGAATATTCTATTTGTTTTTGAATAATATTTTTTGTATATTCTTTTAGCTTTCTAGTTGATTGATAAATATAACAACATATAAGGCATCCATTAATTTTAAAGAGAGATATCTATTAATACAATTCACTTATTCAACATGACATACTTTCCATCCAATTCCTTAAAAAAATGTAGTAGCAAATAAGAGGTGATTTCTCTCCCCACTCTTATTATCTTAGCAATCTATGTTTGCTGATTTCTGAGCAATTAAAATATAATTAATATGAAGTTAAATGTTTAAATCATGAAAATTAAGGATAGTCTCTCTAGTGTCTGATTCTTCAGTTTTTAATTTTAAAAAATCACATTTTTTTAAAAATCAGATGGTCATTTCAAGAAATTTGTATTGATTTTCCTGAATTATGTCTTGCATTATTTTAAATAAATTCATTTTTATGAATGGAAATATAATGAACAATATTTTATATAAGATTTTTAAATAATAAGAATATAGCTTTTGCTAAATATATATATCCTTTATAGGGTCCTCCTAGTTATACTTCTTCTTCATTCTGAAAAAAAGATGCACTTTCTTCCAATGTTTTTTTTGTCTGATTGTCCATTAATTTCTTTATATTAAAAATTTTAAATATCTTTAACTCTAAAAATAAAGATTAACATTAATAGTAAGATTTCATAAATATTTTCAAAGAAAAATTACAATATTTTTATATATATTAGGTAAAAAATAATTTCAATATAATTTAGCATACATTAAAATGTTTTCTATGTGATTCTTACACAACATTTTAACTAATTTTAAAACATGAACAACATTCACCTTTAGATATTAATACTATCTAAAAGAATTGTTTATTTGACACAGTCTCATGTTTCCAGGAAGTTTGACATAAACTGATTTCCCTTAACAAAGAACAAAAAATTATTATTATTATTATTCTCAAACTTTTAGCATTGAAAATACCTTTAATTCTTTTATTTTTTATTTTTTCTCTAGCCAGGAAGGCATTTTTTCCATATTCTAAGATAAATTTTATATGGCCTCTCTTTGAAATAAAAAATTATTGCTATGAGAAACTCTCTAATGAAGTCTTCAAATGCTTTCCTGATTCCATTCCAAATCCATACATGAGGATTTTGGTAATGTTATATAAAATGCTTTGTTTGGTTCTCCTAGTAGTACATCTCTCCTGATATACTAATTTCTTTCTGTTTTTGTCTAAATAATTCTAACATTTCCATCATTATTTAAATTACTTCTAGAATTTACAGTATTTTATTTATTTCTAAAATTATTCTGGTTTCTAGATAGAAGTGAACAATAATTTGAAACATATATAACTGATGTGAATAATTTATTACTTTTCTGTTTTTCAGATTGATCGTGACATAAACTACAGGACTGACTAGTAGCTATTAATACAAGCTGTATATTTTTAAGTAAATTATAGTAGTTCTAATAATCTGAGCTTCTGATAAATTAAATTCAACCAAAGTTCTCCACTTCAACACTTGCCTGCGGAAAAACAGAAATTTTCTTCCTGAACCCATCTATATTTTTCAAGTGGCACAATATTTAATACTACATTATCATGCTTCACTTCAAAATGTTTTAAGTAAAAAAGCTTTATATTCATGACATATTTTAGGTTTGATAAATAATGAAGCTTTCCAAGTTCATGGCTGCTCCATACAAGTTATTACTAGTAATAGCAACTTTTTTGATTTTATTAAATCATGAAAAGTAAACAGTCTGTCATGCCATCCAAGCACTCTGATGGATTTTTTCCAACTAGATTTTTAAATATTGTTATAGTCATAAATTTGGTCACAGGATTACATTTTTCAGACACAACCTTTGAAATAGCTCTTCTTAACTCTGGTTGTAGCTCACTACTCATGAATGCAGGATGAATCTCTGTAATATCTTTTTTAGCTAATGGATTTGGCTGTATAGAATCTATGATTTTTTTTGGTATTACTTCTTCAAAATTCTCTTCTCTAAATGAGCCTACTTCTAATGTATAAAAAGATAGACTTTTCATGATGTCATCTTTTTATTACATAGTTTTTATTTTACCTATAATTTAACTTTTTTTATTCTGATCTGCTTTACTCACTTTTACATCCAATTGGGTCACTTAATTTTTCCAAATTTCCAATTCTTTATGTAATTCTTCATTTGGTAGTTGAGGTACAATCATAAATCGAGCACATATTTTATGGCTTTATCTTATAAAAAACTATCTATCTATCTTAACATTAACTTTACTTCAAAAGTCTATTGAGTAATGGATAAATTTTCCACTTGAGTAATTAATTGATCATTATTTGTTTTTATTTCTTTTTGAATGGCTAATAATTCCTTTTCTTTATGGTTCTTCTCTAGACATTCAACCCTTTTTTTTTTTCAGTTTTAGTCCCTTGCTAGAATTTTCCCATAACTTCTCCCAATTAATTTTTACGTTTTTTTGGACTTTTTGACTATCTGTTAAATCTTTTTCCAATTTAATTACTTGTTTTCTTTCATCTTTTATTTTTCTTTCCATAGGCAAAAATTGCTAACTTTATATATTTTAAGCTTATCTTGTATATGTTTTTGCATATATTTATCCAGATTATTTTCTTATCAATTTCTTTAATTCTTTTATGAATTTGACTTCTAAATTATAACATTTTTGTTTGAAACTTTGTTGAAATCTTCCTTCTAAATTCACAATTTGATTGTCCATTCTATCACTTATATTAGCAAAATTCACTTCATACATCTTACTAACTTTGTCTATTTTATTTTCTAATTTCTGTAATTTTTGACTTCAGATTCATAAATTTAGAACCCATACCTTTTTTCATTTTTATGCCATTTTTTCATATCTTTTGTCATATTTAGACTATATTCTTCAAATTTGGAATTTGTCTTTTGCAATAAGAGCTGAAACATTCTTCCCTAGTCAATGGAGGTTTTGATTCTTTTGTCAATAGTTTTACAGTTTTTTCTTCCATTTTAAATAAAATTCTTTCATGGTCAATAACTTAACAGAAGAAAGAGATCGAAATTTATCATCTCATCAACCACAAATTCCACCAAGAACTGGATGAATATATTTTAAAATAAACATATCTTTTTGTTTTTAACTATTAACTGTTATTTTTTAATTAAATTTTTTTCTATCTTTTTTTGGTTGGATCCTTCCAAATAAAAATTTTATTACATGATATAATCTCTTGTTTCTTTTTATTTATTTATTTTTATTTCTGGGTTTGTTTCATCATGGCGCTATAATTTTTTTTCTTTCACATGTGTATCATCATCATCTTTCACAAAATTTCATTCCTTCATTAGACCCAATAAATTTCATATCATATTCACTAATGGTCACACTATCAACAAAAACATTGAAGTTCTTTGACAATCCCTTTATTTAAACTATAACAGTAAGTGCATCATTCATAACTTACTCTTTTAATGACATAACAAAAATAATAAATTCATTGATATAGTTTGCTAAATAGTAACAATAGGCATTCTACAATTAGTAAATAACAAATATAAATATGGACACTACTGGTATATAATCCATTAAATAGCAAAACTAGGTATTCTACTCCTAATACATCAACAATTATAAATAAAATAAAAAACAAATTTCCACATCTGGTAACTATACTTTATTGACAAGTACAAGTACTTTTCATCTGTTACTCTATCAATATTTTCAAATACTCACCTACATATATAAAATTATAAGATACCTACTCATTTCTATCATTTTAGTCTAACTACTCTTTCATACAAAATGCACTTGCATTCTATTTACATATGAATTTATTTCAGATACAATAAAGAATCTTCATAGGAACATAGTTTTACTCCCAATTTATCAGTATGTTTACTGTCATCATCAATAGATTAAAGAATAGATTTACAATATTAACTTTCCTATTGGATCATTTAAATTTATATAAACCCTTTCACATTACACATCCACTAGTAATAGTTTAATTTTTTTTTAAATATAAAATATTAATTGTAATAATATAAATTTCAAAGACATACTCTTCTTTTCAAAAGCATCAATAAAAATCCATCCTTTTTTTTTTCAAAAGTTGAGACATCAAAAATTATAAATATATATTTCTGCAACACACTCCTCTCAGAATATAATCTTATTGAAACTTCTAACTTTGAGAAGTCAAAATTGTGACACTATTATCTTCTCTCAAAGCAGAAGTTTATATATTAAGGTCTCTATTGTTGATCCACCACAAATTGTAAAATAAGAAAGTATGGTACTCTTTTCTTTCAGGGTATACATTTATCTATGCCCCAAACATTGGAAGCTTATTGGAGATGTGAGTGGCGGCTGCTACTTATGACTGAGATATGAAAATATGCAAAGACCAATTCATTTTTAAGCTAAATATGTAAAAGAATTAAATATTAATTTTATACGTTATTATTGATGTGATGTGATGTGCTGTAGCTTCTCCTTAAGCGGAGTTAAGAATCTCTTAACAATTATGTACAGAGAAGTGTTAGCCACTTTTTTTTTTCCATTCCCCAGTCTAAGTTTTCCCACACACAGACGCCCCCTAACGGACATTAATAAAATAGATCAAACACAGATATTTTAATATTTCTAAGAATAAAATTTTTGTGTTGTAAAAATGTTTATATTACTTTATTTTTTTAAAAAATCATTAATTTAATTAGTGTGTCTATAAGAATAGATAATTTAAAATATTTTTAAAAAATGTTAATGATCTGTTAAAATTGTTTTTGCACAAATTGCGTAAGTAGTTTGTATAAGGATATATTGCGATTTTGTATGATTATCTTTCACTAATTAAATAAAATAACACCGATTAAGACTATTTTAAAATAGTTTAAAAATTATAAATTTTCTTAAAACTGGTTGTAATCACTAAAAAAATCGAGGCTATTTTATGATCTAAAATTTATTTAATCAAATATATTCACATGTAAATGTACAATATTTTTTATTAAAACAATAAAATGTCTAGATACTTTCCAAATAAAGTTAAATAATTTCATTGTCTTTGTACATAGTAGCATACCAAAAAAAAAAAAAAAAGAAGCATGTGTATATATTTTGATAATACAATACAATTTCTATATCTAATACATTATGTTTCACGATCCTATTGTTTGATGAAAATTACTAATTAATAATACTTAATAAACACGCGTTCTTTTTAACATGCACAAACACATACCTATGGGATAACTTAATTTAAACATTACTATACATAAACAAATTAAGAATCTTAAACAAAAATAATTTTTAAAAAATAAAGTAATACAATGGATACATATATAACTATTTACAGAAAAACCAAATTCAAAAACATTAGGGTGATGATTTACAAATTATATCCCCAAAGAATCCTTTAAATGAACGTGAAAATAGTGTCCCCTTTTTCTTGTATCAATATCAATATATTTGTAGGACAAAAATAATAAATAGATTGGCAGTGATGTAAAAGAGATGGGGATTATTTGCAAGATTATTGAATTAATTCTTTAGAAATTAGGCTTATAAATTATCATAGTAATATTTTCAGATTTGGTTGTTTTATGAATAAATTTATATTATCAGCATTATATATTTAATGAAACCATAATCCCTCTATGGGTTTGTTAAAATTAATAAATAACAATATTTACATATATGTATAATAGTACTTATATGAAAATTACCCCTAATTTACAACTCAAACAGACCAATCAAAGAAAATAAACTCTTAAACACAGCCAATAATTTCACTGCTACAAGAAGACTTCTCAAATGTTTTAAAAAACTACAAGATAACAACAAATTTATATGAAATTTTCCGCACAATTCCACTTACATCCCACATACTCTTAATATTAAAAGAATTTTTGAATAAGTTAATTGTTTCAGAATCATAAATTTTTAATAATAAAGATTCTTTTATTCTTCTTTTTATTTCATTTCTTTCAAAGAAGACAATCTCAGCTCTATCAAAACTAATCCTGCTTTTATGAACTTGTATCCTTTCCTTTAAGCTCAAATTACCCTGACTTATATATACTTTCTTACAAAGACAAGGTTTAATATACCCTATTCCCGAAATAGTATTTCTATCAAAAATTTCCATTGTATTATTTAATAAATTATCCAAAGTAATAACCTTTTTCCAAGCAATTTTCTTATTTCCAAACAAATTATTATTTTTACATACAAAGGATAAAGACAAATATGATTTCATTTCTTTTTGCAATCTTTTAAATTATCTTTTTATAGAATAGTAGGTAAAAATAGTAATTTGTTTGGAAGTAAGAAAATTGCTTGGAAAAGGGGTATTACTTTGAATAATTTTTAAAATAATACAAAGCAAATTTTTGATAGAAAGATTATTCCTGGAATAGTGTATATTATATCTTGTTTTTTTAAGAATGTATATTTAGATCAGAGTAGTTTGAACTTAAATGAAAGGAATAAAAATACATAAAAGCAGGGGTAGAAATAAATATCACAGTTCTGCTTTATATATATCCATGAAAAAGATACAAGCTATCCTATTAGTTTTGATGAGGCTATGGTGGACTTCTATGAGAGAAATGAAATATAAGAAGAATTAAAAAATATTTATTATTAAAAATTTATGATTCTAAATCAATTAATTTATTTAAAAATTATTTTAATATTAATTGTGTGTGGTTTTAAGTAGGTAATATTTAGTATAAATTTGTTGTTCTCTTATAGTCCTTTACACTTGAGAAGTCTGCTTGTAGCAGTGAAACCATTATTTGTGTTTTAAAGTTTATATTCTTTGGCTAGTATGGTTGAGTTGTGAATTTGAAGTAATTTTTTTATTTTATTGACTAATTTAGCTTTAGATTTTTAATATAGTATTTGTATGTATGTTCAATTAATCCTCAAATAATAAAAATAATAGTAATGCAATTGGAGAAGCAAAAATTCTCTTGGAACTACATAAGAACTAGCAGAAAGTCCAAACCTATTGCTGTCCAGTTGAATATAACCAAGGCATTCAACTCAGTTAACATCAACACTCTCTTAAATATGCTAAAAGCCCTTGACATCCTCTCTGAAATAATTCAGATTCTTGATAACCTTTTATACAATAGATAGATCCATACATCTATCAATGGATCATACACACATAGTTTTGTACCAAATATATCTATTCCACAAGGTTCCCCTCTCAATGCTCTACTGTTTTCAAGCTACATCAATCCTCTCTTAAAGGAAATAGAGGTCACACTCCTGGGCATTTACATCCCCAGATTAAAAAGAACGATCTGCACAATAGCTTATATGGATGATATGTTGGTTTTTTCCCTTCAGAGAAGCATCTCAACAGTCTCTATGCTGTATTGGATAGGTTCACTAGTCTAACAAAATTAAAAATAAGCCCAGCTAAATCATCTACCTGGGCTATATACTCTGGAAAGAAAGTTAACTCAAGATTTAAAGCAGAACCTCAGAAGTTTCTGGGCTTTTCAATCTGTAAATGTCAGTCTGCAATGTCCAAGGAACTTCAAGTCAAGATCCTGAATTCTGCAGACAAGATTACTCAGACACTTGCTGGGGTCTACCTTTCCCTTCAGGAAAAGGTGGCCCTACTGAACATGAAAATCTTTAGTAAGATTTCATATTTCCTTCCAGTAATTACTGTAACTAAAACATTTATTAAACAAATCAATAAACTATACTCAAGGCTCTTCTAGAAGGGCCATACCATTGCCATAAGTATTAGTAACATGCAAAAACCAAAAAAATTAAATGGTATGTCGCTTCACTCCATTCCAGCTATTTTACACCAAAAATCTCACACTCTGATATATAACCTGATCCAAAAATATAGTCACAGTCAGATTACAGAAATAATTCAGCAACTGATCAGCCTCCACCTCGGAAAATATGTTGGCTTGACCAACTAATAAGCACTCTAACATGACAAAATCATAATACAGAACCATGTTTCCAAAAAAAATTAAAATGTGGGATGCACATCGCATCATAAGCCCGGACATATTCCCTATTAAATCACAACTCTGCTTGTCAAACAAAAAAATAATTACTTTATTTATATTCTGGGCCCTTGAGTCCAAATACTTGGACTTTATCATCGAGATCAATTTAAATGCTATGCCAACAAATTGGTTTCTCAGGTATAGAAGGCTGATCACCAAAGTGGAACCAACATGCTCGAATTGCCAGAGACATGATGAAATGTTTGAGCATGTTATTAAGTCATGCTTTGGATTTGGAAATGCTAAAAACTTCATATATAATAACTCAGTTATAGACTATTATTAAATCATTGATTTCAAAGAGTACATTCATGTTAGAGACATTCCTATTATAAGGTTATCTGTTTTTCTTATCTATTCAATCTGGCTTGTCAGGTGTGGCAAACAATATACCTTGCCAAGAGCATCTCTTCCTCAATGTGATTAGAAAAATAAAAGAAAGAGACAAAACTTTGGTCACAAAATTCCTCTATGAGGAGACATGTAAACTTTTTAATATACCACATGGAATGTCCTAGAGCAAACAGATTTACATGCATCTTCATAAGGAAAGTTGACTTTGTGCAAGGACTAGATGATAAATTTACAATTTATTTAAAGATATAATGTATTCAATATAGATATGTACCAATTGTTTTTGCCTCAATGAATTTGTTTTAGAAACCTTTTTATATACAACATGGAATAGACTAGATCAAACGGATATTCATACATCTTCATAAGGAAAATAGACTTTGCATAAGAACTAGATGATCAATTACAATTTATTCAATGATATAATGTATTCAATATAATTATGTAACAATTGTTTTTGTATTAATAAATTTGTTTTAGAAAAGAATAAAAATGTATTGCTATGAAAACAGATTACTTTTATTATTTAAAGAATGGATGATTCATTTTTTAAAGCAAAAGTTCAACTGTCAAATATAATTTTTTTTATTTATTCTTAAATTATTTTTCACTTATAGAGCAGGAGAGGGAAACCTTAAGTCTGTGGGCCAAATCTGGATCTCAAAATTTCTCAATCTGGCCCTTGGACATCTTTTAAAATGTATATAAAATGGCCCTCTATAAAATCTCTATTTAAAATATGCATAGAGCAAATATCGGATAATTACAGTTGTGTGCCTTCAGGCTAATTACGTCATAGCAAGGTAAATACTGGACTACCCTAATTTATTCTATTAGAGGTGCAATATTCCAAAAAATTATAGTGTGGTCTATCTCATTACAGATTTAATTTGAGAGCATTTTGTTTACTTTTATAATTGAAATAAATCGAGATCCTCTAGCACTCATTAAATACTTAACTGACAGCCAATCAGATCCCTGACATCTGATTGGCTGTCGGTTAAGTATTTAACGAGCGCTAGAGATTTGGCAGTATCTCGATTTATTTCAATTTTCAACTACTGTATAAACATGCTTAACATATTGTAACAGTGCAGGTTCCACATGGAAGAGTGGAAATTGCATCTTACTATGGTTGGAGCTAGGGTCTTCCTGCAGGACGCAATAAATGATGCAATGAAGAGCCTGATCAATGATTGCATTTATCTCCAATGGTGAGCTCAAATAATTACACATTAAATCTGAACACAATTTAGATCAGTTCACCCACTCCCTACCCATCTTTTAGGTTCCATTGGCCACAGATTTTAAATTCAGGAAGAAGTTGAGATTAACTCTCTTCAAAAGTGAATCCACATACATAACAATATCCTCACTTTTATATAAGTGCAATGAATTAATGATTTTCCAACCAACCTTGCTAAAATATTATGACATAAGGAAAAAGAATGTATATGTACATGTAATTTAAATAATGTGTAATCATGCTAAAATAGAATGATTTTGATATATCAAAAAAAATATATATGTTGAAACAATCGATGTCTAATCATCATCGAGCTTCATGTTTCACCATCTATATTAACCTCCTAGGGGTCTGCAATTCAGACCCTGCTATAAATATATGCTATTCGCCCACACACTGTATGCCTAATGATTAGAAAGATTAGTAAAATTAATCTTTATTTAGTAAAATAAAACAGCAGTGTGCGTGATGCATATATATATGAATGAAGCAATAATATTATTAATGTTTATTGCTGACAACTAAACATTTTTCTTTATATAATTGTAAATTTTTTTGATATATCTATATGTATTTTGATTTAAAGTATTGAATTAAACTATTTAATGTGACAACAAAGAAGAATGGGGGAGGCTCGAAATGCTAAAATAATCTTTGTTTAAATTTAGCTTGTTGCCTTTAATTAAAATTGTCAATCGCAATTAAGATTGAAAACAAATCGTTTATCAGTTGTTGTCAAATGTTTTAAAATAGCTAAAAATGGTATTTCGAGCCTTATCTGTATAAAAACATGTTGTTAATTAAATGTTGTCTGAAAAGGGATTATAGAGATATAGGGTTGGTATATGAAATTGCATTCTGGGCAGTATTAAAATGTTATAAAAGGAACTACAGAACAAAGGAAGTTAGTTTTTAGACTTTCAGTTTTTAGTTATCTTTCAGGAGTTGAGATTTTTGTCAGCATTTCAAGACCTTAACTTTAAGAAGCCGGTGCAAGTCCTGCGCGATGAAGCGTGAGTAGTGGAATCTAGCACATTTCTCTTCTTCTCTCATAGAACTGTCTGCCTGCAATTGCCATGTTCCATCCGGCTGACCATACAACATGATTGCTTCCGACTACTGATTGCTAATGACGCCGCTATGCTGTTTTTCCTTAGGTAACATTTTAACGTAGAACTGCCTTCATAAGTCAATACTTTTGTAATTTGTAATCTATAGTTCAACTTTCGTATCTTAATTTATATATTGATTTATAAGTTTCTGCTAATTTTGCTTTTAAACTCTCTCTCCGTAATCTTTTATTAATATAATGTATTTTAACCTACCTTTCATGCTTAATTAACTTATATAGATAACTGTATGTGACTCAATTAAATGTATACAACTTATTTTGTTTAATATATATATTATTTTCTTTAATATGTCGGTATCAATCAATCTCGTGACTTTAATTAAATTCATTAGTAAAATTATATTCATTTGTTTATTTAAAATAGAAATTGTTTGCTAGGTTGGTTGTATATCTAAAGTATTTTATTGTGGATGCTTATTTTACTTTGTTGTTTAATTTCCATTTTAAAAGATCGTGAACCTTGATTAAAATGATTAATCTACCCTTTTCTGCTGTTGCCTAAGGGCCAATGTAATCCATAATACGTATATGGAAATCGAATTTAAATATAAATTTTATTAGCTTAAATAAAAGTTATTATTCATTATGATTTGTTGAATGACTCAGAATTGAAAACAGATTATTGCGCAAGAGATTAGACCATTTCCAAACTTTAAAATAATATTATTTGAAAATTATATTATAAAAATTATATTGATGTACAATAAACATTGCTAGCATACATTTTCTTTTATTCTGATATTTTATCTTTCCATTTCTTGATTGCTTTGTCATTGGGGATGTCGGAAGCATGAAGCTCCCATCCTACTTTTCAAAATCGTTCATAATCAGGGACACCCTCCCTGTGGAATGTAAAGTTTATGAGGGTTATGATATTATGTGCTGCAGAAGGCAGTGCATCTAGATTCTGAGCTCTCAAACCCAGCCCCTCCTTTGATATTGCTCTGCCAGAATGCGCGGACATCAAATCTAAGTTCGTTTTTCAAATATGCTTTAAAATGATAAAATATCCACAATTACCATGAAGGCCAGATTTCTTTAATGTATGCTAGTACCGTTACTCTTGTCCTTAATTTAATCATCGTCTCCCTAACTTCAGTAAGTCGCAATGATGTGTTAAAGATAATGATTCATTTCGTAAAATACGTTCAGTTCATGGAGTTAAAATGCTTTCTTTGAAAAAGCGTTATCGATTCCCATAGACGTAAATCTAATTTACATTAATGATTGCATAACTTACTCTCATAAATAAAGCACATTGTTTGTTTCTCATTTCTAAAAGACGTCTTTGCCAAACAATGCGAATAAAAGTATAAATAATGGTTTTCCTAAAGAAATACATGATTAAAATCATATATTTTGCCCGTTATCAACTAAATCATTTACTGTTAAAACTGTCACGATCTTTTATATTTATTTTTGGCATCCACAACATTCCGTAGCAAAAGTTTTTTTGTATTAGCTTATTAAGTCCGCACAAGTTATAAAACACTATAAAATTGTATCTGTAAAATTATATTTATTAAATGAGTGATAGAGGGGATTTTATACAACAAATTCCCAAGTCTTGTAAATAAACAATATTGTCCCAAGCGTGAACCTAGTTGGTAAAATATACATGCGTTTTCTTAATCTTTTGTAACATATATATGCGTTTTCTACATTTATTAAATATATATATTTTCATGTAAATCCTGGTTTGTTTTTGAATTATTATTTTCTAGTTAATATTTAGAACTATTTTCTTTAGCTAATAGCTTAGCATTCATGAATAAATAACTATAATAAATGTAATTCCGGGCTACTCCGACCTCGATCATCATCATCAGTTTGATCTTATGCTCTTCCGCTTTGCTTCTAGGCACGGATTTAAAATAATTTTACTGTGTCATCAGAATTGTTGTTCATTGGGTCAGAGATTCAAAGAATAGGCAAATAGGTTAGAATTCAGGATTGCTCCAGACCTGTGTATCTCGAGCATGATCGGATTCGAGGTACTTTTGCTAAGGATTTGAATCTTGTTAAGAGAGCATACTATTTTGATCGGTACAATGTGTATATGTAATTTAAACAATATGTGATTATACTAAAATAGAATGGTTTTGATAAATCAGAAACTTCTTAAAGTTTCAGAATAGTTCAACATATTTTAATTTAACAAAGAAATATTAATAACTATTCAAACTGGAATCTTAACAGCAATGTAATAAGTGCCAGACGTGCATCTCTAACATTTGATAAGATAATTGATAATTCAAACCATCACCTTTCTATCCCTGACAAGTATGCATCATTAACACTAAATATTTACAAATTTATTAAAATTTAACATAAAAATTCTAACAAGCTTAAATTTAAACCCAAACAGTAGTATAATGAGTGGTATTCTTGCAGTTCATTCCAGCTGACAAAATCCATCTTTCTTGGAAAAGAAACTCCCTGTGTATTAAAAATTTGTTAACAGTAAAGCACATGCATTCAATAAAGTTAGTTTTTCATTCAAAAAATAAATAAATAAGGGTTAGTTAATTAGTATACCAAGTTAACAAACAATTCAGTCTTTTACATAGTGAATGTTCTTAATATGGGTAAAGTAAACTTTTATCTCTCATATTAAGTTGGATGATCTGTCAAGTTTGTTCTGGAAAGGAAACCTAAATTTTATTAACTACAAATAAAATTATTTGTTCACCCCATGAGTTGTAATTCCCCTTTTCATTTTGTGATTTGATAAATAAAATGATCCTTAAAGTAGGCATATGCTTCTCCAATGGTCCAGAGATAAAGTTTAGAATTCAGATGGTCCATTTGGATAATTTGAACAACCCTTTTGTCTTGAGAATGTTCTATAAAATGTTTCTATACTTCACAGCAAAGTCTTTTGATCTTGTAGATTCATATTCCTTCTGGAATTCAGACATTGGTACAGTAAGTGCTGTCGATGTGATGTGATTCACTGTGACTTCTAATATGGAGTCAGGATTCTCTGAGCTACTATGCCCAGAGAAACCTGTTAGCCACTTTATCTTTTTTTTCATTCCCTACCCTAAGTTTTCCCATAATCTGCTCCATCCCACTTCCACAACATAATCTTTGTCAACTCCATGGATTTCATATCTAAATCCCCCTTATCTTTTCCCAAACCCAGCATAAAAACCAATAACCCACTCTCTGTATAATCACTTTGTTCATTATTTATTCTTTCATAACTTCATTATTTGTATCCTTTCTGCTTTCAAACATTTACATTGAATTAACAGATGCCTAATAATTTCTATGCCTACTTTACACAACTTGCAGACTAAATCACCCATATTTTTCCATTTACGTGTATATTTCCTTGTTGCTAAAGACTCCGTTCGAGACTTAAACAATAAACTACTTTCCTTGCTATTATCATAAATTAACTCGCACCCAATGTTCCGTTTACTTCTATATATATTTAAACTCTTTTTATTCTTCATACTAATTCTCCATCTCTCCAACTCTCTTTTTTTATTAATGTATCTATTCTTTTATCCCACTCCTTACCACTATAACACTCATCAATCCTCCTAACACAATCATCCCACCTTTTCTACAAGCATACTGATATAAATTCTTTATCCAAATCTTCTGCATAGTGCATTATCTTTCTCACCCATCTTGTTGCCTGCCCTTTACTTGTAACCCAATTAAATACTATTTTTGGCTATTCTTTTATTATCCTTAAACTGCAATCTACTGAACATTTTCATTTTACTTTTTGCATCTCTCATATAAAAACTTGACTATCCCATTTCTCCTTGAATTGACTCCTTTGCTGTCCACACATCTGCATCTAATGCATGTCTGCCTACTTCTCTTTGTACTTTTTCTAAGTAATCTAATACCCCTCTACTAACACATGACTCATCATTGCCATATGTTAATCCTGCTACTGCCACTCCCTTCCATACAATTCTAGCTACATCATATTTATTATATGAAAACACTGAAAACACTGTTAATTTCTTTATCAATCCCTTTCTTTTCTTTGATTCATTTATCAATTTTTTCTCCCATTCATCCAAACAATTTTTCTGATTACTTAAGGTGATTCCCAAATAACTATATCTATTCACCATACTTAACTTTATATCCCCCAATAAAAATTCTTTGTCTTCTCTTTCCTCAGTATTAGCCATCATTATATTTGATTTTTTTTCACTAAATTTAATCCCCATCTCTTTACCCACCCTTGTTCATGTCCTCAGCATAACTTCCACATCTTCGCTTCTTTCTGCACACAAAAAGACATCATCCAAAAAAAGACCTGACAATGTATATACTCCTTTGCCACCTATTAATGGTATCTCTATCCCTCTTCCTAGTCTTTCTATTGCTCTCTCCATTTCTCTCAAATACAACAAACAACAAAATAGGGGACAAAGGGCATCCTTGCCTTAGTCCTACCCCATTTTTAACTTTAACTGATTCTATATCTCCTAATTGATATGTATAGTAATTACTTTCATATAATTTCTTAATAATATGCACTAAATCTTCATCCATTCCCCAAATTTTCTAAACTTACCCATAATCTATTTCTAATTTACTCTATCATATGCCTTCTCTACATCTATAAAATTCATATATAACTGTCTACTTGACTTTCTACTCATATCCATAAGTTGTGTAACTACAAATAAACTGTCCTATATGCCTATCTGATCTAAAACCTCCTTGCATTTCCCCCACTATATTATTTTTCTTCCATCCATTTTGCAACTCTTCCAGCCTCCACATATGAGAAAACTTTATATAAAACTGATGTTATCCATATTGGTCTATAATTGTTTAACTTTCTATGATCCTTACCCTTTCCTTTAAATAATAATCTTACTCTTGTATAACTCCAACTACCTGGAAAAACTCTCTTCTGTGTCATCTTATTAAAACATGATAATAGCTTTACTTTTGCCCTATGCCCTAAATTCATTACCTGTCTGCTGCCCATCCATCTAAACCTCTTGCCTTTCCACTTTTAAATGTCTTCCCTGCATCATTCAGTTCATTTTCTGTAAACCTAATATTCCCATTACTATATGCTTTCATGTTTTCTATCACTCTGTCCTTCACATCTAACATCTTTTCTATATCCATTACATATCTATTTAAAATTCTCTCTAATTCTTCTCTAGAGCTACACTCTATTCCCTCATCAGCTAGTAATACTATCTCTCTCCCCACATTTCTCTTTTTAATGTAATTCCAAAATTTTTTACTCCCATCTCTTCCACTTTTATTAATATCCTCCAACAATTTACTTTTCAATTTCATTCTCTCTCTATAATTATTTATTTAGCCAACTTTGTCTTTTATAAATACTTTTCCCATTTAACATTAATATCTTTTTCACTTTCTTTATTCTTAATAGCACACTTATATTTTCTGCATACATTTTTCCTCTCTTTTACACTTTTACTAACTCTCATTTTTTTATTAGTTTTATTCTTCTGAATATTCTCACCTAAAACCTTATTTCCCACTTTTTTTATTTCATCACACCAGTCCTTATACTCATTTCCAACCAACTCTTTCATGGTTTCTTCAACTTGTCATGTGATGTGATGTGACGTGATGTACTGTAGCTTCTCCTTAAACAAAGTCAAGAATCTCTCAGCAATTATGCCCAGAGAAACCTGTTAGCTACTTTATTTTACATTCCCCAGTCTAAGTTTTCCCATATTCTGCTCCATCCTATTTCCACAACATAATCTTTGTTGACTCTATGGCCTTTATATCTAAATCCCCCTTATCTTTTACCAAATCCAACATAAAAACCAATAATCCACTTTCTGTATAATCATTTTTTTCATATTTATTCTTCCATAACTTCATTATATGTGCCCTTTCTGTTTTCAAGCATTTACATTCAATTAACAGATGCCTAATATTTTCTATTCCTTCCTTACATAATTTACAGACTAAATCACCCATATTTTTCCATTTACATGTATATTCTCTTGTTGCTAAAGATCCCGTTCGAGCCTTAAACAATAAACTACTTTCCTTAATATTATCATATATTATCTCACACCTAATATTCAGTTTATTTCTATATATATTTAAATTCTTTTTACTCTCCATACTAGTTCTCCATCTCTCTAACTCCCTATTCTTTATTAATAGGTCTATTCTTTTATCCCAGACGCGTTCGTTAATAAAACTTCAACTACACCGCCATACGAAATCAAGAAAATTTTATCTCTCAGACCTAAATATGTAGGAGGAAGTTGGACATCCCCTAAACGTGAATTAATAGCAGACATAGAAGCATCTCTCATTAACAACACACAAAGAGACGCTATCATTACAGACATAGCTAAACTACTAAATAACAATTTTATTGATAAGGAAGACAAAGCATGGAATAAAAGTGTGTTAAATACTAAACAATATTTCAAAACACACAACATCACTTGTCTCAAAGAAGACAAAGGCAATCGCTTTGTTTTATTAAATAACACTGATTACAAAAATAAAATGCATGACCAAATTAAAATATTAAAGTTGGTACATGATAACACTTTTAACATCAAACTCGACCGAGATAAATTTATTAATGGTGTGCTTCGGATTTTCAAGGACAAAGGGATCACTAAATCCGAGTATTACAGGATTTATCCTTCTGCCACTAGACCTCCCCGAATGTTTGCCAATTCAAAACAACATAAACCAGGCGAACCACTTAGATTAATGATGGATTTCTCTGGCGTGCATTATTTCAATACGGCCAAATTGGTTAATCAATTAATTATAGATTACCTTAATTTTGGCTCATACACAATAAATTCATCTTTCCAATTCATCTCAGAATTAAAAACACTCAAATCTCTCATAGCTCGGTTATGGCCACGATGGATGTGAAGGAATTATATGGATCAATCAATAGAAAGGCATCCATCCAAATTATACACGAAGAGTTGTTGCGAATATCTTGTCCTAATGAGAGAATTAAATTCATTATGGCTTTCCTTACATGGCTTGACTCCCATATCTTCACTCTTTTTGAAGATAAATGGTACACAATGCAAGATGGTTGGCCCATGGGCCTCCCTATCAGTGGCATGTTATCCAGTATATACTTAAATAAATATGAGCAATCCATCATTCCAAAATATTTCAATAATAACCCAGACTTCATATATATACGATATGTAGATGATATTTTCGTTATAGCATCTAAAAATAATATTTTAAATATACAACGCGAATTACAAAGAACAACTAAACTATCTTTCTCTATTACATATGAAAACAGTAATGAACTCAAATATCTCGACCTTTCTTTGTCAAGAGACCGCCACTCAATAGATTACAAAATGATTGTTAAACCATTCGAAATCCGAAGCTGCATCCATCCTAATTCTAAATCACCCGCATCGCACAAATTCGCAGGTCTCAAAGCATTTATGTTTAGAAACTATCATTTGTGTAAATATGAAGCACATAGGAAAGAAAATATAAACAATTATATTAAAGACCTATTGGGAGCAGGATTTAAATACAAAACCATTAGGAGGAAAGTCATGAAATTCAACAGCACAATAGATGATAAATTGCCTCGCACCAATCTACCTAGAATAACGGTCCCCTACATCCCTAAAAATATCCAGCAAACTAACGAAAACCTTGAGCAACAAATTCAGCATAATATTCAGAACTCCACCCAACACTAATAGGTTGATCAATAACTCCAAAGACTACATTGATCCAGCGCTCACCCCACATATGGTGTACTCCATTTCCTGCCCCCAAGCCGGATGCCACGCCACATATTATGGTGAAACGAAAGCCACAATTAACACCAGATTGGCTCAACATCGGTACACCTTCAACAGAGCCCAAACGAACAGCAGTACATCTTCTGCATTTTTTGAACATACTAAACAATCAGGGCACAATTTCATCCCCGCTAACTATGCTCAGAACCAAACGACTACAGGAGAAAAATAAAAGAGGCATTCTACATTAACAGAGACATCCATGCAATCAACAGAAGAGACACGTGCTTCGACATCTCGAAAAAATGGGCTACGTAACAGTAACTCATTTGAATATTCTCATTTACATACATTAAGTACATTTTCACGAAGGCTATGAGTATGAGGCACAGTTCCTTGAAAACGTTCAGCCAAATTTATTATTAACTATATATTTTTTCTCTAATAATTTACAATTAAGTATTTTTATTATTACAAATAAGGAGAAATTAAAACCACATTCCTTACCACTATAACACTCAACAATCCTCCTAACCCCATTCCTTACCACTATAACACTCAACAATCCTCCTAACACAATCATCCCATCTTTTGTACAAATATACTGATATAAATTCCTTATCCAAATCTTTTGCATACCACATTACCTTTCTCACCCATCTTGTTGCCTGCCTTTTACTCATATCCCAATTAAATACTATTTTGGCTATTCTTTTATTATCCATAAACTGTAATCTACCAAACATTTTCATTTTACTTTTTGCATCTCTCATATGAAAACTTGATCATCCCATTTCTCTTTGAATTGCCTCCCTTGCTGTCTATACATCTGCATGTCATCCTATTTCCCTTTGAACTTTTTCTAAGCAATTTAATACCCCTTTACTAACACATAATGCATCATTACCATATGTTAACCCTGCTACTGCAACTCCCTTTCATATAATTCTAGCTACATCATATTTATTATATGAAAACACTGTTAATTTCTTTATCAATCCCTTTCTTTTCTTTGCTTCATTTATCAATTTTTTCCATAAGGTTCTGCCCTCTCATAGCATCCATTTCATTCTCTGCAAACTGATATAATGGAATTAAAGTAGAATCTCATTTTATAAAATTTTGGCATCTTAATTAAGCATTTGATGGATGAATTAATATTTACATCTTCTGATAAGCATCTACACAAGATCTCCATAACAAGATATTTAGCCGAAAAACATTGGAATAGCCTTGAAATAACTTAAATATTTTGCTTATAAATTATTTAATGTTAAAAAGTTTTAAAATGCGGTTCTGTGATATATGTACATGCTAACAGTTGTTAAAAAGCTTTAAAATGCTGTTCTGCGATCTATATATATTAACAGACATGAAGTTATTCTTCTAATAAGCTCTTGCTATAAATTATTTAATATTAAAAACTTTAAAATGCAATTCTGCAATATATATATATATGCTGCTATTCCCTTATAATTTTCACAATTAATAGTAATGTTTATTTTCTTTTGAATGGTTACTAACTAATATAAAACTCCCTTGGGTATAAATTTGTGATCTTAGAGATGAATTTCTTGTTGACAAAGGGTATGTAAATGAATAATTTCTTTGACTTAGTCCATTATCTTTTTTAAGCCATTCTGATCTTTGAATTCTAGAAAATGCACTATGTGTTTTTCTTGTCTAACGAGGTTTTTATATATATTAATTGTTGAGTTAGTTAATGTTCTCTTTCAAGATAATTTTATTTGACCTATAAGTGATTACAAAAAAAATAAAAATAAAAAAATAACAAGAAATAACTAGATGAGGTTACAGGGTGGTATATACAAAGAAGAAATGATTCAAAAGTCAGTAGAATATAACCTGTGGATGCAAGGTGAATAT